>JAHLJT010005437.1:47735639-47786551 GCA_031308135.1 Acheta domesticus
AGGATTATTAGAATCAGAATTTTGTGGATGAGGAGTTGGCTGGGAGTGCGTGCGGGAATTTTGAAAGTTGGATTGGATTCTATTATTCACATTTGATATATGGTGAAGTTTCGGAGATTGCTAGTTTGGGGTAATTCTGGGAAAGGTTCTCTGGATTGGTTTGGGGGAGAGGGTGGTGGAGAGGATTGACTGTTTTGACGGTTTACATTACTAAGATTTTTGTTCCGAACATAGTTTTTTCTTTCAAGGATTTCTTTAAAATAGTTACAGTTTGGGTTTCGTATGTCCGCACGGTGGTTTCCGTTGCAGTTCGCACAAAGAGGGGTTTCATCTTTTTGGGGGGCACGTCACAGAATAGTGATTTCCGGCACAAAAAAGCACACTTGATGACATGATTGCAGTTATTCTTCGTGTGGCCGTAATCTAAACATCTTGACACTGCAAGGGACCTTGAGGTTTTCTACGTCTTTCTGTTTTCACACGGTGATTACATATTTGCACTATAGCTAGAATTGTTTCTATTGGCTCGGCTCCGTTGAACTCAGCGGCCACCACCGGGATAGGGTTATTGTCTTTAATAGTCTTGTAACTTTGATAATTGATGGATGACGCTGTTTTAAATCTGAGAATATTTCTAGTTCCGAAATAGTCTGATGAACATTTTTAAAAACGACTGAATATTTTTTATTGGATGGATCTTTGAACGAATGAAAGCTTCTCTGGGTTTGAATTAAATATTTAATTATGCTACGAAAGTCTGTAGATGTGTTAGGGCTGATTTTAACTTTGTTGTTTTTAATGTCTGCTACAAAATTTGGCGTTACTTTTGATTTTAGTTCTTTGATGAAATTATTAACTTGAACGATGTGGACAACAAATATTGGTGGGATTCTATTTGGCATACTTATTGATCTTGTTGATGATTTTTTAGGTACTCGAACCTTGTGTCCTCGGGCATGGTATCTTTATCAGCAAGCGGGCCAAAGCTGTTTCCAACAGGGACGTTATATTGTAGGTCACCATTATGTTCACCATCACCATTATGATCACTATAATTGCTGGATTCCGCACTTTTTTTTTTATTCTGAAAGTCATCAAGTTCACCTACTGACCTTTTTCTGTTCACCGCACCTTGCAGTGGAAGATGTTGCTCCATGCTGAGTAAAGTTGCAGTTGACTGGGTAGCCTCCGTGCTACCTTCAATGCTGTTCTGGGCGGGGCCATGCCGAATCCCTCTTCCATGGCGACCTCTGATGATAGAATTAGCGGCGTCGAATTTTCGTCGCCGTTGATGAAATTGTTGATGTCACTGTTGTGAAGAGTTATCAGGGCTTGACCAATAGCATGCCCTGTTGATGGGGTCAGTGCCACAAGACATAGACTGGTTACTCGTTTGCGTGAAACGTTCACTGCGAGCACCAGTCTCTGTTACTTCGCACTGCGGGAACACAAACACTAGGCACTAAGTTCACTGGCAGACCGACCAAGCGCTACTGAGCGCTAGCAAAGAATGAAACATAAGCACTAATGTGATGGTTCTAGCTTCTTTTTTACATTACATTGAACAAGGCAAACAATTTTTAAACCAATTAGATGTGGTCAAGCTTTTTTTTTGGCCGATTTCACGTGGAATTACCCTTATTTTGTTTTCACTACTATCTGAATAATATCGATTAGTTGCCGGTAAATATTTGCTTTTCAAACCATTAAATTCGATACAAAAGTGTAAGTCCCAAGTAAAATCTTTTCTGCTACGTAACTGTTTCTATAAAATTCGAGAATATACCGAGCATCAAAAGGAAAGTAACATTCATTTTAACAATGATAGTTAATGTAATTATTTACCATCTGGACAGTATAATTCTAAAGAACCTGTAACAAGTGTTGTACCACAGCATCTGGGTCGATGGCCCCCATCTGGATCAGATTTTTCGTCGTTTCTCTGATCCTTTAAGCAAACGCTAATGACCCAGCTGTCGATGCGACGTTAAATAAACAAACAAATAATATGATCATAACAAACAATTGCATATAAATACATGACAACAATTGGACAAAAATATGAATACAATGACTCATTGACCGGGTTCTCCGCAACTAGGCCTTTCCCACTAGTTTTTTTTAACAGCTTTATTTTCTGTCTATTCAATCCATTGATTTTACAGAGCTTTTAATTATTTAACACTAGAACAGGGTTAGGGCATAGGCAGGCGGGGAGTTCATTTATTTGATGCTCCCTCTCACTTTGTTACGATTAAGTGTTTGAATTTTTTTTTAAATTTCATTTTGAATTTGTAGTATTCTATCATTGAATGTAATGTCTGTAAGTTTATAATTTTTTTATTCAATTTGTTTCTTATTTGAATGTTTATGGAGGGCGTAGTTTGTCCTTGGGGAACCTTGAAATAATTTTTATGTCTTCTGCTGATCGTCCTAGATTGAAGTTTTTAACGCATTCTGCTTCTGGTAATGCTTCAAAAAATTTTGCTGATAGTTTACTAATGTAAGTAGTTATATTTTCTATGTTCAACTCGTTTCTAATTTGTCTATTTGACACGTACCATGGGGCTATTAGTGAGGCCCCGCCACAGGCTGGAGAAGCTCTAAACTCCCGACATGTGAGGTAGTAGTGCATGTAAGTGTAATTGTGGGCGAGTAATGGGCTAAAAATTGGACAAGGGAGAGGAAAGAAAGATCGCGCGCGGTCTATGGCCCGTGTGTTAGGGTACTGCTCCGACATTCGTTTGGTATTTATCGGAGAAACCACGATCACCGCTAGAAGACACAAGCTGAATTTGACCTAGCTGTGAAGCTAGTGTCGAAAATTCTGCGACCGTCAGGCCTCAAGTATTATTGGATGATTTGAAGCTTCATCCTCTAGCGACCGTATTAATGATGATGCAACCGGTTTTATTTTATCCTTGCTTGAAATGTGTTTTCTATATACGCGGCGGCATTTATCATGTATTACACACTCCGGCCTTTGTGATTGTCATTTTTTCCATTTTCTATGTCTCTTCCCTAGATAGCAGTTCATGTTCAAACATTACGATTTGAAGCGAATCACCATGATAAAGGTTAAGGAACGATTGCTAGACGATGAAAAACAATTAATTATCAACTGAATTATTTCCTCGTATACGTACGTACGAAGTATTACCATACGTATTACAGACAAAGTTATGTAAAGGTACGGAAAACGATGTCGAGATTTCAACGAAAATACATGTTTTGGGGTTCCCTGATACCGAAAATGTTTCTTTTTTCAAAACGTCCGTCCGTCCGTCCGTCCGTCCCTCCGTCCGTCCAACTGTCTGTCCGTCTGAAAACACTTTCTGGCGTCTAAACCATACGTAAGATTTTAGGAATTTTTTGTACGCCATAGCGGACAGTACTATCGATCTTCTGCTCATGCGCAGTTCACGTTTCGGGTCACATTTGTGCATGCGTAGAAAATCGATCGTATTGTCTGCTGTGGCGTGCAAAAACTCTTTTTTTTCAAAATGGATGTTCCCTGGTAATCAGGCTCGAGTCAAAACGATTTTGAAAAACGCTCTTTAAAATTTGGGGGTAATTACATAAAGCCCCTGGGACATTTTCAAAATTTTCACAAAAATTGCTTCAAATTTTTTCTTTAAATTTCTTTAAAAAATGGATTAAAATACACTCATAAAATGTCATAGGTCCAATTTTCCTTGTTTACTCTGATTTGTTTTCAAAAATACAAAGGTTTGAATTTCTCGGGGTCTGCCTACAGCTACGAAATTGAAGATAGAAATTTTTTCTTCAAATTAAATTCGTTCTCCATAGTAAGTTTCAATAAAGTCATGTACATTTTTTGAAACTTTTAGTAGTTTTTGCGCAATATTGCGTGCAATATGTACAATTTTAAAATATAACAAAAACAAGAATTTCTCAAAACAGCTCCAAATTTTTTCTCTAAACTTTTGATAGGGATAGTGGTAAATGTACTCTATGAGACGACATAAATGCTATTTTGCACTATTCCTTTTTTTCAAAAATTACAAAACTGTAATTTTTTGAATTGTATCTCGCGTAGTTGTATGGCGTAGTGATACGAGTGCCGGCAACTCTGAAAATCTAAGTTAGTGTTTTGGAGCGGAAAAAATTCTGGTTGTAAACACTTTTGCTGGTTTATGTAGTAGTACAACTTTGCGTAGCATTTAGAAACAGTGCGAGAAAATATGTGCTTTAGTAGAATGACGAGTTTAGGTTGGCAAAAGGAAGAAACCTACAGAGAATTGAAAATCAATGAACTTCATTGCCAAAACGAAAAACAATAACATAAACATTTTTATGAATTATTTTTATTTTCTTGCTTTATTTTAATTTTTAATTTACTTTTAGAATAAATAAAAAATAATTTTTTAGAAAAAATATGTTATCATTTTGTTCTTCATTCTGAGGTGCCAATTAACCAGAAAAAATATTGATTCAAATACATAGAAACAAATATAATAATAAAAACATTGGTACATCAACTAATAATCAATACATTTTTATGTAGAAATGTCATTCTCACACTTTGTGAAAAATATGTACACCATTTAAAACATGAATTATTAAAAAAACAATTTTGACTTCAAACACTCGTAACTGCGAAATTTCTATTTTCACATGCGTCTTTTTCCGAGAAAATTCTAGTGTTTTATGCAATGTTGGGTTAACAATTTCAAAAATCGAAGGTTACGTAAATTTGGAATATAAGTTTGAAAAAAACTGCACTTTTGAATTCGGGAGTAAATATTGGTATAAAATGCAGATGACATGAGGCTCAATGCAACAGTCCTTTTCTTTGAAATATTTACTGCTACGTGAAACATTTTTTTATGTAAGAATGGATTTTCACAAGAAATTTAATTTTTTTCTGAAGTTCGTCCAAAATGCTCAGAAATTTTACTAATTTTGGGTATAAATGAATGGGCTTCTTTTTTACATTACATTGAACAAGGCAAACAATTTTTAAACCAATTAGATGTGGTCAAGCTTTTTTTGGCCGATTTCACGTGGAATTACCCTTATTTTGTTTTCACTACTATCTGAATAATATCGATTAGTTGCCGGTAAATATTTGCTTTTCAACCATTAAATTCGATACAAAAGTGTAAGTCCCAAGTAAAATCTTTTCTGCTACGTAACTGTTTCTATAAAATTCGAGAATATACCGAGCATCAAAAGGAAAGTAACATTCATTTTAACAATGATAGTTAATGTAATTATTTACCATCTGGACAGTATAATTCTAAAGAACCTGTAACAAGTGTTGTACCACAGCATCTGGGTCGATGGCTCCCATCTCGATCAGATTTTTCGTCGTTTCTCTGATCCTTTAAGCAAATGCTGAGATGGCCCCTTATTTTGCTTCTGGATATAAATGTAACTTCATTAATTGTGGAAGTCTTCTAAATTTCAGTGGGAAATATAGTTATTCAAATTATCGTTCTTCGTATTGTCGTGGCAAAACGTATTTTTCTTTCATGAAGGACATGATGAGGGTTAAAGGTACACATTTATAGCTAATTTACCTTTGAAAATAGATTTTATTATATAGGAGCGAATATTTTTCTCAACAAAACATAAAAAAAGCTTTTTTCCTGTATTCAAAATTCGACCAGAATAAGGCTTAGGATAGAGATCGAAGAATTATGAAAACATGGACAGAATTCACTTCTCCCATACCTCGTCACACTCATTTTTTAACTGTTTGTGGTAAATAAATAAAACCCTCTACATCATCATAAAACCCTTTCAAAATTGCATCGACCCCCGTCGGGAACTTTGCTTTAGATACATACAATTCATTCTTTAGATACATACATTCAATATGTTCATTCGTTCATACATAAAGATGTAAAGAGGTCAACTCATAAACAGGTAGACACAGACACTGTGACAAAGTAATTTATGGGTTGAAGATTTGTTCTAGAATGATTCAGCAAATGATTGTCCAAGTAGATTACAATGCAAATAGCTGGGATGTGGAGTAAACAAGTTATTTTCTGTAAGGATGAATGCAAAAACAAAACGACTTACACTGTGATTTGTATTAGAAAGAAACTTTAACTAGTGGTGCTGCAGAATGGCACAGACTTTCTCGTACTAGTTAGTTTCTTCAGTTTACATTCTTGTATACGTACGTAAATGCGGAGTATTATAAGTAGTACAGAGGAAGTTATGTAAGGCTGTGCGAAAAAAGCGCGGATTTTCGGCAGAAAAAAAACTCATTGTCGAGCCCTGATAACGAAAAAGTGGATAAATCCTATTGCTAAATTAAGAGAAAAAATCCTCTAACACGTGGTGTAGCCAGAATCTATGTTTTGTGGGTCCTGGATACCAAAACATTGATTGACAGCAAACGTCCGTCCGTTTTACAAAAGGAAACATTTCTTCCCTCACAGAGAAAAAATGAACGGGTGTGAATGTTTTCCCACTCATGTTGTCTTAAAACCAGTGGTGTCAATGTCTTCAACTGGTGGCAGTGGCACGCCTCGTGGCACCGTTGCATGCCACGAGCTTCTCTGCGCAACTAGCGTCGGGAGAGAAAACTATTAGTAACCCCGCCGTTTTACAATAGGGATCGCGTTGTCTCTGGTGGTGTGGTGTTGATCTGCGTGGAGGGGCGATGTCGTCGTGGCACTCGTGCCACGGGCTCCCGCTCTTGGCGCATCAACTTGATGTCACTGCACTGTCTCTGACCGGGTGGTCCTAGGTTCGAGTCCCGACAGCGGCTGGATTTTCGACACTAGCTTTCCAGCTAGGTCGAATTCAGTCGCTGTCTGGAGGAGACTTCTAGCGGCCGGCTGCTCTGATCGGTAGTTTTCCGTGGTTCCTCCGATCAACACCAGGTGAATGCCGGAGCAGTACCCTAAGAAACGGGCCACAGACCGCGCGCGATCTTTCCTTCCTCTTCCTTGTCCTCTCCTCTTACACACATTAACATACACGACACTACCACACATGCCGGGAGACCGGTCGGGAGCTTACAGCTTGTCCCGGCTGGGGCGGTGCCCCGCTGGTGGGAGATATATGGTTGAGGGGGAAACCCCGCTAGTCGACGGTAGGTCGGCGCCAGATCTCACCATCCAGCGGGGAAAAGATCACCGCCACCTCCCGAGAAAATACGCACTACACTTACGGGACTAATGACCAAAGTAGTTGACGCGCCCTGAAACACGAATCAATCAATCAATCGATCCATCCCGCTCTTGGCATCGACCTTGACGACAATACCTGGAACACCGGCAAAAGCCCACTGCCAAAGTTTTCGTTACCGCCGACCGCCGTCTGCCCCTCTCTCCTCCTTTTTGCTCGCACTGCTTCTCCGAGCGCTTGCTCACGGAGGGGAAGGCGGCTCTGACGTCATTTCTCCTCTAGTTGGCAATCGCGGGTCTAGGTCTGTGTTGTTAAGGTCGATGTCACGAGCGGGAGTCCGTGGCACGAGTGCCACGACGAAATCGCCCTTCCACGCGTTTCGTTACCCCGCCATCAGACAACTCCATCCCTATTGTAAAACGGCTGGGTTGCTAATAGTTCCCTTTCCCGACGCTAGTTGCGCAGAGAAGCTCGTGGCATGGCACGGTGTCGCGAGGCGTGTCACTGCCACCAGTAGAAGACTTTGACACCATTGGTCTAGGCTGTCTGGGATCAGTCGCGTCTCGGTCGTAAAGGCTGACGTTTCGGCCAGTATTTTGTGCCTTTCCTCAGAACGCAATGCCTTTCTGAGCAGTACGCTTTGAGGAAGGCCAGAACACGTTGGCCGAAACGTCAGCCACCACGACAGAGACGTGGCTCGTCCCGGATAACCTAGACAATACCGGAAACTAAGTAGTAATAAGAAAAATTATGTGCTATTTTGTTGCTTCACATGTTACTTTCTAGACACGTGATGGCGAGAAAGAATGGTCATGCCACAAGAAAAGGGCAGATTATTCGGCAGAACTCGTTTAGTGGGACTTGTATGGCGAAAAAGATTATTTTTTCATGTTCCTAAATGTAAATTACTTTCTGGAAACAAATGCATAATTTATAAAGAAATAAATTAAACATTAGATAAAAGGATAGTTATTAATCAAAATCCAAAGAGGAAAGGAAAAATCAGAGAAACAAGACGAGCACAAAATTTAATAATTAATTGAAGCAAAACTATTCAGGCAAAAGAACAACAGATTTGATAACGAATTTGATATCATAAATTACAATTAGAAATTAAAAATTATGAAAAAATTGGAAAATTAAAAGAAAAATTACAAAATGGGAAAAAAGAAAATTAATTACGAAATATTAATATAGTAGTACACCTAAAAATGTAAGCAATTTTATACTATTTAATACGAAATCACAAATAACCTTGATGGCTAATAAAAGTCAAAATACCTATCAATCTATATTGCGATGTGTCGTATGACCATCGCTCGTCGCCACCCCAGTGTCACGCCACATTAACAGAAGCTCGGAAGGACGGACGGCCTCTCGCCTCGCCTGATCAGTTCCGCACAGCTACTTAGGCCTCTCCACACCCTGAACAATAAATCCACCCCCTTTGTGCCTCCAACAAAATGAGTGACTCCCGGAACAACCGCGTTAAAGACTAGGCGGTAGCACGCAGCAAGATAATCCCCTAAGTCCAATAAACATATCACAAGTCACAGCAGAAGAGCCACGTGCGCACTTCTCTGTGCTAAACAAAGACATCCAATGGCCGCGAAAGGAAGCGATCATCTTATCCAACCAGCTTACAAATGACATAGAAAATTCTGGAACTCAACAAACCGACCTATGAAAACGCTGGGCAGGAAGAACGTGATAACCCTTGCATGGTGCGAAAGAAAGAAGGGGGAGAAACACAGCAAGAGGCTCGAATTGGAGACGGGTGAAAAACACGAGAGAGGGTGGTCAAGCAGAGAACGGGCAGAGATAGCGGAGGACGGTCGAAATTATCCACAACATAAAGTTACAGTTCGAGAGCGGCCGAATATCGGCTCTTAGCGAAATTACTAGTGAGAGCAACGGTGAAAGACGACAATAGCGGTTGGTGAGAGGCAAGCATTGTGCCGACCACCACGAAACCTGCCCGGCCTCCGTCCAGCCGCGGAATTTATTCCACACAGCCAGATTTTGGCTTACAACGTCATACGCGGTCCAGGTGACGTGTGACGGCCTGAGACGCTCGCCAGCGCTACGTCATTGCTGCGCAGACATCCACCGCCGACATCCCGAGCGCCGGAGCATTCATCCCGGGGGCAATTGTGAGGCCTGTGTTCCCACGCTCCAGCGTCGCTCTTGAGGGTCCGGCTACATCAATCCATCGATCGGTGAGCAATCCCGTCGCGGTGACGTAGCCATTACGCCATCAACACCTTGTAAGTCATCATCATCATCATCATCATTTGTTTGGTAGCCAAAAACAGTATTTTCGTGTCTGCAAGAACAGCTTTTCTAATAAATGTGTCCCCGCCATTTTGGCCGGGTGAAAAACTTGACTTCTGAGTAAAGTGTTCATTATTTTTGAAACAAAGAAACCAATGCAATCCTTCGACCCAGGGCACTCACCCCTGAGACGCTCAACGCCGGCAGTAAAATAGCTGGTAAGTGGGCGTGCGCTTGGCGCCCCTTTAAATAAATTTAGCGCGTGTCCCCCCCCATGCTATATGGGAACGACCGTCATACCATCAGTGTGTCGGCGCTTCCATTCTGTGGTGTGACCCCCCCCCCCCGATTCCGTTCCAAAGAATCGGCATCCGACGTGGGCGGTTGCATCACAATATCTAACACTATTCGTACCCTCACTGTACCTGTAGTAATTTAACTACACTCTTATATAACTGTCTATTCCTGACGGACAAACAAACGTCGTGATATTTGTTAGTACTCATATGAAATTATAAAAAAGCAGTTGAAATTTCATACATTTTAGTTTTAACTATACGATTACATTGATTTAGTAATGTATTGCTGAAGAATGGATGTATCTCAGCTTCCGAGTCAGTGCCTCCCATCTCCGTCCCATTTTTAATCGCTCTATTATTTGAAGTACGCTCGAATCGTGTGTACTCATATTTTCTTCGAAATGAGATAGCCATCCGGCACAAGACGTTTCCGGGAACGGAGAGAAGGAAATTCCATGCTTTCCTGAACGTGTCCTCGGAACGGCGACACGTGTACCAGGCGCCTTGTATGTACTTAGGTGATACTCCAACAGTGGTCTTTTCATGAATAACTGGGAACTCTGTTATCACTGAATGCTTCAAGGGTATCGACCTGCCGTTTTTCAGCTTTATCTTTTATAACTTCAACTCTGCCTATACGTTTTTGACGTCATGCTTACTAGGTTCATGATAAATCATTCTTGTGCATAGTTATTTATAGAGACCGGAAGAATATGCAGTACGAAACATCAAAATGTATACATAAATATGAAATGAAAACAGAATATGTAATAAATATATAAAATACGATAATATTAAAAAACTCAAATTATAAAACTTATTTACATAACACAAACTTTCACTTATAACTAGAGACCGGATTTTTATGTAATTACGTATTTTTTGTATTTCTACTTACCGTTCTCAAAATTGTAATCTTGGCGAATCATAGCCCTCCACCACAATATCAAATTTCTTCGTTACATATTTTTACATATTTAGTACTACATTACATATTTTGCTGTTTTTACAATGTATTTTCTTATTTTATCAATTTTCTTCAATTTAATTCCACATTTTTAATGAAAATATGTATTTTTTAAATCAGTATTTTTTCCTACATTATTGGGGAAACCTCAGTGTCCAAAATACCATTGACACTGCATTTTGTGATCCGTAACCTTAATTTCCGAGAAAAATTTGCGATCGCCGCCGTGTAACACTTCGATGAATATCCTAAAGTGTATGTTTTATGGTCGTAAATCTCGCCACTTTGTGCGATGACTTTTATTGCGATTAGTCTGGCTGCTAAACTACGGTCCTGGATTACAATAGATTAACCTTTTACCACTGACGAGAAAGTTGTATGATGTAAAGTGAGCAGTTTTTCTAAATGTAATTTCTTGCTATGTAATTGGTTTTTAATTAGAGAATTTTATTATTACATATTATATCCGATTTTACATATTTATTACATATTCTTACTGTTTTCATTACATATTTATGTACAAATTTTGACGTTTAATATTACATATTTCCGGTTTCTACTTATAACAAATTTCCTATGCAAATTTTAAAACAAAGTAAACGTTTTTAAATCATTTGGAAAGCACAAGTTGGTCGACACACGCACCATACAACTCTACCATCAGTAGCAAAACCTTCACAAATTGTTATCCATGAGTGTAGTTTAGCAGCCAGACTAGACGCAATAGAAGCCATCGTACGCACTGGCGAAATCTACGACCAGCAATCACTACAGCATTGACTATTCTCATCAAAGTACTTGTTACAGGACGGCGATCGCCTAAGTTTCTTGGAAATTAAGGTTAAAGGTCGCCAAAAAATCTCCAAGCACTTTACCCAAAAAATCTCGTAAAATGCAAGTGATAAAATAGAAATTAATGCACGTATCAATTAGCTCCTTTCTCTCATGCACTTCCCTGAAAACTGCATTGCAATAACGTCAATCGTTCAAAAGTTACAGGAGGTGCTAAAGTTACGTGACTCACTCTGTATATATAACAATGGGGAGAGCTGAGGAAGTCTAGCCAATATTGGTCTGGGGATGGAGAGATGTTTATCCACTGAAACTGAAAAAGTTATTTACTTATGAAGCTATTGATAATGTTAATTAAGTATTTGGTGCAATTGATTTTATGTTTGTACATGAGACCTTGATGCCATACTCTGTCATATGTTGTGAATGGTCTAGAAAGGTTTATATTATGTAGTTTTCTTTGGAATGCTGTAAGGATATGTACTGTGATAATAATTGATGTGTGGTTGATAACTTTTATACGAATCCAAACTGATGCCTGGGAATGGTGTAATTTTTATTGAGGTAATTATTGAGTATTTTCTGAATGATTTTCTCTAGAAGTTTTGATTAGGAGGGTAACAAACTTATTGGTCAATTATTTTTATTTTCCCGCATACGTACGTATACACGGAGTGATGTACGTAGTATAGGGAAAGTTATGTAATGCTGCCCGAAAAAATGGCCAATTTTCGGCGGAAAAAAATTAATTGCCGGGCCGTGAAAACGAATAAGTGGCTAAAACCAGTTGCTAAATTAAGAAAACAAAATCCCCTAACACGTGGTGTTGCCAGAAACCTTGTTTTCTAGGTCCTTGATACCGAAAACCCAGCTGAAATGAAAACGTCCGTCTGTCCGTCCGTCCGTCCGTCCGTCCGTCCGTCCGCCCGTCCGTCCGTCCGTCCGTCCGTCCGTCCGTCCGTCCGTCTGTGAACACTGCTAGCGCCTAAACCATACGTACGATTTCTTCCAAAATTGATATTGCCCGGTCGATCTTATTCTAGTCAAAGCTTTGAGATTTTGAAAAAGATTCTTCAAAATTTGGGGGTACTTTATATGAAGCCCCCCGGGAATTTTCAAAATTTTCTCAAAAACGGCTCTAAATTTTTTCTTTAAATTTCTTGTATGAATAGAGTAAAATAGACTTTTTAACATGGCGTAGGTCCGATTTTCACGTACAGCTCTGAATTTTCGAAAATTGTGAAAGTTTGAATTTTTTTCGGCGTCTTTCTCCAACTACAAAATTGAAGGTAGAGATTTTTTCGTCAAATAAAATTTGTTCCACATATTCAGTTCTTTAATGAAGGTCATGTAAATGTTTTTCAAAATGTTGGTAGTTTTCGTGCAATATTGCGTGCAATATGTGCAATTTTAAAAAATTACAAAATAAGATTTTCTCAAACTGCTCCAAATTTTTTCTTTAAACTTTTGGGAGGGATAATGGTAAATGTACTCTATCAATGACATAAAAGCCATTTTGGTCTATCGGTTGGTTTTTTCAAAAATTACAAAAATGTAAATTTTTTTACTTATCTCTCACGTCGTTAATATTTACTTTATCTGCGATTTTTTCACATTATTATATTTACGAGTATATATGCTTTAAATAATGTCAAGTAAAGTTTCTCGAAAACACTACCGTTTTCTGTGAAAAGTAGCTCAAATTTTGGCTTTTTTACAAAAACTCGAACGCCATTTTCTCGTATATGGCTGCAATTTTTTTCTTGAAACTTTTGTAACGGATAGTGCTAATTACACTCTTTAATATGACGTAAAGTTTATTTTGATTTATTTTTTTGTTTTTTCAAAAATTATATAAATGTAATTTTCTTGAATGATCTCTCACATCTTTAATATGCACATTACCAGCAATTTGTACAAATTACTATAATTGTGAGTGTAAGTGCTTTAAATAACTTCAAGTAAAGTATTTTGAAAACTCAATCATTTTCTGTGAAAATGAGCTTCAAATTTTGCATTTTTAGTAGCGCTAAAACGCCATTTTCTCTTGAACGGCACATCTTTTTTAAAAGAAAATTGCCATTTACGGCTAGGTTTTTGTGTTCTTTAATATTATAAAATTAATGTTCCTGTTCTACCAATAGGTAACCGAAAAATTAAGAAAATGACAAGAAAATGTATTTTTGGCGGTGATAGATGGTAGCTGGCAAGAAAGAGTATGTGGCAATTCCGAATAGCTAGCGAAGGAACCCAAGGAAAAACTAATACGGGAAAGTCTGTGCCATTCTGTAGCACCACTAGTTACTTTCCCGTCTACGTACGTATACACGGAGTGATATACATAGTATAGGGAAAGTTATGCAAATCTGCGCGAAAAAATGGCCAATTTTTGGCGGAGAAAATTAATTGCCGGGCCGTGAAAACGAATAAGTGAATAAAACCAGTTGCTAAATTAAGAAAAAAAATCTCCTAACACGTGCTGTAGCCAGAAACCCTCTTTTGTGGGTCCTTGACACCGAAAACCCAGTTGAAAGGAAAACGTCCGTCTGTCCGTCTGTCTGTCCGTCTGTGAACACTGCTAGCGCCTAAACCATACGTACGATTTCTTCCAAAATGGATATTGCCCGGTCGATCTTATTCTAGTCGAAGCTTTGAGATTTTGAAAAAAATTCTTCAAAATTTGGAGGTACTTTATATGAAGTCCCCCGGGGATTTTCAAAATTTTCTCAAAAACAGCTCCAAATTTTTGCTTTAAATTTCTTGTATGAATAGAGTAAAATACACTTATTGACATGTCATAGGTCCGATTTTCAAGGATAACTCTCTGCGTCTTTCTCCAACTACAAAATTGAAGATAGAGATTTTTTCGTCAAATAAAATTTGTTCTGCATACTGAGTTCTTTCATAAAGGTCACGTAAATGTTTTTCAAATTTTTCTAGTTTTCCTGCGATATTGCGTGCAATATAGGCAATTTAAAAAATTACAATAACAAGATTTTCTCAAAAACGGCTTCAATTTTTTTCTTTAAACTTTTCGTAGGGATAGTGGTAAATGTACTCTATTAGATGACATAAAAGCCATATTGCTCTATAGGTTGTTTTTTTTCAAAAAATACAAAAATATAAATTTTTTCACATGTTTCACACGTCATTAATATTTACATTAGGGGCGATTTTTTCACATTATTATATTTACGAGTACATGTGCTTTAAATAATGTCAAGTAAAGTTTCTCGAAAACACAACCGTTTTCTGTGAAAGGTAACTCAAAATTTCGCATTTTCAGAAACGCTCAAACGCCATTTTCTCATGTATGTCTGCAAATTTTTTCTTCAAACCTTTGTGAGGGATAGTGATAATTACACTCTTTAGTATAGCGTAAAGTTTATTTTGAGTTATTTTGGTTACATTGTCAAAATTACATAATTGTAATTTTTTGAAAGATCTCTCACATCTTTAATATGTACATTACCAGCAATTTGTAAAGATTATTATATTTGTGAGTGTAAGTGCTTAAAATAACTTTAAATAAAGTACTTTGAAATCTCAAACATTTTCTTTGAAAATGAGCTTCAAATTTTGCATTTATAGTAGCGCAAAAACGCAATTTTCTTTAAAAAACGGCACATAATTTTTAAAAGAAAGTTGCCATTTATGATTAGGTTTTTATGTTGTTTAATATTCTAAAATTAATGTTTCCGTTCTACCAATAGGAAACCGATAAGAAAATGACAAAAAGTTTAGTTTTAGCGGTAATAGATGACAGCTGGCAAGAAAGAGTTTGTGGCAATTCCGAATAGCTAGCGAAGACCCAAGGAAATAGAAAACTAATACGGGAAAGTCTCTGCAATTCTGTATCACCACTAGTTTACATTGGATGGAGTTTTGTTTGGTTTTGATGTGGGTATCACTATAGAATGTTTCACAAGATTGAGAAATAATGTTGTTAAAGAAGGGTTACAAATATTACTTAAGAATGCAATGCCTTGGTTTAGCAGATTTTTGCGGATTTCGTTATTTATTCTGTCATGCCCCGGAGCCTTTTTTTAGGAAGTGTTTTTATGTATTTTATTTCCTGGGTTGATGCGAATCTGATTCTGGAGGGTACATTATTCACTCATCGTCATAAAAACGCTGCACCTCGAAGGACCCTACTGATCTGCTGCAAACTCAATAGGTATTTTGCACACCATTCGCTAAGCCAAGGATTTAGTTTTCACGATCGGCCGCGCTCTGGGGTGTCGGGGGTAGGGGCTTGACGTCGCTCCATCGGCCGAAATAAAGAGGACCTCAAACTACCGCGCCGGCCATGGCGACATCCGGTAGCGTCACCAGAGCGTCACCTGCACGTACACTATGCCTAGGAGACACTTTTGTCAGCCGGTTGCCCAGTTAGATGCGTTCGAGAGGGGCGCATCGTGGGTCTGCGGGAGGTTGGTTGGTTCTGTCACCGTATTGCGCGCCACACCGCTCGTACGAACACCACCATCACCCGCTGTTGGCAGCAATGGGTTGAGGAAGGCACGCACACACGACATGCAGGATCTGTACGTCCGCCACGCACGACAAGGAAGGAGGACCGACAGATTGTCCGCCACGCTCGAAACAGATTCAACGGCAACGATAGGTGCTTCAGCGGACAGATTCAACGGCAGCGATAGGTGCTGCCTTCTTTATCATATCCTGTAAGTTCCAGTACCATTGGCAGGCGGTTGCCCAACGCAGGGCTCACCGCCGCACACCGACCGTTACGACGGCTACCACTCACACCCCAGCAACTTCGCTACAGACTCGCCTGGTGTCGGGAACGATGAACCTGAGGCCATGCCTACTGGCAGCGGGTCATCTTTAGCGACGAGATCCGTTTCTGCCTTAATGGCGACGACCTACGTGTCCGTGTCTGGAGGCGCAGTGGGGAGCGCCACGACGAGCTATTTTTGGTATCCCATCACAAGTCCACAAGTCCGCCAGTCTGGTATGATAAGTGTGGGGCGCGATATTCTGTGGTGCCCGTTCACCGTTAGTGTTCCTCGGGGGCACCGTGATAGCCGCATGGTACGTTCAGGAGATCCTGCAACCGGTGGCTCTGCCGTTCGTGAATGCCCACGCTCATGCCTATTTCAACGAGACAACGCGCGTCCGACTACCGTAGCGATCTCCCGAACATACCATGCAGCCGAGGATACTCTGCCATGCCCAGTCGCTTCGGCAGACCTCTCCCCAATCGAGAATGTTTGGGGTGCTATGGAGCATGCGAACAGGACTCCACCCCTACCCGTTAATCTGCAAGAACCGCGCGATTAGGTGCAGTCTGCATGGCACGGACTAGCACAGTCTCCATTAGAGACCTGTACAACTCCATGCCACGACGTCTGGGCGCGTGTGTTTCCCAACATGGCGACCTCACGCCAAACTAACATGTACAGTCTGTGGGCGTGTAGCGCAGAAAATATTGGTCCTGCAAACGTGAAAGAATAATCATTTCATACGCGTGGTTACCTTTACCTTACTGCCAACAATTATCGCAATCCACCTCGTCCTTCTTGGTGCAGCTTTTTTAGGACGATGAGTGTATTTAGATGTTTCTATCTGTATGATTGCATAGTAATATTTTAAATCCAGACATTCATTTTACTGGTCAAATGATACGCGATATCATTTGGAGCTAACTGTAGCATGTAGATAAAAGTATTAAAAATACCTTGTTCACCTCGTACCAATGATACGACATTACAGTTGGGAAAACTTGAACAGTCGCCAGCGAGTAAGTGAAGTGAATAGCACAATTCAGATCGTACCTGGGATTTTATAACAATATGTTCAGCGTCATGGTAAGTATTCTTTATTAAAACCAATGCGTGTGAAGGGTTTCATTTGATATAAAATGTTACGATTTGTACAATTGCTAACCTAAATATTTCTGGTGGTCATCGTGAGAGTAGTGGAAGCGTAGTTTAAGTTCGTGGTGCCTAGTTGATGTTCGCTGCGGAAAATAAATAGAGAAGTTCTAGCATCGAGTATTCGATAATAAATCACCACTGGGACTCTAACTACTTGAACTAAGTTGTATTTTACAAATCCAAATGAAAAACAAATTTTTAAGTCTTGTGGGGTTGAAACAAAAAAAATGTTTAGTGGATATTCGCATATTTCATAATAAGAAGGCAACGTTTGAGGTGCTGCCTATATAACAGTAAATAATAATAATAATAATAAAAACACTACATGAACTTCAAAATTAATCTTACACTTCCTGTTTTACGGATCGAATGAATTTTTCTTTCTTACGCTCCCAGACTGCTCTCAAGGCCTGTCAATGTAACACAGCGCTGGTATATAAATACACAATTAGACAGGCTTCAAAATGTGATCTTTCTAATGAGATAAATTTTAAAACCATTTGATATAGGTACATTATTTGTAAAAGTGGTTTGAATATACACTATATTTGAGTCTTTTTAAAAACTCATCAACTTTATCCACAATTTTTACTGTAATAGTAAAAGTTAGGAAATTTAAACTTCTCATTCAAATATTATTGTGAGATTTTAAGTGCCGAATTTCAATTTTCTTACTTGTAAGAAACTGGTAAAACACTGGAAAGGAGATTATGCATTAAACAATGTAAAGTTAATAATTTATGAGCAAGTTTCACTTTTCTTTCTCAAACTAGCTAATGTACCTTGATGTACCGGGGACATAAGTGCGTGGCTTAATGACGTTGAGGTTACATGTTGTTTCGCTAAGTGAACAAATCAACATACGTATAAACATTTCACCAGGTGAAGAGATTTATACACTCTGCAATGCCTGCGATTCATCACCATTCTAGTTTGGCCCTGATCACACCATCACACTTCACATGTAATAGAGACCGGGAGAGATGGCTCAGTGCATCAACCTAGTGTCACTGGACTCCCTCTGACCGGGAAGTCCTAGGTCCGAGTCCCGACGGCGCACAGTGCGAAATTTTGGCCATCTACGGGTTAGAAAGTCAAATTTTCAACTTGACCAGGACGTGTAACTTGTTCTTTATTTCGGTGGAAGGATGTTCAGACTACATGGTAACGGTATTGATTTCACTAGAAATTCGCCGAAGTACAGGAAATGCTTATCCGAACACGTGTCAACTCGTCCGTGGCGGCACCGCTTGAGTTCATTCATTTCAGTGCAGCGTTTTCGCTTGTCCTGTGCGTGTCTGGTGATATTCAAAATCCCAGCTATTTCAAAATTGCAATCTGTATAGTTTTTTTCTTTTTATTGGTGCTTTTGGTTTTTGAAATCCGTTTTCAGAAAACTTGTAAAAACCTCTTGAAAGGTATGTACTCTTTATTTTACAGGAAACACATTTCGAAAAATTAATCAAGGGTTTTAGTTCAGAGAACCCTGAAGAACCACTTTGGGACCAAATCGGTATTCAAGCAGGCACTTTTGGGAAGCCAAACATTGAAAAAAAAAGTTGCGAATTGTGCGAATGTATTAATTTTTCCATTCTTTACAGAATGTCGCATTCGTTTTTCCGGAGGGTACTCTTCGACATATGGGTCACAAAACCTAAAAACGCGAAGACAGATACTTTATTCGCAAATTTTTTTGCAAGAAATAAAAAATGCAACAAATTCTGAGAGTGCTTGACAGTGTGTATAAACCACAATATAAAAAAAAACTGCCAGACACATAG
This sequence comes from Acheta domesticus, assembly GCA_031308135.1. Lineage (NCBI taxonomy): Eukaryota > Metazoa > Arthropoda > Insecta > Orthoptera > Gryllidae > Acheta > Acheta domesticus. Next base: position 47,754,766 of record JAHLJT010005437.1, read on the forward strand.
TATTAAATAGAGGAAAATAGGGAGGCATGAAAAGACTGTTTTATACGTTCCACTACAAACTTCTACGTCAGCAAGCAAAAATACTCAATTGTAAATTTTGCCCACCTTATTATAAAACGAAAGAATCCGAAACTCTATACCCAAGCTGCTGTGATTACAGAAATCTCAACAGAAATACCTGTACAGTCACTTATTGACCATACAATTCATCGATAACGTCAAACCCGAGAGGTGTGTGAGAAATTGCGATTGACAAAAAATGCAATATTAGCATTATCATGAAATGGGCGGTGATGGTACGGAACAGAATCGATACAAATAAAGGTTTTCTCAGCAACATTTCAGTGACCAAAGTTTTTTTTAGTATTTCTGTTCCTTTGGAAATGCACTGCGATTCGGCCAATTGAAAATACGTTTTTTGGAAAAACCCTGTTCCATCTTTCACTAAATACTGCAGAGCAATAAAATTTGCGTTTTCACAAGACCTCCAGAATCGACACTATTACACAATATGCTGAAAAGATTGCTTATTACGTCTGATCCATATACAGCTTAGTTTACGGGTTCCTCCGAAACACAAAAGAATAATATCAATGAGTAGGTGTTTGATTTGCTACAATTGATCGATCACCAGCAGACACAGGTGATCAAGGAGATTCTTCTGATACCATGATTGATTCTGAATAAGTTAATTACTTTCATGTGTGCGGTTCGTGTTTCAGCACATGTTTCTTGTTTACTTCTCTTGTATTTTTGTATATATTGTCTAATGTATGATTTCATTGTTTTTATGGTAAAAATTGCAATATTGTGTCAAAATTATGTATATATATATATAACATATTTAACTATTGTTTGTTCTGTAAAATCAATGTAAATTTTATCCAATTTTAACGTATTTCAAATTCTTAAAATGTTGTTCTAGCGAGTTTTATTGTATAAAATTTGTAATGTTTTATATTTTTTGAATAATTTAGTAAATTATAAATTGATTTAATACAGTTCAATTCTTTAATTTTGCTATTAGACTTTCCGCCCCGTAGATGGCCAAAATTACACACTGTGCGGCGGCAGAATTTTCGACACTAGCTTGTCAGTTAGGTCGAATTCAGTCGCTGTCTGGAAGGGAAATCTAGCGGTAGGCTGCTCTGATCGGTAGTTTTCCGTGGTTTCTCCGATCAACACCAGGCGAATGCCGGAGTAGTACCCTACCAGACGGGCCACGGACCCGCGCACGATCTTTCCTGCTTCTTCCTTGTCCTACACACTTACACTAACATGCACTACACTCCCACACATGCCGGGAGACCGGTCGGGAGCTTACAGCTTGTCCCGGCTGGGGCGGTGCCCCGCTGGTGGGAGATACCTGGTCCTACAATCCCGAAAACATCCAAGTAATGTAGTAGTTACAAGGTTACGTCCATTTTTTTAACGGTAGCCAATATGTCATCAAATAAAAAAATATGTTATTTTTTTGTCATTTTATTCTTTCTTTACGACATTTCGGGACCTACTTTTCCCCCTCATCATCATTTGACACCAGACGTGGACATACATCAGTGAAAGGTGTGACGTAACTGTGGAAGAGCGGTCTCCTGTTAGAAGATCAAGTCGTCTAAAAATGGTAGCAGGCCGGAACACAGAATGAAATATATTGTGAATACTACACAAGAAATATTGTACACTTGATGATGGGAAAAAGTAGTTCCCGAAACGTCGTAAAGAAAGAATAAAATTACAAAAAATAACATATTTTTTTATTTGATGACAAACTGACTAGCGTTACAAAATGGACGTTAACCTTGTAACCTGTAAAAAGTGAAGGTAGCAAACGGACTTGCAAAAAAATGATGCAGTAGTTGTCGCAATGCAAAACGGGGCGATTTATCGGACGTCCAAAACGGCAAGATCATTGTGTAGCGTCGCAATCGTCAACGATGCCAAGTAGATGAGCTCCGTCGCAATGGTCAGCGACGCCAAGTTAGTCGAGCACCAGCCGACTCTTATGGAATAATTGCTTTCTCATCAAAAACAACAATTTGATTTATCATTATCAAAATCTGCAAATTTCTAACACCATTTGCACTGATAGAAATATTTCAAGAACTTCCTCGTGGACACGAGAATCTTTTCAGGTCATTTTACTTCGACCTCTCAAAGCCTTTTGACTACCTCCCCAGCAACTTCTCCTGTTGCTAGGCAGAAACAAACCCAATCATAACTACTACGTTACAATTGGCTTTCGAGCTAAGTTCGTAAAGTGTTCGCGTGCCGTCGTGGTTGAAGTATATTGTTCATGGCAAAGTGGCGAAATCCAAAACCGGCGCCGAGGCAACTGTGGCGCACCACGGGCCATAGATGACAGGGGAGAACGACGGGTGCGGAGATTCGTACGAATGGGTAGACACGCAACTTTAGAGCAACTGACAACCCAGATGAATGAAGGGACTACTAAGAACGTGTCCTGCGTGAGCTACAACTTGCAGCGGCGACAAGCGATAGTTTTGCGTCAACTTCAAGTTGCGATGCCGCGCGACAGAGACGCGTGCTGTCCTAGGTACGCTCCCCACAGCGGGGGATAGTGAGCACGTAGATGAGCACCAGTGGCGGCTCCTAAACGTCAAGCCAGATAGGGCACGAAAAAAAGCTAGAAAAATAACTAATAAAAATTTTATTTTGAAGTTTAAGGGCTGTAAACTGAAAAAACACTTGAAATTTCCTCACTGGTTTCTCACGTATTTAACTTGGTCTGAATGAGAAGAGAAAACAATTCATTGAAACAACAAACGCACACGCTCAAGAAAAAATATCTCGCACAGAATTCACAGCTGCTGATATATCATGATTACGCGGGCCCTGAGCTAATAAGCATTTTCATTTTCTCAGACACTATGAGCCTTGTTTGTACATCTGTAAAGTGGCGCTTGCAGTGGCAGTCACAAAAAACTTGTGACCGTGAAGGGCCTTAAGGGAGCATTACCCCCTCCCTTTTTTCCTCGCACTATGGGGAAAAGCTTTGCTGAACGGGAGGGAGCTGGTCACACGAAGCTTGCGGACTTCGCCCTGTTGCCACAACTATCTCGTTATCAGCGCTGTGAAATAGTATCGATATCGCCCGTGAAAACCTTAACGTAAATCTCTAGAATTATACTCGATAATATGACACGCATTTTAGTCCACTATTAATATTTTCCTTTACAAGTGGGAGGGCACGTGACCGCCACTGGTGAAGCCCAATCTCTGGTGAAGAGTTGGAGGCGATCACCCGGACCCTCAGTTTCACGGTGTCGCTCACGCCGTTAAGCCTCAAGGTGGAGGCAGTGAGTAGGCGATTGCTAAGCTCCTGGTTGTCGGTTTCAACCCGGCAACCCACCAATTGGGCCTCTGGCGCGTCGACCTCAAGGCAGGATTGGGTGAAGGAGACCTAGGGTACTTGGATTCCACACATGAAGTCCGGCGGGAATTACCTACCGTCAGGTTGCCTTGGTTACGGGTCCAACCCAGATCGATAGTTTGAAAGGTGCAGGCAGTGGGGAGGACGGGATGGGGGTCCCGACCCGCCCGGACCTTATTTCGGGTGGCCCAAAGTTGGGTTTTTGGCTTCGTCGTGGCAGTGGCCCCAATACTCTGGGCGTAGAGGAGGGACTTGGTGTCCCGGCGCATGTGAGTGGCGCGTTGTCATACGACAACATTGATTCCGGTACTAGCCCGGATAGTAGCTCTGAGCTCACAGAGCGGCCCTATCTAGGCATTGAATGGGGAGGTTCTCGTGAGGACAAACTGATTACCGGACGCATCTGGTTACCGGCCTGTCGGCGTATTTATGCGTTGGCGGGGGGTGAGGTCCTAGGGGCCCACCTCGGGGACTTGTCCCCCCTGGTAGAACCAGGAAGTACTGTGGGGGTTGAAAACCACACAGGGTTTCTACTGGCCTAGGTAGGCGTCAGGAAGCTGCGACAGCAACAGTCGCGAAGTTTCAAAGGAAACATTTTAAGATTTTTGTTATGTTCAACAAATTCTCCACAGATGGTCACTCTACCAGTTATTAATACATTTAATTCATCCTCAACAGAAGCCAATTGCACTTTCCAGCAATTGATAAACACTATTGTATTGTGAGTGTAAGTGCTTCAAATGTAGTTTTTTCGAAAACTCAAAGTTTTCAGTGAAAACGAGCTTCAAATGTCACATTTGTAGTAACGATTTAAACGACATGTTTTTTAAAAACGGCTTCTAATTTTTAAAAGAAAATTGCCATTTAGGACAAGGTTTTACAGTTTAATATTTGAAATTAATATTCCCGTTTTACCATTAAGAAAACGAAAAATTAAGAAAATGTCAAAAACGTAGTTTGGGCGGCGATAGATGGCACATGGCACGAGTATGGCGGCAATTCGGAATAGCTACCGTAGACCCAAGTAATAGAAAACTAGTACGTTAAAGTCTGCGCCATTCTGTAGCACCACTAGTTGTTTTGGCAGAGCCAACATTTTAGTTTTAGCACATTTTTGTTTTTTGGCAGAGCCACAGGTCACATGATGCTGATTCCGATGAGTAAAGGGGATGTAAGCAGACAGGTTTTTTCTTGGCCAAAGCGACGCATAGCATGCCGCATTGTTGATGAAGAAAGGCCACTGACTTATTTTTCTGGTCGTTTTCATTTTTTAATTTTTCGGATAAAATAATTTTGCGGGGAAACGTACGAGATGTTAAGGACTTTCGGAAAGCCTCGAAGTCTGAACGGATCACGTCTTGCGACATATTGGACGTTTTTCATTAATGTTTTGAGGAGCAAGTTCGTCTCAACCGTCACACGACTTAAACCGTCCCATTTTCTATTTTCAGTCGCTCCACTTATAAACGGTTTACAAATTTACTACCACTTTATCGCCATGCACTGATTTTAACATTTTCATGAGCCTCTTTGGCGGTTTCTTGCAACGTGAAAAAACTCACTGTTAATGCATTGTTCGAAATCGACAATGGGAGGCATACGGCAAACACGACCTTACTCTAGCGCAGTGGTGTCCAACAAGGCTTCAATAGTCACAAATAAAATATTGAATATTATTGTAGGCATTATTTTTTATTACTTAAGCGATCTAACCCTGCCTTTCGTCAGCCTTCTTTGAAATGACGGGGGAGGGGGGGATGGAACCATGCGTGAAATCAGGCCGTATAATGTAGTGAAACAAACTGAGATGCTTTGAAATTTCTAAATTACCTAGAAAAAAATAAATAAAAAATAATCCTTCAACCTAACGTCATCTATTTTTAAATTAAAGGGGGTTGCAGACAGAAGCGCATGCACTACATGCACAATGTTCTCGCCCTATATACATGGTTGCACAGGTATATCACTTTATAATCATATATATATATATATATATATATATATATATATTATATATATAATTCTCTTGTCACAGTTTTAGTTACCATTCTCGTCCGAAAACGGCTGACCGATTTTTTGATGAAATTTTATATGTTTATTCAGTAGGTCTGAGAATAGGTTGTTATCTATTTTATGACCCTTAGTGATAAAGGTGGTCCACCACATTTTCTTTACATTTATAACAAAAATACTGATATTTATATTTTTAATTTCTTGGGTGAATCGAGAACATTATATCTAGTGAGAACAAACATATAATAAATATAGTGAGACAGTATCGCATTTATTTAAGTAATAAAACGGAATTCTATGTCGATATATGAATTATTGATGTTTTCCCCTATTTTAAAATTATATTATACGTAGTAAATCTGCATTCATTAGAAGAAATCCGCATTTTCGAACTTAAAACTTCGCAATCCGAAGTTTCACATCTGGCAACATTGCTTCTGACCCAGTTAGCAGCACGGAGTAGGGATAAGATCTCTCACACAATAAGCCGTTTCTCACTCACTACAGTTTTCGGCCATTATTTTTATTGTGTGAGCGTTAATCGTAATTTTACAAAGATCACTTTTCTATTTCGGTGTAATTTTTAAATAATTTATAATTAATTTGCAGAGCTGTAATGAAAACCGTTATCGAAGCCATCATTTTAAATGGCAAATTTGGAGGTGAGAATATATTACTGCCACAGATCCCTAATTATACCCACAGATGTACCAATCAATTTAAACGTCTTCAGTTTCCGTTAAGATTGACATTTGCGATGACTATCAATAAGTCTCAAGTCCAAACGATGTCTGTTTGTGGCTTATTTTTTAGCACACCATGTTTTTCTCACGGTCATTTATACGTGGCATGCTCTCGAGTGGGCAAACCATCCAGTTTATTTGTGTTAGCTAAAGATGGGATAACAAAAAATATTGTACACTCTATTGCGTTGAGGGATTGAATGTTTTTTTAGTAAAATTATTATAAATAGCAATGTATATCATTTAAAAAAATAAATTACAATAAATTAAAAAGATAAATGTTTGGTATTGTGTTATTTTTCTACTTCATCATCGTTCACAGCGCTCCATGCCTCTTCAACTCATATAGATCTACGACATCCTCAAACACTGACAATAAGTTAGTCATTTTTTTCTACTAAAATAATCCTAGGAATAATTTGATATGGCAAAACAACGTTTGCCGGGACGTTTGCCACATATATATGTATAATTAATAGTGCTCATAAAATATCAATTACTCTGCTTGAGTTTGATTTGCAGGCGAAGACTGAACAAAATTAACTGCTTTTAAATTCAAGTAAAGTAACTTATTTTCATACCGATATTACACTTCAAAACTACAATTTTAGAAGCTGGAATATTTGAGGTTGTGAGCTTTGTTGAATTTCATGGCGAGTAGCAAATTCCCTTTTACTGTAAAAATGCTCATGGAGAAATCTATGGCAAAACCAAAACAACTGAGAAGTCTAAACTTTTGTGTTACCTTCCCGCGTGAATTTCAAACTAGCGGCTGGCATACTAGTCCCGTGTTAAACTATAAGTTAAATCTAATCCTCTGGAAATTCCGTTTTGCCGTCGAGTTGTCAACAATCGTTTGTCACATACCTGTCAATAAAATAACACATGCCACACAGACCCAGATACTATTTTTAAACAATTCACACTTTCTACTTCTCATTTTATTAATTTAAATGAACCAAAAGTTGCATGAGGTTCTTAAATTTATGAGTCGATATGCGTATGCCGTTACAAATTTTCTTTTGATGTTTTAATTTTTACAAATTGATTTTTTTAATAATAATTCTTCCCTCGATCTCCAGAAAGGATTTCAGAATTACGTTTTATTTCTTCCTGATTTCACTGCAAACTCGACATAATCTGTATGAAGAGAAAGACATCAACAAATTAGTTCTCTGTATGCCAATCTCTCATGTAATGATTGTTTTTAAACAACCTAAAGTTTCAGAAGCTGTTTAACACGTTCGTGGTTGTTTTGGGAGGCGTAATCCAGAGCTGTTTTTCCTTCTTTATTTCTTGCATTCACTTCGGCTTTCGCATCCAAGAGCAACCGTACTACTTCCAAATGACCACGTTTTGAAGATTCTATTAAGGGCTGTATTTCCTTTATAGTTCGAAACGTTTACATTAGCGTTTGCTTTCAGAAGCTCACGCACTACATCGAGCTCACCAGTCCATGAAGCCAGAATGAGAGCCGTTTCTCCATTTTCGTTTCTTGCATCCACATTCGCATCCGCAGCCAACAGCGAGCGCACAACCTCCGGATGGCCATACATTGAAGATAATATTAAGGCTGTATACCCGCTTTTGGCCGAAATGTTTACACTAGCGTTCGCTTTCAAAAGCTCACGAACTGCATTGATGTGACCATCCCATGAGGCATAAATGAGAGCCGTTATTCCATGTACATCCCTTGCATTTACCTCTGCTTTCGCAACTACGAGAAGCCGCACAACGTCCACATGGCCGAATTTTGAAGACAGTATCAAGGCTGTTTTTCCAACATTATCCGAAATGTTTACACTAGCGTTAGCTTCCAAAAGCTGACGGACAATATAAGAGTCTCCTTTCTCAGAGGCAAGAATCAAAGGTGTCTTTCCGTCGCTGTCTTTAGCATCAGTTTTCACGCCCGCCGCCAATAGCGCCAACAGCCCCAGCCACTCCCCTTTTCTCGCCGAATCTAGTAGTTTATTTTCCCATTGCTTTCCGGACAGAGGCGCTACATGGCTCGACCGCAGCAGCTCCCGCACGCACTCCACTTTCGCGGAATCCACAGCCACCTCCAAGGCCTTCTGGGCGTCGTCTGTCCCCGCGTCCACGCCGGCTGCTAGGAGAGCTCTCACCATGTGACATCTGCCACTCTCCAAAGCCTCCGACAAAGAACTCACCCCAGCCACGGCAAGGAAGACGCTTGGAACTGTTTTTCCCACCGCCTCGAGAATATCAGAACTCTTACTCTGGTTCAAAATCCTCTTAACCGTTTCTGTTTTCTCAGCGACGCCAGAAACGCTCTTCAAGAGTGGCTCAACGCACGTCGCATTGGCTCCTGGCTGTGAGAGGAGAATTGCAAGGTCCATCTGTTCCTGATGAAGCCCCATAGCCATCAGGGCCAACGCGATTTTGCATCGCCCGTCACGAACAGTCTGCTTTAAGATGGCGCCCCCCGCAGGGCCTCGAAGGACGTGAGGGACCTCAGCGTCCAAGGCTTCCAGCAGCACCGCGCTGTCGCCGTCGTAGAGCGCGCGGAGGACGAGGTCCGTGCGGTTGGCGAGCGGCGGCAGGAGCGCGTGAACGCACGCCACGTGGCCCGCGCGCGCCGCCAGCTGCAGCGCCGTGCGGCCGTCTGCGCCGGGGAGCGCGGGGTCGACGCCCGCCGCCAGCAGCGCCGCCAGCGCCTCCACGCGGCCGTCGTGCGCAGCTTGAAGCAGCGCCTCCTGCCCGGCGGCGCCCACCACCTAAACAGAGCAAAGGGCGAATGACATCACAAACGAAAATCTATTAACCAACGGAGAAGAGCGAAAAGGCGAATGATATCCCAAGTGAACACGTGTCATCCACACGAAAAGAGCAAAGGCGAATTACATAACAAATAAACTCACCATTCCCTGAATAGTGGGAAATGTAAAAGACGCCACGTTTTAACGTCTTAAACACCAGAACAGAGCAAAAGACTATGTTCTGGCCCACAGCGAAGCAGGAGTTATGTAGAAATTTATTCTCAAGCTTGTCAAGACAGAATCAGTTCGTTCGGCTTGCGTACAGCTCCGAAAATTGATTGATTGTTCGTGATTCCGGGCGCGTCAATTACAGCGGTCATTAGTCCCGTAAGTGTAATGCAAGTTTTTTTTCATCGGGAGGTGGCGGTGATCTTTATCCCGCTGGGTGGCGAGATCCGGCGTCGACCTACTATCAATTATCGGGGTTTTACCTTCAACCAGGTATCTCCCACCAGCGGGGCACCGCCCCAGCCGGGACAAGCTGTAAGCTCCCGACCGGTCTCCCGACATGTGTGGTAGTGTAGTGCATGTTAGTGTAAGTGTGAATGTAAGGGGTGAGGATAGGACAAAGAAGAGGAAGGAAAGATTGCGCGCTGTCCGTGGCCCGTGTGTTAGGGTACTAGTACGTCATTCGCCTGGTGTTGATCGGAGAAATCACGGAAAACCACCGATCAGAGCAGCCGGCCGCTAGAATTTTCCTCCAGACAGCGACTGAATTCGACCTAGCTGACAAGCTAGAGTCGAAAATCCTATCGCCGTCGGGAATGGAACCTAGGAGCTCCCGGTCAGAGGGACCTCAGGTTGATGCACTGAGCCATCTCTGCAGGTAGTTCCGAAGCGATAAGACGTCGCGCCACGGGAAGTATGTGGGCCGTTCACTTTTCCCGCGGCCCGCGCGTAGGCGAGCGTGCAATGCCGCTTCGGTGGAAGCGTTGCTAGAGTCCCTAGATACAAAGAGAAGCGCAACCGCCGCCATTTAATATCCTCTCACCCGATAGTCCCACCAGGCAACAATCAGGGGCTGAAGAAAAATTATAACAATTCGTGACGTTGTAGAGATGTTTAAGGTTATGAATATTGATTTGGGATAAATTGATGGTTCTCAACTCACAGAATATCTTACAGTTCTAATTCTCCTGTCAACTGGATATAAAATGGCGGGATTGGTTGAACAATGGAATGCGCTACTCTCTGTATCTAGGGCAGACCTGCACAGCATTTTGCACTTTCACTGACCTCAGGAGCTGCGTGCGGGCAACTCGGGTGCAAATGAGAAAATCGATGAAGGGTGGGGATGAAACACAATCTAGGAGTGGGGACCACCAATCAGAATGCGCAATTCGAAAGATAGCGCGTAAATTTAAAGAGCAATTGGCAAGAACATGACGGTCATATACAATTCAAGTAATATTGTCTTTTGTATTATATTGCAAATGTTTGTTCTTGGTATATGACAGGGCGAAATATGAAACAACAACGAATTATACATATTAGATTTCGACACCAAGTATTATAATTGCTTGTACGGCTCATAATGTAATTCGCTTTGCTGCGATGTAATCACAAATTTAGTGTTGTGCTAAACACAAAATTTTGATACTGAATTGTTTCTGTTTGATGATGACAGCAATAAACTATTTTTTATTAACTATGTTTAATTGAATAAGACGGTTCTTTAAAAGCAAAAGCATATTGTTCTTAAAAAAATCATGATTATTTTCTGTTCTAATTTCTGACAAGAGTGTAGAGTCGTTTACGAGATCGTGTACAAATATAAAGCCCTTTGCATCCTATTTAACCAATACCCATGATTATCTTATGATTGTCCGTAACATATCGTCACAGAAGTTTGCTCGTTGATCTCTTTTATTCAGTTTCATAATGGGTAAAAATGGTCACAAATGTGCTATTAAACATTACCCTTCTTGGAATTGCCACATATTCTATTTTTATGTCAATCTTGATGTGAGAGGTTGCTCTCATGATTTTGTTCATTTTTCTGTGATTTGGAGATCATAACATTCCTGGTGAACAATCAGTTATTAAATTGCAATTTTGTGTTAGAATTAAATATTTTTTCTTATATATAAGTATATATTTTAAAGCTATTGCTTTAAAATAATGCTTAAGAGTCACAATGAGCATGTTATCTTCTTTAAAAAAAATAGAAAATGAAAATACATACAGTGGTGGATACAAAGTGCACAAAGTGCACACCCCACATATCAGTAGTGCACAGAACGTAAACAGTGAATTATGACCCTGGTAACTTCAAATATTAGACATAATCCATTTAAACAAATGGGCATTTAATTTTGAAGCATGGATCATTAGACGCCCAGGCATTCAATCTACGCGCCGCGTCGTGCTACGTCAGACTTCTCCCCTCCCCGCAAAGCTTCCTACTCCCCACTACTTGCACTTTCGGCGCTGCCACGGGCAGACGATCGGCTCTCAAGAGCAGAATGCCCGCGGGAGCATGCGTTGTGCAGGTCTGATCTAGGGACACTAGCGTTGCATGTCGAAACACGTCAGAAACAACTACCGCTTTTAACCGTCCATATCTGACGAATTCTCCAGAGAGCTCGGCTACCAGTTCAAGGACGAACCGGTGATAGGCCAATACCCATCCCCTCTCTTACTCCCATGCGAACTACCGCCAAGGGCCTATCAGTTACTAAGTGGATTTCAAGAGCGGGCAAGACGTGTGCCTTGCACCCTCAGTCCCCGTGTAGTTCGCACGTAAAATTAATTACGTAAGATGTTCTCTATTTGAATGAGCAAACAGTAACTAATTAAACCTGTTTTTGTGTATTGCAATTCAGAGTGGAATACGGCCTAAACACGCATTGTGTGAGTCGCCTTGGTGTACTGTAATACCGAAACGTACTGTATTTATTAATGTTTATTATAAACAGTATCAAGTGCTAAATTAGATGTATCAATACATTCATGTAAGTGATGAGTGATCAGGATTTAATTTGTATGTGCATCTATTTTATTGACAGTTGGTAGCAGATCTCTAAGCTAAAATCCATGATTTGAACTGAACTATCGAACGGGTGGAGACCGGATTCTCCAAAGAACAAATTCCAATACAGTCCACTCATTTTTCTAAGAACAACGGGCCTTTACTGACTAAAAAAGTCACTAGTAAAGCTCTCCCAAATCCCTGAAAAGAGTATAATGGGAAGAATGTTTCCAATGAACGTCAACGGTTGAGATGGCTTAGGCCATGAACTGATGTGCCGCGAGTTCCTCTGGTCGGTAGGTCCTACGGTTCGAGCCCGAAGGTAGTAGTATTTTCGACTCCAGGTATGTAAATTGGTAGGTTGAATTCCGTCGCAAACAGGATGAGAATTCCAATGGATGACTATTCTAATCAGTATTTTTCCTTTCTTTCTCTGCACAATACCGGGTGAATGCCGAATCATTCGCCGTCAAACTCGTGGCCCGTTGTTCGGGTACTTCTCCTGCATTCGCCTTGTTTGATCGGAGAAACCATGAAAAGCAACCTATCAGAGTAACCGGCCTCTAGAATTCTCCTCCAGACAGCGACTGAATTTAACCTATCTGACAAAGTTGTGTCGAAAATCCTGCCGCCGTCGGTACTCAAACCTATGACTTTCCAGTCACAAGCACTGCAGTGACAGTGCAGTGCAGTGACAGTGACTGCAGTACATCAGTTGATGTACTGATGGATATACACCTCTCCCGGTTGATTAATATTTTTTCATTATGGAGAATGGAGATAAATTTTGTGGTATAGACGCTGATTTCTATTCATAACTAATGTGTCCATATTTATTTAAGATAACAGATTATTTGATATATTAGGGTTTCTGGACACGTATAGTGTTATTGACTTTTGTCCCGTTATTCTTGTGTGCCTTACATCCATCGAATGATGCAGAAAACGCAACCGGAAAGACAAAGTTGGGATCGACCTAACCGACGCTCGATTGTTTGAAAGGTATTTCCGACGTTGGCATTGGTGAGGGACATTATGATAAAGAAAATTAATTCGATATAAAATATTAAGAATTTATATTATTAATGGTAAGTTATTTAAGTAATTAATGCTTCAGGGTCTTTTATCTTCTATGGCCATGGCCTGAGGGTATCGGTAATACCCGAGGGGACCAGAATGAGACTGTGTTCGCTACCCGTACATCAGATCACCCTTACATCACTGACGCACCCGTCGCATGATTGTATGAATAATGTCTCTGTCGGGAAGGGTAGTGATGGATATTATTGCAAAGAAACTGCGGACATTTTATTATAAAGAATGATGAATTTATATTCATTATTTGAAATGTATTTGGTTGATAAGTGTTTCTAATTGCGTCAATTTCCAACATCATCCGTTGTACTTGAACATTTTTGCGATATAATTTATTGTATTGTTTAATGGATCTCCAGCATTCACAATTTTCATTGTACATTACAAGCTCTAATAAAAGTATATCTTCTGTAATCGTGAAGTTGTGCTATTCGGAGGTGGTTGCAAGCTAAGGATAATTTTAAAACTAATTCGATGCACGTGACGAATGCTGAAAACTGGAACTAACAAATTGTATAATTTGCCGGTCTGGGTAGCTGAGGAGACTAAGACTGAAGGGCAATGGTTGCCTCGACTCGAAGGGTCGCGAGTTCAAATCGAGCCTGGGCATTGATGATCTTGTGTTGTCCTTAAGTGTTTTCCCTTACAGTTGCCCAATATAAAAATCAATATGGTGTCGCTAATGACTTAGCTGTCAAAATGTCATGAGGAAACCAATTAAAAATTATATAACTCATTTATAGTGAAATTGAGTTGTTTTTTTAAATTTCCAATTAACTTCTATTGACACTGTCAACGTATCCGTATTGCGATCGTGAGAAGCGAGAATAGAGTGCGCTTTCGACCTCGTTGTTAAGGAGGATTTGCAGCCCTCACCTGTTCGGGAGCCGCCTGGGCGATCGCCCACACTTGGGGGCCGCCGGCCGCCGCCGCCAGCGCGCGCGCCACCTCCCTTGCGTCGCACAGCGCGCCGCGCATCAGCATGGCTTCCAGCGCCGCCAGCGCCCCCTCTTCCGCCTTCGCCCCCGCGGCCAGCACCAGCGCCGAGACGCCGTCGCGACCGCGCGCCGCGGGCGCCGCCCCACCGCCGGCCAGTTTCTTGGCGCGCGCCCACTCGCCCGCCCGCGCCGCCGCCAGCAGGCGCCGAGTCGCCCGCCGCGTCCGCCCACTCCACCGACGGCTCCCGCTGCAGCAGCCACTCGAAGAGGTCGGAGCGGTTTGTGGTGGCGGGCGGCGAGCGCGAGCGCGGTGTCGCCGCGGGCGTCGCGGGCGCCGAGCGGCGCGCCCCGCCTCCACCAGCCGCCGCGCGCTCTCCAGCTGCCGTGGGCGGCGGCCGCGTGCAGCGGCGTGCGGAGCAGCGCGCCGCGCGTCCTGGGGTCCGCGCCCCGCCGCAGCAGCTCGTCCGTCGCCTGGCCGCGCCTTCGCGCGCCGCCGCGTGCAGCGCCGTGTCGCCGCGCGCGTCGCGCTCCTCGAGTGTTGCGCCGCGTCGCAGCAGCGCCACCAGAGCGCCCACGTCGTCGCGCGCGCGCCCCTCGTGCAGGTCGTGTTGACAGGGGTCCCGGGGTCTCGGGGGATGAAGGCAGGGGGAGGGGCGGAGATGGAGGGCGGAGGCGGGCTGGAGAAGCACCGGCTCTGGGAGGGCGATTCCTGCAGCGCCTGGAGCTGCGCCTGCAGGACGTCGACGCGTTCAGTAAGGCTGTCCACCTGCGCAGCCAGGTTCTCTACGGAAACGGACCCTGCAGCCACCACCGCCACCAGCCAAGCCGCCAGCAGCACAAGAGGAGTCGCAAGCATTTTGTAGACAGCTCTTTTCTCTGCAGAAATGAAGGAATAGGCAATGAAATGAATTGCACTCTCTTGTTGAATGACAGTTCGTCGCATTTCAATATTCTTGATAGGATATACAGAAGGAATCTTTTCATCGTTCCATGAATCTTTTTTGTGTATTCTGGATTATTATATACGGAGAAATATTTGATTATCCATCTACAATTTTATTGTATAATGAAACCAGTGTCTTCTGTGATCAAGGAAGTTTTCGACAGATCGATTTTTACTCGCTCTCTTGAACCTAATGGTCTTCAAAATTCGGTCTTCAAAATTATAAATATTTAATTTGTGACCTTGAAAAGCCAAGGGAGGTGAGTGCCAATTTTTTGTTTAGAAAATAAAGGATAGTCTTCTTGACATAGATTTAGTGCCATCACTAGTTAGATGTTAGAACTACTTGGACAGTGTTTGGAACATCGCTCTTTCAAATATTTTTTGGGTCCGGTTTTTATAATGTCAAAAACTTCGTTTTGAAAATATTGGTATTTTGCTCCTTTGGTTTTGCAAATTTTTTCTACATGTTTACAGGTTACTTGTCTCCCATCATTCTCTTAAGGAATTCGGGAAATAAATACTGCCAGCTTTGTCATGTAATGAATGTAATGTTATGAAACTTTGGCGGCCCGTTTGTGAGGCTACTACTCCAGCATTCTCCTGACATTGATCGCCGAAATCACGTTAAACTACCGATCAGAGCAGCATGCTTCTGCAGACAGCGGTTGAATTCGATTTAGCCATGCAGGCAGTGTCGAAAATTCTGCGAATGTTGGGGAGTCGAATTCTAGGACCTTCCAGTTAGAGGAACTCCTGTGACATTAGTTAATGCCTTGATCAATCTTTTTTTCTTTTTATTTAAGGTCGTATTAACAGCGAGGTCATTATCGATCATATAGATTAACGTCAATGTTAACGGTATGAAGTGGTATGGTGATGGTGAGGGGTGATAAGAACAACCACAAATACAGCCACGAAATCGCTCGAAATCGCGGAGGCATTATTGTCTAGTGTCCGCAACTGAAACACAGCGGCAGCGTGCACAACGGGTTTTGTGGACACATGCAGTGAACACGTGTTGAATGCATCACAAAAGGGCCGGAAGAAGCGGGGGCGAGACCCCAGGGTGCAGGTCCGGAGGGATGGTGTACGACTTGCGCCAGATGCATCGCAGACCGGGCAGTCGCACCCGGTGGGTGGCGATGCGGTCATAGCCAGGCTATAAAGGCTCTGAAAAGGGCCAGCATCGTTCCTCAAACTTTTGTCCCGAGACCTTCGCGAGACGGGAGTGTGCGTGGGAGGCCGCAAGCTTGCGGGTATGAGCGCCAGGCTCATGTGACAATGCGTTGGTAGTTAGCGGGTACTAACGGGGAGCAAACACTCCTGTAGTAAATGGTACGGTACCTATGTAAGTACATGTATGTAAATAAACAATGCATATACCAAAGCCATCTTGTCTGTGATTTGTCCAACCCATAACGTCACAAGTGCCTTAGAAATCTCAACCACTCGGATCGGCTGAGCGAACTTTGCCGGTGAGGACGTGTACAAGTATGTCTGTTGCAAATATCGCTTCAAACAAAATTATCCGTTCTCTTTATTTTTTTCCCTGAAGGTAGATACATAGGTACTTTTTAAACTTAACATATCTAATTTTGATACTTACTTATTCTAAACTTACATACTATAGAATGGGGAGGTGTCCCACTATGGGTCCTCTATTCTGGTTCTATGTTTGCGAATTTGATTTGGAAAACATGGAATGGATATTTATTTTGGACTCTCGTTCTATGGATTGGATTTTTTGTGAGTCTGAATTGATCCATTCTCTAGGAAGGGACGGAAGTAGGTGGATGAATGACGATGCGCGATTATTTGGAAATGTTCCTTCTGTTTCCAAAATAAAATCGTTACATTACTCAGGGCATGTTACAGCATACTGAATTCAAACATTGCTGCACGGTATAAGAAAATCGGTTGAACAGTTTAGGCGCTAGCGTTGACCACAGACGGGCAGATGTTTGTCGTCTTTCGATTTTTCATTATCAAGGACCTACAAAACATGGATTATGGTTACACCACGTGTTAGAGGATATTTTTTCTAAACTTAGAAGCAGGGTCTATCCTCTATTTCGTTACCAGGGCCCGGCAATAAGTTTTTCAGCCGAAAATTCCCCGTTTGTGGCGCACGATTACATAACTTCCTCTTCTTACGAAATTCCTTCGTAATGCGAGATAGTAAAACAAGACAGACGACGCAGTGTGATGAGGACAAGGCAGGGCAGGAAGAGGAGGAGGGGGGAAGAGGCAGAGTGGTTGCGACGGGGAAGGAAATGCCCAACCTCTGGGACCGGCGCGGACTTTACATATGGCTTGCAGATGTGGCACTCTGACAATCGGATGGAAATGAAAACACAGAGCTCGCTCCTTCTTTGGCCATTAACCCTCCCTGGGAACTACAAGCACAATAGCTGACCAGGCGGCTCGCGGCCTTCCGCAATGAATTAACATCTATTTTGGTTTGGCCTGAACCAGTATTTCACTACAGGGGAGCCGACATACGGCACATGTAACACAATATTTCCAGTTAATAGGAAAATATTCTCCAAAACAGGACTAAGACCATGGATTAGGGACAGTTTGCCGAACTGTAGTGTCCTCCTAGGATAACCACATCTTCCCTCTTTGATGGTCAACAATTTTCATAATAATTAAAGGAGCATTATTGACTCTTATTGAATAAAATGGTTTAAACTAAATCCTTGTTAATAGGTTCAGATTAATGTTTGTAGTTCTGTTAAGGTTTGGAAGGAGATTGATAAGAAATTAGGGTTTTTTAAACTTTAAATCCAATATAAAATTAGTGGAACCGAATCAGCAAATACTTACTCGCCCCGTAGTAACGGGGTGTAATAATATCCCATCGGTTATGTTACATTACATATATCAATTAAGCAAAATATGGATTATAACGACTTATTTACATATTTCAGTATGCCTTTCATTTATTTTATTTTCTTGTATCTTGACTTTAATAAATCGAAATAACAAAAATGTATTTGTTGTGTTGGTATTAGTCCGGGCACAAAGTATTCAAAAGGGTCCCGTAAAGAATCAGAAAGGTTATAAAGAAACAGAAAGCCCTGCAAGGTGTTAACAATATTGTTACTTATGCTTTTAATCCATAAACCGACAGCAATGAAGTAGATAACCTTAACGTTATTTTTCGCTGTGTCCTAAAGATATTCTATGCTCATTCTTAAATGTTTCATTTTCTTTTAAATGAAGAAGGACTTACACGTTACGCGGAATACACGTTACACAAATTATACATTACCCTTACAGGGGCGGATTTACATATGGGCTATAGTCCGTGGCGGCACGTTTTGAGGGGCGGCAAATTTCCCCAAAAAATATAATATTTTGAATTTTAATATCACGTTCGTTTGAAAGAAAACTGAAATTAACCCATATTCTGTTTCTTTCTTAGACATATCCCATTTATCAAAGACTGAGAAATCAGTTTAGATATTAGTTTGTACTTGAAAAGAAACGGCATTAGCCACTGAATTAGTCATGATGTACATTTTTTAATATGTAAAAAATATGTGGAAATATTTATTCCCAGTCAATAATGGGTAATAACAATAATCATGATCGTTTTTTAAATAATATAAATTCTCAAGGGGCGGCAAAATTATTGTAGCCCAGGGCGGCGACATGTATAAATGCGTCCCTGACTGGACATATAATGCTAAATGCTCTACAAGTTTTCGCAACAAAGAAAATTTCCCAAATTGTTATCACTAATCGAAGAACAAACATTTCTTTTACGCCTGCTTTCAGAATTCAACATGTATATGTGTTAGAGTAGGGAAACCTGAATTTAAGAAAACGTCCACAAAATACATTTCTCTTCATAGTACGTCACAAATAGTTTTTTTTGTTTTTGTGACGTTCAATAAAGAATATAAATAAATAAAAAAGACTCATAATGATTCCAAGTCATTGTTCAACAAAGAGAAGGTTTCAAAAGAATTTCACATTATATTATCGAATCTTCTCATGGTTCAACAATGAATTTCTCAAATTTCCACCTCTACATTGTTCCCAGGGCAGTGTAGGTCGTAATATGAAATTAAAGTTACAATGTTCGAACAAATTTATGGTACTCTTATTTTTGTAATTTTCTTTATTGTAATTTCTGGAAGTAAAGAAGTGTTTTTTTAGTTCTAAGTTTAAATTATTATCTTTCTTCAATTTACTTTTTTTCATGAGAATGGAAGTAGCTTCCAAACACTTTCCAAATATGATCACGAATTGCAGGAATGTGACGCGGAATAACACACACACACACACACACACACACACACACACACACACACACACACACTCGTTTGCGGAAAATTGAACCTGACCGAAGATTTGTTTTTGATGAACACATTTCATCAAGAATTGTAACTTTCTCTACAATTATAGTTGTAGGAAGATGTCGAAGCATTTTAATTTTGTAAAAATAAATCTTTTCAACGTACATTGGATCTGCACCATTCTCTAAACTACATCAATAATCTCTTTACACTTACATTACTACTCTCTTTACTCTACTCTCTTTAATCAGAAAATTTTCTGCCATTTTTTAAGAAAACTTGTTTAAAGAAAATAAACCTTGCTTATTTGACACAAAATGTCGGAAAAATTACTAATATATTCGAAACATTGAACATGACATTATTTGAAGATCTGTTTGTAATATATATATATATATATATATATATATATATATATATATATATTTCATTAAAAAATCTTCATAATTGTAGTTGTAGGAAGGTTGCAAAAAAAGTTATAAACTTTTGCGATTATCAAAAATAAAAATTTTCAACGAACATGCGCCATTTTCTTGAGGTTTCTGTGCGCTTTTTGCGTAGAAAAATTGTTGGTACCATTTTTGAGGAAAACATTGTTAATCAAAATTAAAAATTGTATATATTTCACATAAAATTAGCCAGAAAGTACTTAGATTTTTGAAAATTGTACATGTCTTTATCTCAAAATTATCTTTAGAAAGAGAATTCATTAACACAAAAGATCTATATTTTTAATATATTAATAATTGTGGGAAGAGTCGGAAAAAAATTGAACTTTCGGATTTTTCAAAAATGCAGGGTTTTCAATGAATATGAGTCTTAAACGTACATTATGCAACAACATAATTTAATAAAAAAACATCGATACTTCTTTTTGAAAATTTGGAAAATGTCTCACGGGCTTCATGTAAAGTATTACCCTGGAAAGAAAACTCGGTTTCAAATTTAAGGATCGGCGATATCAGCGAGATCGATTGGGGAATCAATTTTGGAGAAAGTCGGCTGAACAATTTGGCCATTAGAGTTGTTCACACACTGACGGACTGACGTTTTGTCGTCATTCGACCTTACGAGTTCGCGGACCCACAAAAATGAATTAGGCTACACCACACATCTACTAAATTCAGCAACTGGATTTATCAATTTTGTCGTTGTCAGGGACCTGAAATTGAATTGAATTGAATTGCCTTATTTTACGTGGCGAGACTCAGGCCATGAGGCCTGCTCTTCCGTCTGACCACGCAAATTTCGCTACGCTCCTTTCACCTAGCGGAGAAAGAAGGTATTATCTCGGGCGACGAAACAGGCGATTTGAATTTAGCTCAGAGGCGTCATTTAGGCTTGAGGATCTTTTACATGCAAGTAAATCTACTAACATGGGCCAGCCGGCTTTACTTCCCCTCCGCGGAAGGCGTACGAAGGATTTTTTCGCCCGTAAAAATCCACGGCTTCGATCGGGTTTGAACCCGCGAACTTGGGTATGACAGTCCGGCACGCTAACCGTCACACCATCGAATCCGCGATAACGCCGCTTTTTCCGAAACTACGCCACTTTTCCCGCAACATTACATAACTTTCTCTCTACTATGTTCTGGGCGTTCCGATATTTTAAATGAAGATCACAATAATTTGATCCGCGTAAATAATCTTTGTCCAACTACTCCCGTCCACGCGAAGTCTGCCAAGCTGCAATTTCTTTCCACTCACGAGAGCCTTTGCGCTTGAAAACTCACCAGATGGAGACACTCGGAGGCCGCCACAGTCCTCCAACGCTTCTTGAGAGAGGCGTCGGGCGTCGCGGCGCGGAGTGGAGTGGCGTCGCCCAGCGCCGCGACGCCTATTAAACCGACACTAGTGTGACGTCAGAACGATCTACAATGGTAGCATCACGCACACGGATGACTTCACCACTCCCTCCACATCGAAGCCACAGAGACTTTCTGCGGAAGTTTAGTGTTTGAAGCAAAACGTATGATGTGAACCATGTCAGCACATTCGATCTCATATGATTTTTATTCAGACTTTTTCGAATACAATTTCTAATATAATAGTTAATAATTACAGAAAAATATATATAAAAAAAGTTAATAAAAAGTTAAAGGTTCAAGAAGAGAGAGAGAGAGAAAAAAAAGAGTTAATAGCTAAAGAAAAAGTTTAAAAGTTAAGGAAAAAAGTTCTGCTCCGTGAGGGACGAGTGTGGCGCCTGTGACGCGAGTGCTTCGCCGGTACTGCTGCTGCTACCGTTGGTGCGGTGAGGGCGGGGGGCACATATCTTGTCAACAATCTCTCTGTACTCGCGCGGGGCGAGGTAGGGCCGTGTGGGCGAAGTCACGTGGGCCGTGTGGGCGAAGTCACTGGAAAGGTCACGTTTTACAATCTGTTTTCTTCACCAAAAGAAAGAATCAAAGAACATGTTTCTGTCCAGTATGTTCTAAAGTCCAGTTTCTAGATATAATTGATTTTGTTGTGTTGTACATAATGCTCGTATGTTATTTTGTTAGAATGAATTAATTTGTCTGAATAATATCCAAGAGCGTTATTTTGCCAGAACAATACTGTGTTAAAGTGCTTTTAAACTTGAACTTGTGGTTCCGAAGAAGGACTACTTTCTCGCCCGTCGTTTCACGCAAAATTACACGAAAAGTAATAAAATTTTCGAAAAATTGTACATGACCTTATTTCAAAGTCTGTCTTTAGGGAATAGGCTTCATTTGGGGAAAACTTTTTATCGTCATAATTGTAGTTGTAGGAAGGAATGAAAAAATTTTGAATTTTTCCGTTTTCAAAACATTAAAGCTTTCAAGAAAAATATGACCTGTTAAACAACCTTCGCAATATCAAAAACAACCTTTGTATCCAATAACAAAATTAAATCAAAAAGGATGCAGCCATTTCTTATAAAACTATTGAACATATCATAAGGCTCTATGTTAAGTATTTATTTATTTAAATAAATTCTACAAGAAGCAGTAAGTTGGTTAAGAAATTGGTTAAGTATTTATTTATTTAAATCAATACTTAACATACTTTTATGTTATGTACCTACTAAAATTAAAATAAAAAAAAAAAATCTTCCCCCCCCCTTTTAAACAGACAGACAGACGGACTGGCAGAGAGACGGACTGATGTTTTGCCGTCACTCAATTTTTCGGCATCACGGACCCACAAAACATGTATTCTACACCACGTGTTAGAGGATTTGCCCCCTAAATTTAGAAACTGATTTTTCCACTTTTTTGTTTGTAGGACCCTGTTTTTCTGCCTAAAATTTTCCTTATTTTCGCGCAGCCTTGCATAACGTTCTCTCTACTTCGTAAGCGTAGCGAGAAAAAAAGTGTAACCCTAAGTTCATTGCAAAATAATTTTACAAAAAAGAAGTAAATTTCTAGAAAATCTTGTAGAATATAATATTTATTGTTCTTCCCAATTAACTATGGTTTAGTTTCGCCTCCTTTAATATTTATATTTTTAATTGCGTTTGATAAAAAACGTATATTTTTCACATTTCCTTCATTTGTCAGTTCTTCAGAAGATAAATTGATAGAAGGCTTTCAGAATGACATATAACTTTAAGACTTCGCAAATAAATTAATTGAGTACACTACTATTAGTATTGAACGGAAATAGTTCTTAACACTGATTTAATTAATTTTCTAATTTCACTTCCAAACATTCTTATATCGTTTGTCACCCGCGAATAATGACTGTCCATTCGTCCAAGGTTTCCCATTGCATTAATTAAAATCAATTGACCGCTACCCTGAACTCTGTCACAATGGGTCCTTTACGTATCGACCTTTGAATCCACGAACTTGCGTCCAGCGTGCTCTAAAAGGTCGACCGCTTTCGTCCTTGAACATCCGAAGAATAAATTACAATTAACAGTAAGTCCTTTGACTTAATGTCCTTTGTGCAATTAACAGTAAGTCCTTTGAAGGCTATCAATCAAGGTTTTCAATCCCTTATTCAATGAAAGTGGGTTTGGTAAGACAACATCGAGTGAATGGTGTCGTATCTACTTTGTGAGTGTACCATTATATCAAGGAATAGATTATGTCAATGAATTTGCCACGTTATTTATTATTAATTGGATGAAAATATTATATAATTCTATAATATTACTGAAATAGCGAATCCCTTGGTTAACAAAATAAGCTGGAAAAGAAAAATATTTGTGTTTCTCATATTCGCTCTGTTTTCTCCATTTGTTGTATAATAAAGATCATATTTCAATCCACGTTTGTACTTTTTTTTTTCTTTTGTGTATTTTTCATGAGCATGTCAGTTTTAAGATGAAGTAAATGTGTAAGGTCCGTGCACCGTCTGAGTAATTAATTGTCCCCACTCTAAAGTGAATTCTTGATTGAATAATTATAAAAAAAACTGAAATAAAGTTTATATTTACCTTTATTTTATACCTTACTTCAACTTTCCACTTAATTGAACTTCACTTACATCTTTTCATAAAATGTATTGAGTATTTTCTGCGAAAGAAGTTTCATTATTAACCTGGTAGTGCTACAACAGCACATACTTTCCGGTATTATTGGAAACAGCTACGTAGGCTTGAAACGTTGCACTTTCTGTCCTACTAACATCTTAGCTATTATTTTCAAACGTCCAATACAACCAAGAAGCGAACAACTCACTGTTTCCATCGCAGTGTTGTCAAAACGATGTGAATTCTACACCTGCATAAAAATGTAATACAAAAGTTTTGTAAAGTTGTATTAGAAAAAGAAGTCTGATGCCATACAGGCAAATCAAGCCACAACAATGACGCGTAATTCACAGAAATTCGCGACAGCGGAACGAAATTCAATTGTTGCATTCCCTGCACTGTCGATACTCCCTTAATGAGCTAGCAATTTTTATTTCCAATATTTGAAAATAAATAATTTCTCTAAAGATTAAGGTGTAAATATATAACAAATGGTCGAATATAAAAAAGACAAACAAATAAAATACAAAATTGCAAAATCTAATTCACGACGCATCTGCTGTCTGAAGCGCAATAAATTTGCAGCCTGCTATTATGTTTGTCACGAAATTATAGAAAAACTAATCGTATTTTCAAAAAGTTTCAAATTAAGCATGACCTTATTTGAAGATGTGTGTTTGATAAATACATATCATTCCAGTTGCCATCTATCGCCGCCGAAATACATTTTTTCTTAATTTTTACGTCTTTTAATGATAGAACGGAAATATTAATTTTAGAATATTAAGGAACACCAAAACCTTGTCTGAAATAGCAATTTTCTTTAAAAAAAATTGTATCTGTTTTTAAGAAAATGGTGTTTAAGCGCTATTAAAAACGTGAAATTTGAAGCTCTTACCGCAAAGCTAAAAAAACTTCACTTGATGCACTTACATTCACAAATATATATGTATACTGTGATATACCAGAATATGACAAATTTTATTTAACAATATTAGCTGTACATGGGGTGGATAAATGGGTATGCAATATGGCGGTATGCGGCCTTAGCAACGACAGCGCAGAGGTTGGCAAGGTCAACAAACTACACAGGCCTTGAAGATGTTCGGATGCGGGCTAGATAGCTAAAGAAGATAAGATGTGGTTGGTTCAGAAACGAATGACTGACGGAGGTCGCGGCTACTTGAGTTCGTAAGAGACGCACGGGTTGGCTAGTGAAGATTAGACAGTCTAATTTTGCCGCTGTGTTTTGAAAAAATAGAATGAGAGACGCTTACCGAACCATAAAGGGTTAAAGAACGCATTGAACAGAACATTCTGACTCTGGGTGTCGTGGTGTAAAGATCGTTTGCGGACATTATATTAGGAAAGTGGGACTTGTATATTTTTTTGTGAGAGAAGTAATAGTTTTTTTTTCGGACTCTGAGAATTATTTGTCAGAAGTGAATTCGCGGAGGACTTGTACAGTTTTTCGGATATTGCAGTTGAACTTTAATGTTTTACATAACCAGTGGGAAAGATTAGGAACCTTAAGCGTCGGATAAGAACTGATAAATAGTTTATGCAGTGTGGACTGGACGTGTCAGCAGCGACGCAAGACCGGAAGAAAGAAGCGAAACTTGGAACCAACAACGGTCAAGTGAGAAGCGACTACGGAGCGTCGGCAAGCAAAACGGTGAAGAAATACTGCAGTACAAAAGAGATAATATATTTAAAAGGTCATGACCATAAAATTAATTGTTAAAATTAACGTTAAATAAATTATTGAATTTTGTTCTTTGGAAATGAAAGGAGTTTTCATTTGTCAATCATAATCTTTAATTAGTTGGAAGCATATGATTATTACATTTCAGATTCCACGCCATACTGTATAGTTGGCAGATCAGGTAATCGGCTATCGAGGCGATAGCGAGTATTTGTATCCGGACCCATCGACCCAAGCTAGCTGGATGTTTATATAATTTTGCTTAAATTAGATGGGAAAACTTTGGTAGTAATTAATGTAACCTGTATCTGGCGCCCAAATCTTAATATAAATTTGGAACAGGCCATAATTACAACCACACTCTTGATTAGACGATGATAAAGGTATATTTCAATACACACACACACATTTTCTATCGGCAAACGCCGGAGGGGGGGTGGGGCCCTGGAAGGAAGGAGAGCACTTGAGTCGGCGGAGTGGTATTGGCTCGCTCTTGGGTGGCCGTACACGTCATCTGAAACTGGCGGGTGCCGTCTAACCCCTTAACTGGTCCTGCTCAAGCCAAAGCTTTGTCGACTCATCCCGTCGGCCGATGAGCGCACCCGTCTCAGTCGCACCCTGATCACTTCCGTTGGCCCCTTTCTGCAGCGGCCGTAGCCTTACACAGAGAAGCCTCCGCTTCGGACAGAACCTGTCCTAGGCCTTGTAACCATAGGGAATTCCAACGCCACTTTAATCACTTCATTCATTTTATTTAATTACATAATTTCTCATCTTATGTTATTTTCACTCATGAAAGACAACTTGTAAATATTAGAATAAAAATTAGTTAATGTAAACGAGCCAGAAGCACCATGTATGTACTTGGGTGCAAAAGCCTCTGACGAAGGCCAGGCGATGGCCCTTACCAGCGGCGTTCCGGCCTTGCAGCCATAGGTTATGGGGTGTGTGTGATTAGCACGTAAGCATCCCTGCGCCGTATTCTGGTGTTCTAAACCCGAGAAGTGAGTTTTCTCATCGTCACACAGCAACATATACCAGGACATTGTAAGAAAAACGCACACTATACCTGTAATCTTGCCCGACCGGAATCGAACTCGGGGTCGCGTCATGAAAAGGAAGTACGCTGACCAGAGAGCTATCCGAGAGAGCGGAAGGCTAGTGTAGCTTACTCAAATAATTATGTTAAATGTAACTGTGAATGCACCTTCCGGCTAGTATTGCTTACCATCCTCTTACTCTCGCATTGTGCCGGTCATCCCGTTGGCCATCAGAGAGAAACAAGAAATTTAACGAAAAAGTGTGGAGTCGTTTTTTGAGAAAATTTTGAAAATGTACGGGGGGCTTCATGTAAAGTATCCTCAAATTTTATAGAATCTTTTTCAAAATCTCAAAGCGTCGACTCGAACCAGATCGACCGGGGAATATCCATTTTGGAAGAAATCGTACGTATGGTTTAGGCGCTATCAGTGTTCACAGACGGACAGACGGACGTTTTCCTTTCAATTAGGTTTTCGGTATCAAGGACCGACAAAAGAGGGGTTCTGGCTACATCAAGTGTTAGGAGATTTTTTCTCTTAATTTAGCAACTGGAGTTATCCACTTTTTTGTTATCAGGGCTCGGTAATGAATTTTTTTCTGACGAAAATCCGCCGTTTTTTCGGGCCGCATTACATAACTTTTCCTATACTACGTATATTACTCCGTATATACGTACGTATATGGGAAAATAAAAATTATCATAAACATTCCATATTAGTTACCTCAAAGATATGTAGATTAACTTAAAAGCGATGTCAAGGTGAGGAAACGAGATAGGGGCGACTTCGTTCAGATGCCTCTGACACTCACCCGTCCAGCTGCCGCTAGTACTCCACGTGTATTTTGTGACTGAGAAATAAACAATATCTGGTTGCCACGTACCTGCCAGTAAAAACACGTGCGACACAAACAAACAATATTTTTAAACAATTCCCAATTTCTACTTTACATTTTATTAATTTAAATCTACCAAAGTTACATGAGGTTCTTAAAGTTGTGTGTATGCAGATCTCGTTACAAATTTACTTTTTTGTTTTAAATTTTTAGAAATAGATTTTTCAGTTAATAACACTTCCTTTGATATCCAAGAAGAATATCAAAAGCATGTTCATTTCCCTTTGCATTTCACTGCAAAGTGTACATCATATGCAACAAGAAAAACACATCAACCAATTCGCCCTCTATACGCGAAGGTATTAAGGTAATGATTCGTCACATTTAAACAATTTTATGTTTCAGAAGCTCATGTTTCACAGAGTCGCGTTTGTACTCGGAAGCGTAATCCAGAGCCGTTTTTCCGTTTTTGTTTCTCGCATTCACGTCCGCGTTCGCAGCCAAGAGCAGCCGCACCATATCCAAACGCCCATACAATGAAGATAGTATTAAGGCTGTATTTCCTTCAATGTCGGATATGTTTACATTCGCGTTCGCTTTCAAAAGCTCGCGCACTACGTTAGGGTGACCTTCCCGTGAGGCACACAGGAGAGCCGTTTCTCCTTCGTTGTTTCTTGCATTCACATATGCATTCGCAGCCAGGAGCAGTCGCACAACATCCAAATGACCATTCTTTGAAGAGAGCATTATGGATGTATTCCCGCGATAGTCCGAAATGTTAACATTAGCGTTAGCTTTCAAAAGCTCACGGACAATATCTACGTGTCCTTCCCCTGAGGCAATAATTACAGGTGTCTTCCCATTGCTGTCTCCATAATCAGTACTCACGCCCGCCGCCAGTAGTGCCATCACCACCTCTCGATCCCGCAACATCGTAAGTCTCGTAGCATAAAATCAAATCCGTCCAGAGGCGCCACGCCGCCCGACCGCAGCGCCCGCACGCACTCCACATTCGCGTCAAGCACAGCCTTCTTCAAGGCCTCCCAGGCGTCGTCTGTCCCCGCGCCCACGCGGGCTGCCAGGAGAGCTCGCACCATGTGACACCTGCCAGTCTCCCACCGCCTCTAACAAGGAACGTATCCCAGCTACAGCAGGGAAAATGCTTGAGACTGCCTTTCCTAAAGCCTCGAGAATATCAGAACTCTTAGTGAGGTCCAGAATCCTCTTAACGATTTCGGATTTCTTTTCGACGTCAAACCACGCCCTTTAAGAGTGGCTCAACGCACGTCGCGTTGGCTCCTGGCTGCGACAGGAGATCAGCGACGTCCATCTGTTCGTCATAAGACTCAGTAGCCATCAGGGCCAACGTAACGTCGCATCGCCCGTCGCGAACACTCTGCTTCGCGATGTCGGTCCAGACGGGGCCTCGAAGGACGTCGGATGCCGCTGTGATTAACGCGTTCGCCACCTGCGCGCTGCGTGTGACGTTGAGCGCGCGGAGGAGGAGGTCCGTGCGGTTGGCGAGCGGCGGCAGGAGCGCGTGAACGCACGCCACGTGGCCCGCGCGCGCCGCCAGCTGCAGCGCCGTGCGGCCGTCTGCGCCGGGGAGCGCGGGGTCGACGCCCGCCGCCAGCAGCGCCGCCAGCGCCTCCACGCGGCCGTCGCGCGCAGCTTGAAGCAGCGCCTCCTGCCCGGCGGCACCCGCCACCTAAACAGAGCAATCCCACAAACGAATACACATCAACGTACTGGATAGAGAAAAAGGCGATTATCGCATATGTACACGTAACAACCACCTTGACAGAATAAAAGGCAAATGAATGACGAATTTGGTCCATCAAAATTCCTGAAAAGATCATAATGAGAAAGATGCCTCCAATGAACACGAACGGCTGAGATGACGCAGGGTATGCAATGATGTGTCTAGAGTGCCTCTGATTGGGAGGTCCTATGGTTCGAGTCTCGAAGGTGCAAATATTTCCGACTCTAGTTACGTAAGTTTCTAGGTTGACGTCAGCTGGCGACTGGATGGTAATTCCAAACGAATGGCTGTTCTGGTCTGTGTCTGGTCTGGCGAATGCTGGTACTGACCCGGCAACAACCGGAGCAATCACCGCAGGAAATCATATCAACCGGGAGATGAGCACTGTCACCTTTTGTGATAAGAACTTGGGCAACATTTACGTGATGAATGGCCATAGTAGTTGAGGCTCCCGGAAACATTGAAACTATCTCTTAATCAATAAATGACCTCCAAAATACCAGAGCAAAAGATCAGTGTATTTATTAACAAGCACCTGTTGTCAGACAAAATATTGAGAATGGCGTCACAAATAAACACCTGGCATCGTCTGATCGCAACAAAACGTAAATGAGTAACAAAGAGATTCATGCAAACCAAATGATCACGGGAATAGGTGAATGGTCCCACCTTTAAACTCACGTGAATCACCAAAAAGAGAGAAAAAAGGTGCATCAAAAATGACCTCATCATCAAACAAAAGAGAATGACGAAAGCGAATGAAAATATCGCAACCGACACTGAATTTGGCCAATTAGAATGACGTCACAAGTATTACTGTCAATTGCCTCTGAACACAGTGAAAAAGCAAAATGATATACAAATAGTACATAGTTTTTCAAACCAATGCTCACAGCGAGGAATAGAACGAATGACTACACAAATGCCACCTCACTAATAACCAGAACAGAGGAAAAAGCACGACATGGATCACCATTTCTAATCACCTTATCAATATTAAAGAAGACGTCTGATTACTTCAAAAGAGCGAGTGAAGGGCGCAATATTGGTTTCCACCGGTAATCTAGTTATCACACCGACAAAACGTTATTTGAGTCATAAAGCACTTTAATTCGACAAATAGAACAGTCTTTACAAATAATATTGTAGAAAATTGCATTATGAATGGAGCGTGATATCTTTCAAAAAAATTACCTTATGTGTAATTTGAAAAAACAACAAAATACCCCAAAATTAACGTTGCGTCATATTAAAGACTGCACAATTAATTCACTATCCGGTCGACAAGTTTGAAGAAAAATATTGGAGCCATATTGTAGAAAATGGCGTTTGAGTGTTTCTGGAAAATGCGGAATTTGAGCTAGTTTTCACAGAAAACGGTTCAGTTTCGAGAGACTTAACTTGGCATCATTATTGAGCAACCAATATACATAAATACAATAATGTGAGAAAATCGCCGTTAAATGTAAGCCAAAAAATTATATTTTGTAATTTTGAAAAAAAAAACTAAAGAATAGAGCAATATGGAGTTTTATGCCTTCTCACAGGTTTTTATCACTTTAAAAAACAATGGAGCCTTTTTTTTTTGAGAAAAAGAAAATCTTGATTTTGTAATTTTTTAAATTGCACATAGCGCAGAAATATTGCACGAAAACTACTAAAATTTCCAAAACAAATGACACTGACAATGTTAAACCTTACTTTGGAGAAACAAATTTTATTTGAAGGAAAAATCTCAATCTTCAATTTTGTAGTTGTAGGAAGCCGCGGAAAATTTTGAAACTTTGCAATGTTTGAAAATTCAAGAGATAACCGTGAAAATCGGGACCTACGCCACTTAATAAGTGTTTTAAATTATTTCTATTTTTAAGAAATTTATAGAAATTGGAGTCGTTTTGGACAAATTTGAAAATGTCCGGGGGGCTTCATGTGAGTATCCCCAAAAATAATGAATATTTTTAAAAATTTGTAAGTGTGCTTCGACTAGACCATATACACAGGGGTTTCTTCAATTGGAAAAAAAACCTAGCATAGTTTAGGCGCTCGGTGTGGTTTACATACACCAGACGGACAGACGGACGGATGATACCCGTTTTTGCTTTCAATTGGTTTAGGTACCAAGGACCCACAAAAAAATAGGGGTTTCTGCTACATACGTGTTAGGAGATTTATTTTCTTAATTTAACAATGATTATCCACTTTCTTCGTTATTGATGGCTCGGCAAACGAATTAGTTCAGCCGAAAATTGGCCATTTCTTCGCGCAGCATTATATAAACTTTCCGTGTACTAATACATTAATTGCGTATAACGTACGTATATGGATAAGTAAAAATGATGTAATTCATTATCTGTATAATAATACGTAATTTACAATGAACTTGAACAAGACCACCCAAAGTAATGCACAATAATTTTTTTTAAATCAATATATCGTCTCCGTATTATTTCAGTAGTATTACCTTGGGTTACCGGGCTCTCACACGAACGAAACTTTATAAATGAGGGCTCTAAAGAAAAGAGAATTTCCGGGAGACTTGACGAATTCCCACTTTTGACTTCAAAAAAATATGGATGATCTTAAAAAAATACATCGAAATATTCATGTAATAAAATGCACCGCCACACATGTAAACATATATCGCAAATACTCATAAAACAAAGCGTTTTAGAAGGCCTTAAAAAGTAAAAAGCTTGAGGCCAAAGGCCTCAAAGAAACGTTTTTCACACCACAATCTACCAGAGAGACATCGTCGTTCCATTCAATCAACTTTTCGGTTCCACGCTTCATACTATCAAGGCCACCTCAATATTTCA
>JAHLJT010005437.1:47786651-47810966 GCA_031308135.1 Acheta domesticus
TGTTGCATTTGACGCCGCAACCAATGACTTGTGTGGATTGTACTCGTAACGAAGTGAATCGACCACGAATCTTTCTGCGCAGGCGCGTGCGGGGCCACGTGAATTACGCAGGATTTTAGCGCTGTACTTCTTGCGATTGAATACTCGTCCCGATGGCTGCGGGTCTCGCGGAGTCTTTTCTTTCTTTTTTTTCCTTTTACTTCACGCACAGATTGCGAAACACGTTGCCGCACGCGAATTTCCGTGGAGGCGCGTGGATGCTCACACATACACACTCACAGCTCACACGCACTTGTGGGTCCCGCGGATACCTGGCGTCGCATGGAGTCGTTTCCCAAATCACGAACTTTTGCGTTCGACGCGGCGACGTCACGTGTGTGGAAACGCGTTGATGATACGAACTCACGGCACACACGCGCATTCGTTTCACGTCGTACGGCCGCGGCGCGTGGAGCCGGTTTCGCGAACCACGAACTCTTTCGCATTCGACGCGACGAACCTGCGCGTGGAAGGTACGAACTCACGGCGCACACGCACTTTTCATTTTGCGTTCCACGTCTTCCGGTCTCGCGAAGCCTCGCGTCGCGTGCAGTCGTTTTCCCGAATCACGAACGTTCGCGATCGACGCGGCTAACCCGCGTGCGCGTGTGTATGCGGATTCGCGTGGACGCGTGCGGGTGCGTGCGGCGGCGCGTGTGGCGTCGTCGTGTCGTCTGTCGGCGGGCGCGCCGCCTAACTGGGAGCTGCGTACGTGATGCCCGGGTCGCAGCGGCGGCGGCGGCGGCGGAGGCGGAGGCTCTGCCGTGCCCCCTCCACTCCCGCGCGCTCGGCCCACGTGCTCGCCGCCCCGCCCGCCCGTCCGTGGCGCAGTGGGTCGCTCCGCATGTGTGCGTTCTTGGTTACGGGTGGAGTGGTGGATATGAGGCTTTATTGTACTTTGTACAATATTCGATTTCTCAAATTCGATTACTCAGAATTAAAGTCCCTCATGTCTCTCATTAGGGAGATCGACATTTGGGAGTTTTTGCCACCTCGAATGTAAAGCATTATCGATCATCTGCGCATGCGCGGGTGGACTAAAGGGGTGTGAAATTTGAACTGCGCATGAGCCGAAGATCGATAGTGCTTTTCGTTCGAGGTGGCAAAAAGTCCGTATTAAGGAGTTTTTGTGCGTCATAGCGGACAGCACTATCAATCTTCTGCGCATGCGCAGTTCAAGTTTTTAGTCACTTTTGTGCATTTGTGCGTGCGTAGAAGATCGATCGTGTTGTCCGCTATGGCGTGCAAATTCTCTCTATTGAATAATTCCAAAATGAATATTGCAGGGTTCGAAATGGCGGAAGGTTCAAATTCGTGGATAGAAATAGAAGACGGTTCGAAATAGAGACGGTTCGAAATAGAGGACGGTTCGAAATAGAGGACGGTTCGAAATAGAGGACGGTTCGAAATAGAGGACGGTTCGAAATAGAGGACGGTTCGAAATAGAGGACGGTTCGAAATAGAGGACGGTTCGAAATAGAGGACGGTTCGAATAGAGGACGGTTCGAAATAGAGGGCGGTTCGAAATAGAGGACGGTTCGAAATAGAGGACGGTTCGAAATAGAGGACGGTTCGAAATAGAGGACGGTTCGAAATAGAGGACGTTCGAAATAGAGGACGGTTCGAAATAGAGGACGGTTCGAAATAGAGGACGGTTCGAAATAGAGGACGGTTCGAAATAGAGGACGGTTCGAAATTAGAGTTTTTGCCACCGCGAACTTTAAGCACTATCGATCTTCTGCTCATGCGCAGGTCTAGTTTGCATCACTTTAGTGCATCTGCGCATGCGCAGAAGATGGATAGTCTCGAGCGTGAGGAAGTCTTCTTGATGATAGTACCGTCGCTGTAAAGTCGATGTTAAAAAAACATCGGCTTCAAACACAACTATGTTTAAACTATCGAGGTTTTTGTAGAAGCATCGATGTTATTAAAACGTGGGCTTCGATGTGGCATTCCTCGCAGTGCATCGGAGGAGGCGCTGTGGATGTGTGTGTTCTTGGTAACGGAGTGCATAAGACGCTTTATACAATATTCGATAACGCGAAGTAGTTTGTAATTCGGAAGAGTGAATATATCGAAAATGCGGGATAACGGGAGATTCGAAATAGTGGATGGATCAAGATAGTTGATAGTTGGAAAATCGTCAACATATCGAAATAGAAGATGGTTTGATTGATAGTGATTCCGGGCGGTCTACTAAAGTTATTCGTCGCTTAAGTGTAGTGCATTTTTATCGCGGGAGGAGGCATTAATCTGTTCCCGCTAGCTGGCGAGATCCGCCGCTAACCTAAGTCGGCTTGCGATGTGTTCCCTAAACAGATATCTCCCACCAGCCATGGCACCACCTCAGCCGGTGCAAGCTCTAAGCTCCCGACTGGTTTCCTGACATATCTGCTGGTGTAGTGCATGTAAGTATGCGTGTGTTGTGTTTGTGTGTGTGAGTGTAAGTGACGAAGAGGCGAGAACAAGAAGAGAAAGGAAGATCGCGCTCGACCCATGGCTCGTGTGTAGGGTACTGCTTCGTCATTCGCTTGGTGTTGATGGGACAGACCATGAAAAACACCGATCAGAGTAGCTGGCCGTTAAACCTAACTCTTCTAAATAGTGTCGAAAATCCTGCCACCGTCGGGACTCGAACCCAGGACCACCCGGTTAGAGGCACTACAGTGACATCAGTTGATGTCCTGATCTAGAGAATGGTTCGACGTAGAGGGTGGTTCGACATAGAGGATGGTTCGACATAGAGGGTGGTTCGACATAGAGGGTGGTTCGACATAGAGGGTGGTTCGACATAGAGGGTGGTTCGACATAGAGGGTGGTTCGACATAGAGGGTGGTTCGACATAGAGGGTGGTTCGACATAGAGGGTGGTTCGAAGTAGGGAATAGTTCGAAATAGTGAATACGCAGTTCGAAATAGAGGATAGTCTGTACTAGTGGGGACAAAACTAGTTGGGAAAACACCACTAGTCGACCGTAGGTCAGCGTCGGATGTCACTATGCAGCAGGGGAAGATCACCGCCTTCACTCGAGAGTGCATGCACTACACTTACGAGACTAATCATGTGAGCAGTTGCCCCGCCCGGCATCAGCCATCAACACTTTTTGCCCGTTTAGGCCCACAGTGGCCCACAGTGCTCAATCAGGCCACGAGTTTGTCCCGCCCCACGCCCCGCCCAGCCCCGCCTCCCCCGCCCCCTCCCTCATCTTCGCCGCCGCGGCCTTGGTCTCTTCGCCGCCGCCCCTCCCCTCCCCCGCGCCCCCCGCTGTGTGACGTCACGCACCCAGCCGCCGCCGCCGCCGCCGCCGCCGCCGCCGCCGTCGTCAGCCGAGACGAACGGAGCACTTTTCCTCCAGGGGCCGCTACACCCGCGCCGCGAGGTCAAGGCGCCGCGGAACGCGCTACTTTAACGCCTTCCGGTGCGACTGGCTTGATTGTTTCCGGGCACGTCAACTGCTTTCGTCGTTTGTCCCGTTAGTGTAGTGAATGTTTTTTTGCCTGAAGGTGGCGGTGTTTCTTCCTTGCTGGATGGTGAGATCCGGCACGTCGGCTTGCAAGATATTTACCTTTTCAGGAATTTCGCACCAGCGGGCACCGCCTCAGCCGCGACAAGCACTCAGCTCTCCGACATGTGTGATAGTGTAGTGCATTTTAGTGTAAATGTGTATGATAAAGGGATGACGATAAGACATGGAAGAGGAAGGAAAGACCGCGCCCGGTCCATGGTCTATGTGTGCGGGTACTGCTCCGGTATTCGCCTGGTGATCGGAGAGGAAGGAAAGATCGCGCCCGGTCCATGGTCTATGTGTGAGGGTACTGCTCCGGTATTCGTCTGGTGATCGGAGAGGAAGGAAAGATCGCGCCCGGTCCATGGTCTATGTGTGAGGGTACTGCTCCGGTATTCGTCTGGTGATCGGAGAGGAAGGAAAGATCGCGCCCGGTCCATGGTCTATGTGTGCGGGTACTGCTCCGGTATTCGTCTGGTGATCGGAGAGGAAGGAAAGACCGCGCCCGGTCCATGGTCTATGTGTGAGGGTACTGCTCCGGTATTCGTCTGGTGATCGGAGAAACCGACGGCAAACCATCGAACGGAGCAGCCTGCGACTAGAAAGAGATGTCCTAAACATTACTTAATTATGACTATAAATGTCGTAGTAGTAGCAGTTGAGATGTACATATCTACAGTGCTACAGGCGAGATACCTTAGCTATTGGACCAACTCGTTTAGTAATTTCCTCGGCGAGATGTTTAGTAACGATGACTATACATGCATTAGTTACCGCGACGCTTCGTTTAGTGGACTTCACTAACGCAGTTCGCCGTGGACTTACGACTCATTTAATAAATACGACTGTAAATATATTTCTTTGTTGCACTGTAAAGCAGGTTCATTAACGCGTCTAAGCACTTTGTTCTTCCATAATTTACTGTACCTAAACTTTGATTAACACCCGGTAAATGTCCGAGCAGTACCCTACCAAACGGGTCATAGACCGCGCACGATCTTCCTTTCTCTTCCCTGTCATCATCTCCATTTATTACTCACACTTACACTTAGGTGCAGTATACTACCACACATGTCAGGAAGAAGTAGGGAGATTAGAGCTTGTCCCGACTGGGGCGGTGCCCCGCTGGTGGGAGATATCTGGTTGAGGAAAACCTCACCAATCGACGTTAGGTCGGCGCCGGATCTCGCCATCCAGCGGGGTAAAAGATCACAGCCACCTCTAAACAAAAACACAGGACGTATGACCTAAGTAGTTGACGCGCCCTGAATCACGATCATTCAATCAAGACCGCCGAATCATTGGCACCTGTGCCTTGGACCGGAGAGCGAAATAGTTACTGACTACTGGCCGCTGAAGCCTACGCTCTCAAAGGAAGAGGATGACAAGGAAGAGGAGAGAAAGATCGCGCACTGGCCGTGGCCCTTTTGTTAGGGTACTGCTCCGGCATTCGCTTGGTGTTCATCAGAGAAACCAAGGGGAAACTACCGACTGGAGCAGCCGGGCGTTAGAATCTTCTCCAATCACCGGTTGAATTCGATCTAGCAATCTAGCTAGAGTAGAAAATTTTGCCTTGTCGGAACTCGGAACGTCCCGGTCAGAATCTCAGCACAGGCGGAATCAGCGGCAACGCTGGGACTCCGAGCTAAATTGAGTCGGTACTCCTCGCAAGACAAATCCCGTCGTTAACCCGGGAGTGCTCGCAATAGATGTGTGAGATCCAAGCCAGGTCAATTTTGTGTTCCTGAATTATTGCGATTCATTTGGCGCCTAATATTTCATGTATTCCTTCATTGTACTTTTATGAGAACGCCTGGCCTTCTATTTTTATCCTTTCGATGGGTCATTTCCCGTGAGCATGCTGAAACTTGATCACTGCGCTGCGCGATATCTGTCAGATACGTTGTGTGCACTGGCGCCAGTGCATTGTGACCTCCTGGCGTAAGCGGTACGTATTATGATATTATTTTCAGTCGTGTCTAAGACAAGTGTGCGATTTATTGCATTGAGCGATTTATTGCATTGACAAACCAAATACGTATTTCAGTTAATAGAGCTTTAGATCATTCCCATTCATGAAAAGTTTTATATATCTGAGTTTGTTATATTGTGCGCTGGCGTGAGTCTACATATTGCGAGCACTCCCGGATTAAGGTGTTTTACTTCACGACACATT
Source organism: Acheta domesticus (assembly GCA_031308135.1). NCBI lineage: Eukaryota > Metazoa > Arthropoda > Insecta > Orthoptera > Gryllidae > Acheta > Acheta domesticus. The sequence goes on from JAHLJT010005437.1 coordinate 47,792,372, forward strand.
TATTGCATTACCTTTTCAGAAGTTTTCAAGGGTTCCTTTCAATATAAATGGAATCACACTAGCACGTTTTAGAGATTATATCTCAAATTATTCGTGATTGAGAGGTTGGATTAAAAATAAAATTATGTGAAAAAAATGTTATCGGTAGAAACAAAATATTCACAGAAAAGTCAGTTCTTCAAATCTCGAGATATTGATATGGTACAAGTGGGCATTAGATTAATCAAGTTCAGATAACAATCTCTATGCATTTTATGATGAAAGATATGTCAATTGTTTTGACTGAATTATTCTTGGTGTAGTAATTTCCGCTAAACAAGAGAAAAAGTGAAGAAGTAAATAATAATTTAATAAGAAATGAAATGGTTAGCACCACAGGTAATGATAGCCGATCATCAACCCTACAGACAAAAAACTGACGATCTATTGAATCAAATTTCGTGATTATGAACATATTGGAATTATATATCTGTCACTATAGTTACATGAAAATAGTTTGAGTAAAGATTCTTTGGGTACTGGCATTGTAAATTATCTTTTCCATTGCAAGAAATCGTTCACATCCTTGCGTTTTATGCAGCATGTACTGTCTCCCGTCCCTTACCATCGCCTGTTCCCACTTCTTTTCCCAATGCTCGTTCCCACTATCTGTTCCCACCACCATTGAGGTCACTGCAGTGCCTCTGACCGGGAGGTTCTAGGGTTGCACTCCGACGCGACGGTGGCAGGATTTTTCACACTAGCTACATAGCCATGTCGAATTCAGCCGCTCTATGGAGGAGAATTCTAACGGCTGGCTGCTCCGATCGATAGTTTTCCATGGATTCTTCAATCAATAATAGCCAAATGCCGGAGCATTACCCTAACGAACGGGCCACGGACCGCGGGCGATCTTTCCTTCTCCCTCCTGGTCCTATCCTCACCCCTTACACACACATATACTTACATGCACATCACTTATCACACACGTCGGGAGATTAGATCGTATCCCGTCTGGGGTAGTGCCATGCTGGTGAGAGATATCTAGTTGGGGAAAATCCTTCTGGCCAACGGGTAGGTCGGCGCATGATGTCACCTTCCAGCGGCGACAGATCACCGCACTTATCGGAATCATTAAAAAGTAAATAGGAACGTAGAAGATTGCAACATTTATTCCGAGAAATCCTGAACGCAGGGAGAGTGTTGGTGGCGATGTCTAGCGGTGGCGTTGGGTGCGAGGTCTTTGTTCGCTGTCCGGGATAAATCACACACTACACTTACGGGACTAAATACATGCTCAGTTGACACTCTCGGAATCATTAAAAAGTAAATAGGAACGTAGAAGATTGCAACATTTATTCGGAGAATTCCTGAACGCAGGGAGAGTGTTGGTGGCGATGTCCAGCGGTGGCGTTGGGTGTGAGGTCTTTGTTCGCTGTCCGGCCGGCGGCGCCTTGGAGGAGTATTTGCGGAGGAGCGTTGGACTGCCCGGTGGCCTCGCCGCCTCGACACCGTCAGGCGTGCATTTGGCCTCTGACGGCGGTGGCCCCGACTCTGACTCCCCCGCCGCGCCCCCGCTCGCGAGGAGGCGAGCGGGCTAAAAGTAGCCGGGCAATTTCACAACGCGCGCGCCGCACAATAACTTACGCTCAGCTCCTTTGCCAACCGTCGCCACGTCGCTGTTGCTTTGCTCACCCGCCCCGCCCACGCTGTTCCACCCGCCCTGTCCGCCCCGCCCTGTCCGCCCCGCCCTGTCCGCCCCGCCCTGTCCGCCCCGCCCTGTCCGCCCCGCCCTGTCCGCCCGCCCTGTCCTGCTCCGCCCTGTCCGCCCCGCCCTGTCCGCTCCGCCCTGTCCGCCCGCTTTGTTGTCTCCACCCTGTTCGCCCTACCCTGTCTGCCCCGACCTGTATGTCCAACCCACCTCTCTCCCTGCCACGCCCCGCCCCTCCTCGCCCCGCCACGCCCTGCCCCGCCCTGCCCTGCCCGCCCTGCCCCGCCCTTCCCCGCCCTGCCCCCGCCCTTCCCCGCCCTGCCCTGCCGTGCCCTGCCCCGCCCTTCCCTGCCCCGCCCCGCCCCGCCCGCCCTGCCCTGCCCCGCCCTACCCTGCCTCGTCCTTCCCCGCCCCGCCCTGCCTCGCCCCGCCCCTACCCTGCCCCGCCCTGCGCCTTCCCAGCACCGCCCCGCCACGCTCCTTCACTCCCCTGCCCCGCCCCTTCCCTTGCCCTACCCCATCCTACCCTCCTCTGCCCTACCCCATCCTACCCCACCCTGCCCTACCCCGTCCTGCCCCACCCTGCCTTCTCCTGCCCCATCCTGCTACTATTTACAGAGGTTTATTTACAATATTATTTACAAACAATAAATTAAAATATCTTTACACAGCTCTGGAATACTGTCCCCGGATCGCAAGAGCGATCCCTAACTACCTGCAAATAATTGCTTGACTCATGGCCCTAGCTAGTAATCAAAGTCCTACGCACACAGTGTACTACCACATTGCTACTGTCACAACTCAAAGTGATATTCTACAGAGGCTTCTCCACTTCCGGGCTGCCCCACGAGCATCGCTCGTCAACGCACCGCCCTGTGCGCAAGTTTTGTGCATCCGCACGAGGGCTCCCACTCTACTCAAGCCCCCCCCCCCCCCGACTCGCTCTCTGAGTTTTATACTCTCGCGCACGTGACTCGTGACTTCATCCTCTCGTTCGCGCGGGAACCACATCACGTGATAGCCGTGACGATATGCGGTTCTGGCTGCTATTAGTTCTTACAATTCCTAGAAATCCTCAAATACTTTTGGAATGTTTTTTTTTGTTATTTACGGTTGCATCAACATTTAGGTCATTAGCGACCACTTTTGGATTTAACGTTATGGTAACTATGAAGATGACATGATATGGTGGGGTGAAAGGACGAACACAAATACAACCATGCCCGAGGTTGGACTCGAACCCGCGATCATTGGGTCTTAGATCGCTACTTAAGCGATCTAGGCCATCGCAACGGATTCTGGAATGTTGTTCACCTGCGTTCCGGGCTTTTCCAGCCCACACTCCCTTGCCGCTTCCTATCGGCGTCCTAATCCAAAGGCTTCGGCGCCTGCACGGCGTCAGACTTCCTGCCTGTAGCGAGGTCCGTTTTCCTGGGTTGTCACATGTGTTGAGAGCTCTTTCCACATCACTAGTACGGAATTTCCTCAAATAACTTCTCCAATGAAACAAAATTCCCCATCTTTAAAACGGAAAATATTCTCTAAATTATGAACCAACGACATGACCGTCCCTCACGAATGCGTTGGCTGTCTCCTTAACCCGAGAGAGGTGGCGCGGGGTCTCTTGTGACCCTACGTATCTTTTGTTAGCTACAGTTGCATAATTTTGCGAGTCAGAAGCTTCACATTTCACATCCTTTCTCCACTTTCTTTAGCTTTCGTGTGAAATATTTTCAAAATTTTATATGTAATAATTAATTTATAAATATTTGTGAAACCAATAAAAACATCTTAAATTTCGTACTTTTTCTAAGTTGTATTGACTGGCTTTGAAGCATTTTCGATAAATTGTTTGATTCAATGTGAGACAGTGTTATAAAATGAAACTTACTTAATTTTCTGATACCTTTGTCGTTGAAATATTCTGGAAAATGTAAATGAAATCACTGCATGAAAAAAAGATAAATGATAATTTTGCCCTTTTCTTTGTTTCAATTCCTCATTTGCATGTTTGTTTATAATAGTACAATAAGTTAATACGACCTTATAAATGATTGATTATTATTAAAATAACTAATTTCGCACTTATTTCTTGCTAAATATAATTTTATAAAGAAATAACTTAAAGGGGTCAGAAATGACCCCGCGCCATCTCTAATGTAACTCCGGCAACCGCCACCTCCCCAGGGTTAAATTCAAATAATTCAAACAAGGAAGCATCGTCGTTTCAACTGCTCAAACCCTCTTTCTTTCTCTATACTTGTCGTTTATTTTTCTCTTTTTGATACATGAAAATGAGATAAAATAACATCTATTGTTTCGTTATCACCCATAATAATTCAGAGAATAATATTTCTTTGTCGACTCTGAATGAAAATAATTTCCCCCAAAACTCCCCAAACACTTATGTTCCATTTTATGTTCCCCATTCTTTCCCCACAACGAAAAAAAAATCCCCATTTTGGGGTCAAAATTCCCCGGTCTGGCAACCGTGCCGTCTCCAATACTCCAATATTCTAACTAAAGTATAAGGTTTAATTTTCTCGTTTATGTAGTACAGAGAAAGTTATGTAATGATGCACAAAATTGATGTAATGATATTCAAAGAAACCACGTTTTGTGGGTCCCTGATACCAAAAAAAGAGTTATTTTTCAAAAACCTGTCTGTCTGAACGACACTAGCGCCTTAATTGTATATAGGACATAGACTAGAAAATGGGTACTTTGCGATTCGATGTGGCTAAACAGCGAAATTGAAACGGATCTTTCGTTTTTGACTTCGTGACATGTAAAAATGTTCATACTTTTCTCAGAAATATTTTCTTACGAACATTTCCAAATTTTCTCATAAACGGCTTATAAGTTCTCTTTGAAACGTTTGCTTGAATAAAGGTCATTGTGGTTATTCAATGTTTTTTGGAGCTCCTACACTGAGAATTTATACACAGTGCACTTAAGGTCCGTTCGCTTTAACTTCACTCCGCACGTAAACAAATACACGTGGTCGTCACTTGTTCTCATTATCTGACGGACACCACACTCCCCTTCAGGGTGTCGTGCGCTTTAGGAGTTAGGTCTCTGTCAAAATTGATTTATTTCCTGACTCTCTACACAAACAGTCGAAATAATTTTCTTCTTTGCCTTGAAGTAAAATCAGACACAGAGCGTGACCTTAACTGCCAACCTTCAGCTGCCAACGGACCTCTTTGAGATAACGTTCGTTCGCCAGACCGTCGGCGCCCGCTCCTGCCAAATTTATCTGTAGCAGTTCCGTTCTCGAATGAGAAAGTTCTAAAAGAATTCTGTATTTTTGTTTGGTTAGTGAAAGGTGTGTTTGCTCATTGCCTTGAGTTTTGTTTCCACATCGAACACATACGTGAAGCAGTTCCCGGGATAATCCAGTTTGAAACATTCGCAGGAAAAATCCCTTAGAAGTGCTGAAAAGAAGGTTGTATTGATGTGTTTGAATAATTAGGGGATGAAAATCCGTCAATGACTTTGTGGAAGGTGGAAGAAATGACTGTTGTATTGCAGGTGTCGGTGTTAGAAGTGTTTGAAAACTGTCTAATGAATTAAGTCATTGGAAAGGTAATTTCTCCACGTAAGAGATATACAGCAAAACGGATGGCGGGCGAATGCGATGAATTTGTTAATCTGCCATTCGCAGTCATGTGCACATATTTTCGTAGAAACAAATTTCCAACATAAAATAAAATTCGTGATGTGGTTAATGAACATTCGGGACTGCCAAATTTTAAAAGAACTCCAGTGTATGTTCTATTGAAATTCGTGGTTCCGGCGGAATTTCACTGCTACCTTGCAAGAACACACGTAAATGTAAGTTCTGTGATATTTAAGTAAAATATCTGCATATTTTGGGCGTATTAAAGAAGTACTAGTGAAAATAATATGCTATGACAGTTCTGGCTGTGACACGTGTCGGCATTTGAGTACGGTCGTGGCGCGAACTACAGAGCGGAGGGATACACTCAAAGTTTGTTTACATGCGGAGTGAAGTTACAGCGAACGGACCTTAGATCTCATTTTCTTTAAAACCTTTGAAGTTTTGTATTTGTGAGATTTCATTGCAATGTTTTACAAACCTGGCGTACATTTACTTTTTTGAAGCTAGCTGTGTAATTCTGACAGTTTTCCAAAAAATACTCAAACAAAAGTTTACGGAGTACCGTCGTTAATTTTGTTTCCAACATTTGCATTTTAAAAGACGTATTATTCGTCTAACACTTTGAGAGCTTCCTCTCAATTAAACTCTTAGGCGAACCGAAACTATTAGGGGAACCGAAAAAGAAGATAATATAGAGGAATGTGCTGGGTTTTGATGAAATGCAAAATCTACATCAGTATTACACAAAAGAAAACTAAATTATCGTTTTGAGAGAAAATATGTAAAAATAGTATTCTCTATTTCCTGTTAATTTTAATTTTTTAATCAATGAGTAGGAGAATGAAGTTTTTGATGATTTAACGAACGTTAGAACATTGTTTTGGGAGCTCATGCTGTTATATGACATTCGTTTAAATAGATTCAGAATTAAGCACTTCATTGGCAATGAATGGAAAAACAAATGGTCGGTTTTACTGACTATATATTTGGTTATTGAAGATTCTGAAAAATGTACATGACGGGGTACAATTCAGGTAGTTTGTTGTTAAGAGACTTGCAAATCGTGGCTGAATAATTATCATGGGTAATACCATAAGTGAAATTCTATTCCACGAGTGAAATTACTTCCTACAGAGTTCCATAATGCGCCAAATATTGAAAATAACTGAAAGATGTGTTAAAATCAAAGAAGTTATGTTACATTACTCACGCGGTTTATTGGACATCGACATTGCGATCGATGTATACCGCCTACTAAGAGAGATGAGTCACAGTTTATGATTGGCTAGCAGGGTGAAGCGGTAAGAAAAATTGGATAGAGAAGGTGATAAACTTTTTGAGATACACCGCCCTGATTGGGACATTTTGTATGTATCCTTAAACACTATTGGTTTTAATTTCAAGAGAAGAATAGGCATTTTTAAATGGCGTTACAAAAAACGAGAACGTATGTACTTTGTTTAAACACAACTGGGTTTGCTTATTTCGGAAGACTCATGGGGCAGAAGGTGTATTAACTTTAGCTCTAACCTTGGGATGTATGCCAAATTTCAGTGCTGCCACTTGCTGCAATGATGTTAATGGATTATTCTATTTCTGCCCGTTCTAGAACACAGAAAACAAGTGAAAACTCATGCGTGTTATATGGTTAACATAGTTTTGGATGGTTATATTCATTTCTTTACATTAATATAATTTAATGTAAAAAAATCACAATAAATTTATTCCTGACGTGAAAACAGTTTTTCATACGATTGTTTACAATGGATGATATGATTAACTCTGAAATAGAAAAGTATTTTGTTAGCGATTCTTGCGTTGAGGTAATTCTTCAGGTTTTTGCGCTCAGGTTTTTGCGCTCAGGTTTTTGCGCTCAGGTTTTTGCGCTCAGGTTTTTGCGCTCAGGTTTTTGCGCTCAGGTTTTTGCGCTCAGGTTTTGCGCTCAGGTTTTTGCGCTCAGGTTTTTGCGCTCAGGTTTTTGCACTCAGGTTTTTGCACTCAGGTTTTTGCACTCAGATTTTTGCGTTAAGGTTTTTGCGCTCTTACTAATACACTAAACTCTCACTAATACGTCCCTCAAACGTCCGGCCCTAGTCTCACGAGCAGAAATGACGCGGACAATGAATTATCTTGTTCAACAAAGCGTTGTTAGTTAAAAAAGTTAATCCATGCTATACACATTTGAAATTGTGATTTTCTTTCAGTACTTTGGCTTCGAAAAGGAAACACGTAGCGCTAGTCCCGAAGCAGAGACTCGAAGTTTTAGATGACTTGAACCGAGGTTCTTCGCAGAAAGCCATTGCTGGTGAGTACAATGTTGGACGAGCAACAAATATTCTATGTATTTTTAGATTTAGATGTACAGTATTTTTAAATTTATTAAGGTATTGTATTACCTCTGTATTGAAACTAATTTTAAAACCTCTGAATAGATCGGCACTTCAGCTCATCTGGTACCCATAAGTTTCAAAATTTACTCCAGAATCGTTTGACATTTTTCTTTAATAATTTTGAGATAATAAAAATAGTACAGGCCCAAAGGTAACACCTCTGAATTTTTTTAAATTGCATAATTTAAAACAATGTTTGACCAAATTTTGGAGAATGAATACTTTACGAAATAATTGCCTCGATCTTCAATAATGTACTTGTAAGAGTACAGATTACATTATTCAAGATGTAAACATTTTTTCATAACAAAATTTTTGTCCACAATAAGATCTTCAAATAATATAATGTGCAACTTTTGGAAAATTTAAGTTTTCACGAAAATTTGAGAGAAATCGTGACAGTTAAAAAGTTATTTGTGATTTAATATTTTGAGTGAATATAGAATAGCTATATTAAGAAAATGGCATAGTTTCTATTTTCAATGAAACCTCTGTTAATTTCGAAAATTGTAAAAAGTTAAATTTACGATACCTATCTACAACTCTATTGATAAAGATAGAATTGCTTTACTTAATGAAATAAATTATTCAATATTAGAAATTTAAATTGATTGAGGTACTCTTTTTTTCCCTTAACTACTAACTCTTTCGCGTTAGCAGCTTTCGTGTAATTTTCAATCGTGACAATTTGCAAATTAGGTTTTATAATTACCAAAGTTCCTTTTGGTTCAGAAACGATTTCTAAATCCCCACCCAGGCATCTGTTGTTTGCTTAAACTTTCTGTAAGGATAGAACACTAATAATACACTAAATTCAATGGGATAATAATATTTTATTTAAAACTAAAAATTTCCGGAAAGGAAAGGTAGCATACATTTTGGGTAATTATATTTTCCTCTGCCAGTATCCCATTGAGCAGATGATTTCATCTGATTACATGTATATACTTTGAAGTTTAAATTTGGATATGTTTATAAGCAAGCAAATACTTCACGCAGTAAGCCTTCACTTTTAAGATGAAGTAATAATACTCCTTGCTGTATACATTCCTGATGACAATATTTCCTGTAGATTTATTACATATATATAAATGTAACAATAATTACATTTATATATATATATATATATATACATATATAATTATTGTGCTTAATAGAACTTTGCTGACAATTCCATCAAATGAGATTGTTTTTCTTTCATTTAAAATGTATTTCTTATTATAAACCAAATGGAAATATAGGAAATGGAGTTCTTCCGTTTGTCTTTCCCATGCATAAGTACTGTCAATAAAATGAAATGTACTATAACGGAAGTACGAGGTTCTGAAGCAACAGGGAAAACGAACTCCGATGTCATATTAACGTATCACGAACAGAGTCCCGGAAATCAAGGCATAAGTGCAAAGGCACAGATAAGGAAAATATATACGATAAGATTTGTAACATTTATAAAAAAAGACACAAACTCTCGTAAATATGCTATTATTCGCGCACGTTTTCTTGAGCCCTCGCTTCGCTAGTTGCGAGAGGAGTGAGGAGTAGGGTTATTTTGACAAAACGTATTTTATATCAAATTTTTAATTTGTTTTCGATGTAAAATAGTTTCTATTACACGAAGCGAACATTACTGGTTACCAGATTTTGTCTACAACGCTCGTTGCTATTATTTGATCTTAATTCAACCAATGTTGGCAAAGGAGCGGGGGTAGGTTTTCTGGGGACTCAAGAAAACGTGCGCGTATAATACTGCCGTTTCCAATTCCTTAACAGTGTTGCCAAGCTGTGATATTGGTATTCCACCAATGCCATTTTCCCCACGATTATAAAATAACCCCCGAATGTTTTTTATTATCCGCCCTCGTTTTCTTAAGCTCTTATTTAGCTAGATGCAAGTGAAGTGTGAGGGTTTGTTATTTTGTCAACAGAACTTTTATACCAAATCTGAATTTCGTTTTACGGCACAAAATAGTTTCTTTTACATGGGATCGAACATTTCTGGCTATTAAATTTGTCAACAATGCTCGTAGCTATCATCGTCTCCTACATTATTTCAGTAGTATACCTTCCCTTTGCAGCTGTCACACACAATCTATCTCTATAACTGAGGTCTCTAAAGAAAGAGAATGTCACAGAAACGTGACGAATTACACTTTGACTTTAAAAATATGAATGATTTGTTTAAAAAACGCTTCTAAATATTCGTCTAAAATGTAACCCGCAACGCACGTCAGGATTTTTTAAGCTATGTTGTTAAATAACTCTTAAACAAAGCGTTCTAGGGTCTTAAAAACTAAACTTTTGAGGCCAAAGGTCTCAAAGGAACGTTCCTCACACCGTCATCTACAGAATGACATCTTGACCATTCTATTATATTTTTGCTGGTTCGACGCTTCTCGATTTTACCCCACCTGTTCAGAGCTTGTAGAATCTGCAACTGTATGTGAAATTACTAATTACTTGATATTCTATGCGACTGAATTACACGGGTGTACCTCTTTGCTCGATAATAAAGTTAAATAAGAATTGTGTGTTTTGACAAGGATGTATTCAAGTGGCGGAGGATAAGAGGGTCTTGAAGAAAAATATATATTATAGGCTTAATTCGGAAATGGAAAAATAAGGAAGAGGATGGGGTAAAGTATGCATGAGTTCTCGCACGGGTTGGCTAGTTTATTCTTAATTCAACTACTATTAAGGTCATTCCATATTAGATCAACACAGTTTTAATTAAAATTTTACCTCACCATTTTAGATTCAGATGAAATTTGACGGTAGTATGAATGAAGAATAAGATAACTAAAAGTTTTGAGTAAAATATTTCCACCCGTTTGTGAAATACAGCCATGTAAAAGTTTACAAAATTGGGTTCTCAAAAATTTTTTAATTGATGTAGAACCTCTGCAAATTAAGATAGAGTTGGAACAGGTGTGTTTTGCATCTTTCTTTATGGCCTTTTATATGATATTCAACTCAGGTAGGATTGGGTTCAAAACGTTATTCAAATTTGAATTTAAAATTTTGATTTTGAGTTTTTTCAAAATGATCATTCAAAAAAAATTGAAAAAATTATAAAATAATCCGTATATGTTTCCAAACAGATGGTGCAAGTTTAAACATGGGACTGCAGTGGGTTCATATGGCAATCTTTACTTAAAATGCACAATATTTACTTACTTTAGATTTTTCTGATTTAAAATGCATTTTATTTCAAATTATAAGACCTAGTATATACAAACTATTAATTAAGTGTTTTTCGTTGGCGAGTGTGTTGTTTTATTGTTATGATTATTATCATAAAAATTGAATGTGCCTCTAGATTGCTTGTGCATTGGTCAACGCACAAATCTTGCAAATCGCAAATATTTTTTGCCTTGTTCAACAAGACATACCGCCAGACTGCCTCGAGTTTGAGCTATACTAAATGATGGCGAGAGCTCCGGTGACGCCTCCAGCATTTATTCGACGCGGTCGGCGCACACCGATAACAGGCCAAGTTTCGATATCGTTCGTTCTCGATAATGGTAGTTTCGGAACTGGCATTCTCGGACACAGCAGTATCGGCGCGCCTGGTATCGCCGCCGAGAACGAACGGAAGTAACGGCGTTTTTGTGCGGCTCTACATAACACCGCCCAACTTTAACTATCAACAAAAATAGAAGTAGCCCATTTTTATTTTGCATAATTGCATATTTCTGGAATTTTTTCATTAACTGCCATTTTTTATGTGACATATTTAAGGGCATATACTCCAGGTTTTTGCGTAGAAGTGGATTGATGTGAGTGAGATATTTTCGTGCATTTCATTTTCAAAAGAAAAGTGAATTAAGCTGTACAAATGCTACAATATCAATATAATATTTTCCATAGACTTCTGATAAGATTGTTATCGTTTGAAACGACTTGCTTTGTTCTTCCTGTAACTTTATTCACGCTTAGTAAACTGGTCTGAATGTTACGGCATCTTGTAACAATGTTATTTGTTGCATTGCTTAATAACTGTTTTGTTTATTATGTTTGAAAATGTATTTTTATTAAACGCGTATTGTACTACAATGTGTAATGAAGATTTATGTAATTTAATGTCATCTGTTGCTCACTATATTTTTGTTCAATGCATATTCTGAGTTTTAAGCGCGTATAGTGGCTTTTTAAGTGCATATATTCCCAATTTTAAGTGCATGGTGGCATGCATATTTTTAACTTTTTGAGTGCATGAAGTTCCGTGGTCTACTGATTAGTAATTACATAGCTGAAACAGTTCCTTTTGTTTTCTTCTACCAACATCTTCCCAGGCTAATGTTATCAACATTATCTTGACGGTTAGTTAGTCTGCGTGGCTCGAGCCAAACGCTGACACATTGTGTGCAGAACGTTTTCCCTCACAGGAACTACTCAGTGTATTCCTTTCGCTTGAAACGAACTCATAAAGTGTTACTTAGCATGGAGTCAAGAGTTAACAGACGGCACGGCCGTGGACCCAGAAATCTCTTATGTGAGAGGTCTAGTGTTATCAAAATATTTAATTGGTTTTGTTTGTGAAACGTGCAATCGAAAGCAACCACTGTTCGAATTTTCATTAGAGGCAAAACTCTTCAGAAGAGTAAATGATATTTTTTCATACAAGCAAAAATATTAAATTGATGTAATTCTACACTGCATACCACAAACATTTCGGAGAGTTTGACTTGTGACATTATTTACTTTTATATTCATACATTATGTTGCACCAAGTATTGTACACAAATTATACAAAAACACTATTTTTATGGTCATCCTTAGGTCTGCAGGAGATTTAAATGATCCTCGATTGTAAATTTCGATTTTATCTTTTCTCCATCTTTCAAAAAAGCTTTTATATTTCTACCTTCTTGAATACATTTGAATACATAAGTATATACATAGTACACCTTTCAAGATTTTTAATGGTAATATACGTTTTGGGGTCCCCTGATATCCCCTGATGAAAAAAGTTTAGAAACAGGTAGACGTCCGTCCGTCTATCTGTCCGTCCGTCCAGCTGTCTGCCCATCCGTCTATCCATTTGTCTTTCTGTCTTCAAAATTTTCTCTATTTTTTAAAAATTTCTTACAAATATATGCGCGAAATAAAATACACTTATAAAGATGGCATAGATCCTATTTTCACTGTTAACTTTAAATATTTGAAAATTACAAAAGTTTTTTTCAGCGTCTTCATTAAAACACAATACGTAGCGAATTTTTTCATTTGAAATTTGTTCACAATTAATTATCTAATTATTGAAATGTACATTTTTTTTAAAAAATTAGTAGTTTTATGATAATTTTGAGCAAAATATGAACGATATCAAAAATATTTTAAAAAATAATCTCAAAATGGCTTTAAAATTTTTCTTGAAACTTTTTGTGCGGATAGTGGTAAATGCACTCTATTAGATGGCATAACGCCATTTTACTGTATTCTTTCCTTTAAAAAAATCACTAACGTGATATTTTTCACATTTCTCTCAAGGTATTAATATTTACCGATAATATAAATATTGCTGCGACTTGTATACATAATTGAGTTCGTCAATACAAGAGATTAATATGATAATAAAGTTTTTAGAAAAAACTCGGACATTTTTACTAATAATGTGCTCAAAATTACGCATTTTCAGAAACGCACCAAAACAGTTGATTCGGGCAATTCGAGTTCAGTGGACTATTGGTAATTGCATTTTGAAACAACCCAAACATACCTTTTGGAGCTCGGCCTAAAGTTAATTTTACTTCGTTCTTAATTCTAACTTCGGAGGACCACCGAGGCATTTGGTGCAGGCCCAGGACTGCATGGAAATGATTAATTTTAATATTATTGGTAGAATAAGAGGCTGAATAATAAATATTATATTATTATTATTGTTATTATTATTATTATTATTATTATTCCATTACATCACGACTAAAGATGTTATGAGTCGGCTGAATATAAAATCTACTCCAGGTTACAACCAGCTACCTAAGGAGCAGATCCGGTGACTGTCAGTGCCTCTACAATACTTTGCGCAAAATGTGGGCTGTTCCAAATAAAGCAATTTCTTGCACTTCCCAGTCTTTTGAATTACTGGGAGTTTTAGACAAGTTCTTACTCAAATTTTGCGGAACAAATCCCAGAGCTCCGATAACTATCGGGACGACCTGTGCTTTTACGACCCACATTCGGCTGATCTCGATTTCCAAACTCTTGTATTTAAGACGTTTCTCTGCTCCTTGGTAACGACGTTTTGATCGCAAGGTACAGCAACATCGATAAGTAAACACGATTTTTTCGCCAAATCCCGGATAATTATATCCGGTTTGTTTGCCGCTATCGTGCGATCAGTTTGAATTTGTTGGTCGTACAATATCGTACACAATCCAACAGACGTCACCGGTTTCGGTGAGTGTTCGTACCACTTGGGGCATGTGTTTGGAACGCCGAGGGCGGTACAGATCTGCCAGTGGAGGTAGCTACACACCCTGTCATGTCTTTTAAGGTATTCGGTCTTTGCTAGGATTGGACAAGCTGAGACAATATGATCAATGGTTTCTACTTGCTCCAGGCAAATGCGGCATTTGTCATCTTGGGAAATTTTGAGAACCGCTTATCATAATGTCGTGTTCTCAAGGCCTGATCTTGGGCAGCTATTACAAGTGCTTCCGATTCTGGCTTCATCCTTCTCCTTTTAAGCCACATAAATGATTGATCTTTATTGATCTGCACCTTGTCCATTCTTTTTAGGTATTGTCCGTGGAGTGGTTTGTCTCTCCACGATTTCTTTAACATTTTTTGTGTCTCACACTTCATGTTTAGCAGCATCAGAAGTTCAGTGTCTGTGTTATTCGACCTGTCTTGCCTAGTTTTCTTCGCAATGTTTCTTGCTACACTAACAATTCCTCTGTTTCCCATTATTCGGTCAGATTTCATGACCTGCCTCATTAGAGGGTCGTCTTGATGGCTGACTACATACTTCCCCAACCCGACTATTGCGTTGTGCCAGGAGGCCTCAATTTGCCTGAGGCCTCTTCCTCCTTCCTTACGTGACACATAAAGTCTATGTATATCAGCTCGAGGGTGGGCAACATGATGCATTGTCAACAGTTTTTCTGGTTTTTCGATCCATGGTGCGAATTTCTTGCCCAGTCCAGTCCACTAGTCCAAAACTGTATTCGGCTACAGGTACCGCCAAACTACCTATTGCAGATATTTTATTCCTGGAATTCAGAGCGGACTGCAGGACAAGTCTCACTCTCCTATAATACTCCCTACGAATTCTCTCTTTCATGCTGTCATTCGAGATGGTTTCACATTCTTCAATGCCCAGATATTTGTAAGTTTTACCTGGCTCAAGATCTTGAATCACAGTGTGCGTATCAATTTCAATGTTCTCAGACGTTGTGAGTTTCCCTCTTTTTAAATTGATTTTTGCACACTTGTCAAGACCAAACTTCATGCAGATGTCATTGCTAAAGTCATTCACGACAGACAGCATTTGGGAGAGAATCGCTTCATTCTTAGCAAACACTTTCAGATCATCCATGTAAAACAAATGTGATACTGGCCTTTCATCACCATGGAGCTTAAAACCAAAGTCAGCTTGCGACAACTGTCTCGATAGTGGGATCAAACTAATGCAAAACAGCAGAGGGGATAGTGAATCTCCTTGAAAAATACCCCTGTTAATCTGAATACTTCTGGTTTCTACTGCTTCCTTTCCGCTGTGTATTAGTAACCTGGTACTCCACGACTTCATACTAGCCTTGCAAAATTCAATAAGTCTAGGATGAAATCGATAGATCTCCAGGGTCTTCAAAATCCAATCGTGTGGTACACTATCAAGGCCTTTTGGTAGTCAATCCAAGCCATGCTCAAATTACGTTTGCGTTTCTTTACATCATTCAAGATGACTTTATTCAGTAGCAAGATTTCCTTACAGCCATAAGAGCCTTTACGACATCCTTTTTGTTCAGCTGGCATTAGATGATTCTTATCTAGATGTCTATACATTTTGTCAGCTATGGCTGAAGTTATAACTTTGTACAGTACTGGCAGACAAGTAATTGGCCTGTAGTTCTTCGCCAAAGAGCTGTCTCCCGCTTTGGGTAGCAAATACGTGATGCCGCGTGTGAGCCATTCCGGGATTTCCTTTGGGTTATCAAAATTTTATTAACAGCCTTTGCTAGATGAGAATGTATTGCTGTTAATTTCTTAATCCAATAAATCTGGATCTTATCAATCCCGGGGGACTTCCAGTTTCCCATGTTTCTTAATTGCTTGGAAGAGGTCCTCTTCCGAGAATTGGTGAACATCTTCCACTGTTTCTACAAGTTCATCGGCAGCATCAACTTCAGATTGAAGCCAAGATGCGTCTTTGTTGTAGGATCTGCTCTCTTCCCAGATTCCTGCCCAAAATGCTTCGACGTCATCTTTTGAAGGAGTACAGCTTTGTCATTCGGTTTTGAGTCAGATTGCGATAGAATCTCTTCGCGTCTGTTTCAAACAACCGGTTCTGTACACGGAAATCTATTCTACGTTTGTACCTTCTTATTCGTTGAGCCCATGCTTGAATTTTCTCTTTAGCTTCTCAACTACCATTAGCCTGCTGGTGTCATTTTCAATTTGGTATTTTTGTTCAACATTGAATATTTTTCGTTGAACTTTAGAGGTATGCGTTGATTTAGAAGATGCCTCAGCTAGAATGATATTTCACGCCGGGTGTCGGCTATCCGTTTCATAATTCTGTTCATCCATGGGGGTACAGAGCTGTTTACTCTCTTTTGCTGTCGGCCGTCGGTGTTCTTGGCTGGCCCCAAAATTATCTGAGATACTAGATATCCAGTTGCATATATGATGTGATTGATTTCAGTAATATCTAGATCTCTGCCTGGGGTCTCCACCACCTCATTTAAGACAGAATTCACTGTTTCTATCACTCTTTTAGCTTTGGCATTTTCGTATATTCTCCTCAACGGTTCGCGAGATTCAAACGGAAGTTGACTAACTCTTTCTATCTCGCGCCGAAGGAGATTTCGCATCATGTCCTTTTCGTGTAATTCATTGCCAAATGAGTTTTCACCACTGACGTGTGTTTCACTGAAAGCGATGAACCTTCAACGGGATCCTCATTTCAAGTTCTACATGTTCGTCATGTGGATTGTTCGAGCGAAATACATACTCCGCATTTCTCTCATGTCAGCAAGTTGTTCTGCTGTGAATTTTCCACTGCTGAGTATGTATCGTCGTTGACTGGCAAGCTTCTTTGAGTCTAGGGTAGGTCTCATATCTGGGTTCCGCTCTCTCCATACCTTGAAAACTTCTATTTCTGAGCCCCCATTTTTCGCTTTTGCATAGTAAAAGCACCACATCACCTCCTTTAATTCATCCCGGGTCCATCTCTGACGATGGCTTCGAGCTACTGCCGGCTCTGGGTCCCTGGGGCTAACACCCGTGGGATGGCCAG
The DNA here is from genome assembly GCA_031308135.1 of Acheta domesticus. Taxonomy (NCBI): domain Eukaryota; kingdom Metazoa; phylum Arthropoda; class Insecta; order Orthoptera; family Gryllidae; genus Acheta; species Acheta domesticus. Next base: position 47,809,537 of record JAHLJT010005437.1, read on the forward strand.
ACGTCGACAAGGTGACATTAGCTCGGTTTCTGAGCAGGTATGGGACATTGGTAGAACAAGGCACGTTAAGATTCATTACATTGCTTGTTCTATCCATTTTGCTCATTGGTTTGAATTGAGGATTCGCAGGACGCAAGTTCGAGTTCACAGATCACACTTAACCCTCGGGTTGTTTCCTGCCATCCGTTACTGCGACCCACAGTGGCCTCGGGGCATCCCCCGCAGGGCCCAGCAAGGGGTCCCTCCGATCGCCAGTCGGTATTACTAAACCCTACGGGATTTTCACTGACTGCTGAAGGCAGCCTCCTTCGCTGGCTAATGCAAGGTTCGGGCCTCCACTCTAATCAGTGGCCTGGTGTGCCAACCCAGTTTCTCTCCTGTACCCTCTATGGGCCGACAACAGGAAGTCCAAAGGTTCATGACCCTTCCCTCTCTACTTACTTCCCACTCTCCTCAAAATGGAGTACTTCTTCGTCTGACCCCTCACCTTCAACCTATTCAGCAAGGGAGGCCCTACCGGTAGCTAGGCTACCACTGACATAGCTTTAAGGCTCATGGGGGTACTCAAGCTCCACCACCAACTCCAAGGTCGTGTACTCCCTAGGTGGAGTTATTATTATTATTATTATTATTATTATTATTATTATTATTATTATTATTATTATCATTATTATTTGCGAGTTAATTGCAACTTAGTCGCTTATCTCATCCTAGCTTCCATTTGCTACGATCTTTCCAGTCGTTTTCTTGTAGGTTTTTTCCGTCCATCGCTTTATTTACTGCATCCTTCCAATGTGTCCTCGGTCTCCCTCTTCTTCTTCTTTCTGCAGGGGTCCATTCGATCATTTTTTCGGCCACCTTCCGTCATCCATTCGACGCACATGCCCATACCATCGTAGGCACTTTGCCTCCACAGTGTCTAAAATTGTGGTCCCAATGTTTAGCCTTGCAAGCACATTTTCTTTCCTTATTCTGTCCTGAATCGTGAGCTGACAATAACGTCGCCAATAACCCATTTCTGTTACTCTTAATTTCTTCTTTAGTTGTTCCATTGTTGCCCACACTTCTGCTCCATAGGTAACAATGCTCTCTACAATAGACTTGTATATTTTAATCTTCGTGCAAGGTCTTATTTGTGTGCTCCTTATGGTATTGTGCAGCTGTTTGGTAGCTTGTTTCCCTTTTCCTATTCTTTCAATAATTTCAACTTCACTTTTACCATTTTTGGTAAACATTACTCCAAGGTACTTGAAGCTATCGACTCCTTTGATAATACCACCTTCTAGCATCAAATTTATGTTTACATTATCAGCTACAATATATTCAGTTTAGAGATATTTATTGTTAGCCCCCATTTTTGGTATTCTTCAAACAGCTTCCCGAACATGTAATGGATATCATCTTCATCTTCCTGCCAATATTAATTGGTC
>JAHLJT010005437.1:47811966-47928798 GCA_031308135.1 Acheta domesticus
CATTATTTGTTTGTTTATTTATTTAACGTCGCATCGACAGCTGGGTCATTAGCGTTTGCTTAAAGGATCAGAGAAACGACGAAAAATCTGATCGAGATGGGGGCCATCGACCCAGATGCTGTGGTACAACACTTGTTACAGGTTCTTTAGAATTATACTGTCCAGATGGTAAATAATTACATTAACTATCATTGTTAAAATTAATGTTACTTTCCTTTTGATGCTCGGTATATTCTCGAATTTTATAGAAACAGTTACGCAGCAGAAAAGATTTTACTTGGGACTTACACTTTTGTATCGAATTTAATGGTTGAAAAGCAAATATTTACCGGCAACTAATCGATATTATTCAGATCGTAGTGAAAACAAAATAAGGGTAATTCCACGTGAAATCGGCCAGAAAAAGCTTGACCACATCTAATTGGTTTAAAAATTGTTTGCCTTGTTCAATGTAATGAAAAAAAGAAGCTAGAACCATCACATTTAGTGCTTATGTTTCAATGAGTCATTGTATTCATATTTTTGTCCAATTGTTGTCATGTTATTTATATGCAATTGTTTGTTATGATCGTATTATTTGTTTGTTTGTTTATTTAACGTCGCATCGACAGCTGGGTCATTAGCGACGCACAAAAAATACATTATAACAGTAATTCATACATGATTGATTGAGGTTTACAAATTCAGTACAATGTGCCGTAATTTACAATAATTGATCACATTATTTGTTGTATATTTAAAAACATCAAGAGTGTCGATGATGGAAAGCATTTTTTGAAAAGGGGGCGATGTAAGAAAACGGTTGGGGATCCCCCATCTAATATATACGAAGACTTCGAAGCAAAAACATGCTATACCACCATGTGTAAGTTTTGAGAAAAAGGCAAGTAAGGTTTAGACATTGCATTCTATACTTTCGGATAAAGAACATTAATTTATGAATTATGCTGTCGTCTTGCGGAGAATTTTTAGAATAAAAACCCAATATTTAGATACATCTATGAGGCGTCGAAATACACTAAAATCTCAATTTTATTAGACATGTGGCTTAGTATGTTATTGCCCCAAGGTTTTCATATCTTCAGGAGTTACGCATGTTTTGTACATTTGTACGTACAAAGTTGAGAGTGACAACCCATCGATGAATATCTACCCCTCTGTTTCAGTTGGCCACGTTTTCTAATTTTGTCTCGAAGAGTTTCACTAATTTGCAACCAGTGTGTTTCAGTCTGTGAATCATACAACCTTCGTCATTTGTTAAAACATACTATTTAATTCAAAAAATGTCAATTTTTCTTTGCATTTTGAGTGCAGTTCAATTGCTTAGTTCTGTTATCTTTGTGGCAAATTATTTAACATGTTACGAAATAACAAAGAAACTCGTGGAATCTTTCGGTCACGTGAAGTACACAGAGAAATTTGTATAACAGTAATTTATTTCAATAATTTAACAAGAAAACAATATATATAATTGAGGCTTTTATTATCCTAGCCTCCGTGTGACCTGTTAAATGGGTATTCACAAAAAGTTACTTTTTTTAAAGGACTCTGGAGTGTCTACTTGTTTACATTAACTTTACGTTTCACTTTCACAATTATTTACACATGTTTATGGGGTAGATAGAGTGCCAAATGCATGTCTGAAAGAGGTTAGTAATAAATTTTGAAAGAATATAGATGGGTCAGACTGCTAATGGACTAAGGCGTGCGCTGGACTGGAGGCCTGTAATTTACCAAAGTTGAAAGGTGGGGTGGCTCATCTTCACTTCTTTAAATAATTTAATTGATTGATTAGATAATGTGGACGCGTCAACAGCTAAGGCCCATAAGTGTAATGCATGTGTTTTCATAGTCAGATAGCGGTGATCTTCTCCCGGTAGATAGTGAGATCCGACGCCGACATACCGTCGGGTAGCGGGATTTTCCCCAACCAGTTATCTCTCACCGGCAGACACTGCCCCAACCGGGACAAGCTCTAAGCTCCCGAGCGGTCTCCAGGCATGTGCAAAAGTGTAGTGCATGTACGTGTGTGTAGGTCAGAAGTAAGACAGGTCAAGAAATGGGAAAGAAAGATCGCACGCAGTCCGTAGCGGTATTGCGGTAGGTTTTTAGGGCATTGCTCCGGCATTCGACCTAGCTATCCAGCTAGTGTCGAAAATCCTTGCCACCGTCGGGATTGGAATCCAGGACCTCCCGGTCAGAGGCACTGCAAAGACATCAGTTGACGCCCTGAGCCACCTCTTCCTGTTTTAATTGGACAAAAATTACTCTGTACACTGTGATACTCTCTGATTTAGTATAAGTGCCTGAACCACGGTGTAAGATAATTATATAGGTATGTTAACAAGCCGTCTTTGGGTCAAATTTTCTGAAGCCAGTTTGAGGCTAGTTCCTCGCTTGTCCGTATGGTATGCACGATCGGGTCACGGTGTAATATCTACTTAACCCATTAAGTACCAGCGTCCTCATTTGAGGACAGTGAATTTTTTCATTATTTCATTACATTATAAATTGTGTTCCCCATCTCACTGACGTTTGGCAACACCGCAAAGGTTCATTCAACAGATATAAATGTTTTTAATCGCTCAGATTTCTATTCTTGTTGTTTTTCTAGCTTCCTAAGTTAGTATTACAATTTCTGAGTGCCGAGCGGATGAACTATTTCCTAATTAGTGCATAATTCAACCAGTTGTGCAGATCGCGACAACGTACACTTTGCGCTGCTCACGTGGCCGCTGTGTGAGTTCACCATATGAACACGTGGCGGAACTTATTAACTGCTCCAATCAAATCAATCTACGCTGTATGTAGCTGCCTTCTGTGGCCTCCATGCATTGACACGCGCCACCAATATTCAAGTTTATCCCTTTGTTCAATATTCAAGTTTATCCCTCACCAATATTCAAGTTTATCCCTCACCAATATTCAAGTTTATCCCTTTGTTCAATATTCAAGTTTATCCCTTTGTTCAATATTCAAGTTTATCCCTCACCAATATTCAAGTTTATCCCTCACCAATATTCAAGTTTATCCCTTTGTTCAATATTCAAGTTTATCCCTTTGTTCAATATTCAAGTTTATCCTCACCAATATTCAAGTTTATCCCTCACCAATATTCAAGTTTATCCCTCACCAATATTCAAGTTTATCCCTCACCAATATTCAAGTTTATCCCTCACGTTTTTCCGACGCTGTGCGTCGCAGTGGCACGTGGCTTGCTCACTGCAATTACCACGAGGCCATCCATCTCACCAGCATCGCATGTGGTATCCAACCGGATCGCCGTAATCTTCACCCGTAAATGGGTCTGGGTTCATCACCCGCCCGTGATCAGCCATCAATTTCAACGGCAATGTATTTCACCCACAGGTGGTATTTTAACCACCCTTTCCAGGTGTTCTTTAACTGTCTGCACCAGCAACATTGCAAGCAACTTAAGTGCTTGAACCCACAATAATTATCAAGTTGCTACTTGTATTTTTTCCTTTTTATTAATATATGTATTAAATTTAATAAAAGCATGGAAGGAGCATGTAGGATACAGAAAGGCAACTGAAGCATGGAAAACATTGAAATCTCTTAGAACAAATAAAAAGGAGACTATGCTCATAAGTTTTATTCCCATAAAAGGGTGGAAAATTTATCACCAGGAGCTGTAAACTGAAGATCGTCCAGAATTTATTACTCAATTAGACAATGAGATAAGTTTCTCAGATCAGATTTTTATTGAAAATGACGTAATCTCAGTTAAAGAGATAAAGGAAGCTCTTAGATACATGAAAAATGGACGCTCGTCTGGACCGAACGGACTCCACATAGAACTTTTTAAATATGGGACGGAATTGCTTCACAAACTATGAGCGTATATTTTCAGCTGTTTCTTGAGGGTTGAAATTGTGCCCCCTGAATGGAAAACTATATCTCGAACATTTATAAGAAAGGAGATAGACGAGTTTGTTCTAATTACAGAGGAATAAGCGTGACTAATTCTCTTTCAAAACTATCGCAAAATTATAAAACAAAGAATTGAAAATCAGATACACGAGCTAGAAGAACAAAATGGATTTCGTGCGGGAAGATCATGTATGGATTAAGCAGCTTCTGGAGAAACGGTTAGCAAGAAACCTTGAAACCCATTTGCTCTTCATCGATTTAGAAAAGGCATATGACAGTATTCCCCTCTGCAAGTTGTGGTTAGCAATGAAAGCAAATGGAGTTAGTGACCGGTATAAAAGAGCAGTGAAAGTACTGTACGTTAATTGTCCTAGTAGGGTGAAGACAGGTGGAAGAATATCTGAAGAATTCCCTGTCACCAAAGGTCTGGGACAAGGATGTGCAATCGCTCCCACACTCTTCAAAATATATCTAACATCTGTCCTGGAGAGATGGAGGCGAACTTGCGTGAATATGGGAATTTCAATAGGAACGGATAAACTGTTCACTTTGCTTTTTGCTGACGACCAATTGATATTGGCAGAAGATGAAGATGATATCCATTACATGTTGGGGAAGCTGTTTGAAGAATACCTGAAATGGGGGCTAACAATAAATATCTCTAAAACTGAATATATTGTAGCTGATAATGTAAACAGAAATTTGATGCTAGAAGATGGTATTATCAAAGGAGTCGATAGCTTCAAGTACCTTGGAGTAATGTTTACCAAAAATGGTAAAAGTGAAGCTGAAATTATTGAAAGAATAGGAAAAGGGAAACAAGCTACCAAACAGCTGCACAATACCATAAGGAGCACATAAATAAGACCTTGCACGAAGATAAAGATATACAAGTCTATTGTAGAGAGCATTGTTACCTATGGAGCAGAAGTGTGGGCAACAATGGAACAACTATTTATTTATTTTTATTTATTTACGTCAAAAACAGTTAAAAACTGCGTATGACGAGCTATGGGGAGAAGTGAATTTTGTGCACGTTTTCATAATTCTGTGGTCTCTATCCTAAACCATATTCTAGTCGAATTTTGAATACAGAAAAGAGAGTTTTTTTCGAGTTTTGTTGACAAAATATTCGCTCCTATATAATAAAATAAAGAAATAAATAAAACTAAAACTATAAAAAAAAATAAAACTAAAGAAGAAATTAAGAGCAACAGGAATGGGTTATTGGCGACGTTGTTGTCAGCTCACGATTCAGGACAGAATAAGGAAAGGAAATGTGCTTGAAAGGCTAAACATAGGGACCACAATTTTAGACACTGTGGAGGCAAAGTGTCTCCGATAGTATGGGCATGTGCGTCGAATGGATGACGGAAGGTGGCCGAAAAAATGATCGAATGGACCCCTGCAGAAAGAAGAAGAAGAGGGAGACCGAGGACACATTGAAAGGATGCAGTAAATAAAGCGATGGACGGAAAAAACCTACAAGAAAACGACTGGAAAGATCGTAGCAAATGGAAGCTAGGATGCGATAAGCGACTAAGTTGCAATTAACTCGCAAATAATAATAATAATAATTATTATTATTATTATTATTATTATTATTATAACAATAATAATATAATATTTATTATTCAGCCTCTTATTCTACCAATAATATTAAAATTAATCATTTTCCATGCAGTCCTGGGCCTGCACCAAATGCCTAGGTGGTCCTCCGAAGTTAGAATTAAGAACGAAGTAAAATTAACTTTAGGCCGAGCTCCAAAAGGTAAGTTTGGGTTGTTTCAAAATGCAATTACCAATAGTCCACTGAACTCGAATCGCCCGAATCAACTGTTTTGGTGCGTTTCTGAAAATGCGAAATTTTGAGCACATTATTAGTAAAAATGTCCGAGTTTTTCTAAAAACTTTATTATCATATTAATCTCTTGTATTGACGAACTCAATTATGTATACAAGTCGCCAGCAATATTTATATTACCGGTAAATATTAATACTTTGAGAGAAATGTGAAAAATATCACGTTAGTGATTTTTTTTAAGGAAAGAATACAGTAAAATGGCGTTTATGCCATCTAATAGAGTGCATTTACCACTATCCGCACAAAAAGTTTCAAGAAAAAATTTAAAGCCATTTTGAGATTATTTTTTAAAATATTTTTGATATCGTTCATATTTTGCTCAAAATTATCATAAAACTACTAATTTTTCAAAAAAAATGTACATTTCAATAATTAAATAATTAATTGTGAACAAATTTCAAATGAAAAAAATCGCTATCTTCAGTATTGTGTTTTAATGAAGACGCTGAAAAAAACTTTTGTAATTTTCAAATATTTAAAGTTAACAGTGAAAATAGGATCTATGCCATCTTTATAAGTGTATTTTATTTCGCGCATAAATTTGTGGGAAATTTTTAAAAAATAGAGAAAATTTTGAAGACAGAAAGACAAATGGATAGACGGATGGGCAGACAGCTGGACGGACGGACAGATAGACGGACGGACGTCTACCTGTTTCTAAACTTTTTTCATCAGGGGATATCAGGGGACCCCAAAACGTATATTACCATTAAAAATCTTGAAAGGTGTACTATGTATATACTTATGTATTCAAATGTATTCAAGAAGGTAGAAATATAAAAGCATTTTTGAAAGATGGGGAAAAGATAAAATCGAGATTTACAATCGAGGATCATTTAAATCTCCTGCAGACCTAAGGATGACCATAAAAATAGTGTTTTTGTATACTTTGTGTACAATAGTTGGTGCAACATAATGTATGAATATAAAAGTAAATAATGTCACAAGTCAAACTCTCCGTAATGTTTGTGGTATGCAGTGTAGAATTACATCAATTTAATATTTTTGCTTGTATGAAAAAATTTCATTTACTCTTCTGAATAGTTTTGCCTCTAATGAAAATTCGAACAGTGGTTGCTTTCGATTGCACGTTTCACAAACAAAACCAATTAAATATTTTGATAACACTAGACCTCTCACATAAGAGATTTCTGGGTCCACGGCCGTGCCGTCTGTTAACTCTTGACTCCATGCTAAGTAGCACTTTATGAGTTCTTTTCAAGCGAAAGGAATACACTGAGTAGTTACTGTAAGGGAAAACGTTCTGCACACAATGTGTCAGCGTTTGGCTCGAGCCACGCAGACTAACTAACCGTCAAGATAATGTTGATAACATTAGCCTGGGAAGATGTTGGTAGAAGAAAACAAAAGGAACTGTTTCAGCTATGTAATTATTAATCAGTAGACCTCGGAACTTCATGCACTCAAAAAGTTAAAAATATGCATGCCACCATGCACTTAAAATTGGGAATATATGCACTTAAAAAGCCACTATACGCGCTTAAAACTCAGAATATGCATTGAACAAAAATATAGTGAGCAACAGATGACATTAAATTACATAAATCTTCATTACACATAGTAGTACAATATGCGTTTAATAAAAATACATTTTCAAACATAATAAGCAAAACAGTTATTAAGCAATGCAACAAATAACATTGTTACAAGATGCTGCAACATTCGGACCAGTTTACTAAGCGTGAATAAAGTTACAGGAAGAACAAAGTAAGTCGTTTCAAACGATAACAATCTTATCAGAAGTCTATGGGAAATATTATATTGATATTGTAGCATTTGTACAGCTTAATTCACTTTTCTTTTGAAAATGAAATGCACGAAAATATCTCACTCACATCAATCCACTTCTACGCAAAAACCTGGAGTATATGCCCTTAAATATGTCACATAAAAAATTGTCAGTTAATGAAAAAATTCCAGAAATATGCAATTATGCACAATAAAAATGGGCTACTTCTATTTTTGTTGATAGTTAAAGTTGGGCGGTGTTATGTAGAGCCGCACAAAAACGCCATTACTTCCGTTCGTTCTCGGCGGCGATACCAGGCGCGCCGATACTGCTGTGTCCGAGAATGCCAGTTCCGAAACTACCATTATCGAGAACGAACGATATCGAAACTTGGCCTGTTATCGGTGTGCGCCGACCGCGTCGAATAAATGCTGGAGGCGTCACCGGATCTCTCGCCATCATTTAGTATAGCTCAAACTCGAGGCAGTCTGGCGGTATGTCTTGTTGAACAAGGCAAAAAATATTTGCGATTTGCAAGATTTGTGCGTTGACCAATGCACAAGCAATCTAGCGGCACCTTCATTTTTATGATAATAATCATAACAATAAGACACAACACACTCGCCAACGAAAAACACTTAATTAATAGTTTGTATATATTAGGTCTTATAATTTGAAATAAAATGCATTTTAAATCAGAAAAATCTAGAGTAAGTAAATATTGTGCATTTTAAGTAAAGATTGCCATATGAACCCACTGCAGTCCCGTGTTTAAACTTGCACCATCTGTTTGCAAACATATACGGATTATTTTAGAATTTTTGCAATTTTTTTGAATGAGCATTTTGAAAAAACTCAAAATCAAAATTTTAAATTCAAATTTGAAAAACGTTTTGAACCCAACTCTATCCGAGTTGTATATCATGTAAAAGGCCATGAAGAAAGATGCAAAATGACTCCTGTTCCAGTTCTCTATCTTAATTTGGAGAGGTTCTAAATCAATTTAAAAATTTTTGAAAACCCAATTTTGTAAACTTTTACATGGCTGTATTTCACAAACTGGTGGAAATATTTTAATATTTATATTAAAAATTTTTATATATATTAAAAATTTTTAGTTTTCTTATTCTTCATTCATACTACCGATGTGCCAAATTTCATCTAAATCTAAAATGGTGATGTAAAATTTTAATTAAAACTATGTTGATTTAATTTGGAATGGCCTTAATAGTAGTTGAATTAAGAATAAACTAGCCAACCCCTGCGAGAACTCTCGCATGCTTTACCCCATCGTCGTCCTTATTTTTCCATTTCCGAATTAAGCCTGTAATATATATTTTCTTCAAGACTCTTTTATCCTCCGCCATTTGAATACATCCTTGTCAATATAAACTCTTCTTATTTAACTTTATTATCGAGCAAAGAGGTACACCCGTGTAATTCAGTCGCATAGAATATCAAGTAATTAGTAATTTCGCATACAGTTGCAGATTCTACAAGCACTGAACAGGTAGGGTAAAATAGAGAAGCGTCGAACCAGCAAAAATATAATAGAATGGTCAAGATGTCATTCTGTAGATGACCGTGTGAGGAACGTTTCTTTGATACCTTTGGCCTCAAAATTTTAGTTTTTAAGGCCCTAGAACGCTTTGTTTAAGAGTTATTTAACAACATAGCTTAAAAATCCTGACGTGCGTTGCGGGTTACATTTTAGACGAATATTTAGATTTTTTTAAACAAATCCTTCATATTTTTTAAATCAAAGTGTAATTCGTCACGTCTCTGTGACATTCTCTTTCTTTAGAGACCTCAGTTATAGAGATAGATTGTGTGTGACAGCTGCAAAGGGAAGGTATACTACTGAAATAATGTAGGGAGACGATGATAGCTACGAGCATTGTTGATAAATTTAATAGCCAGAAATGTTCGATCCCATGTAAAAGAAACTATTTTGTGCCGTAAAACGAAATTCAGATTTGGTATAAAAGTTCTGTTGACGAAATAACAAACCCTCACACTTCACTTGCATCTAGCTAAATAAGAGCTTAAGAAAACGAGGGTGGATAATAAAAAAAATTCGGGGGTTATTTTATAATCGTGAGGAAAATGGCATTGGTGGAATACCAATATAACAGCTAGGCAACACTGTTAAGGAATTGGAAACGGCAGTATTATACGCGCACGTTTTCTTGAGTCCCCAGAAAACCTACCCCCGCTCCTTTGCCAACATTGGTTGAATTAAGATCAAATAATAGCAACGAGCGTTGTAGACAAAAATCTGGTAACCAGTAATGTTCGCTTCGTGTAATAGAAACTATTTTACATCGAAAACAAATTAAATAATTGATATAAAATACGTTTTGTCAAAATAACCAAACTCCCTACTCCTCTCGCAACTAGCGAAGCGAGGGCTCAAGAAAACGTGCGCGAATAATAGCATATTTACGAGAGTTTGTGTCTTTTTTTTTAAATGTTACAAAACCCTCAGCTTTCCTTGGTTATAAGAGATTGTACAGGCAACAAACCTTATCGTATATTTTTCCTTATCTGTGTCTTTGCACTTATGCCTTGATTTCCGGGAATCTGTTCGTGATACGTTAACTTGATATCGGAGTTCGTTTTCCCTGTTGCTTCAGAACCTCGTACTTCCGTTATAGTACATTTTCATTTTATTGACAGTACTTATGCATGGGAATGTATACAGCAAGGAGTATTATTACTTTAACTTAAAAGTGAAGGCTTACGGCGTGAAGTATTTGCTTGCTTATAAACATATCCAAATTTAAACTTCAAAATATGTACATGTAATCAGATGAAATCATCTGCTCAATGGGATACTGGCAGAGGAAGATATAATTACCCAAAATACCAAGTATATGCTACCTTTCCTTTCCGGAAATTTTTAGTTTTAAATAAAATAATATTATCCCATTGAATTTAGTGTATTGTGTTCTATTCTTACAGAAAGTTTAAGCAAACAAATATGCCTGGGTGGGGATTTAGAAATCGTTTCTGAACCAAGAGGAACTTTGGTAATTATAAAACCCAATTTGCAAATTGTCACGATTGAAAATTACACGAAAGCTACTAACGCGAAAGAGTTAGTAGTTAAGGGAAAACAGAGTACCTAAATCGATTTAAATTTCTAATATTGAATAATTTATTTCATTAAGTAAAGCAATTCTATCTTTATCAATAGAGTTGTAGATAGGTAACGTAAATTTAAATTTTTACAATTTTCGAAATTAACAGAGGTTTCATTGAAAATAGAAACTATGCCATTTTCTTACTATAGCTATTCTATATTCACGCAAAATATTAAATCACAAATAACTTTTTAACTGTCAGGATTTCTCTCAAATTTTCGTGAAAACTTAAATTTTCCAAAAGTTGCACATTATATTATTTGAAGATCTAATTGTGGACAAAAATTTTGTTATGAAAAAATGTTTACATCTTGAATAATGTAATCTGTACTCTTACAAGTACATTATTGAAGATCGAGGCAATTAGTTCGTAAAGAATTCATTCGCCAAAATTTGGGAATGCATAATTTAAAACATTGTTTTAAATTATGCAATTTTAAAAAATTCAGAGGTGTTACCTTTGGGCCTGTACTATTTTTATTATCTCAAAATTATTAAAGAAAAATGTTAAACAACACTGGAGTAAATTTTGAAACTTATGGGTGCCGGATGTGCTGTGATGTGCCGATCTATTGAGAGGTTTTAAAATTAGTTTAGAGATAATACAATACCTTAATAAATTTAAAAATACTGTACATCTAAATCCAAAAATACATAGAATATTTGTTGCTCGTCCAACATTGTCCTCACCAGCAATGGTTTTCTGCGAAGAACCTCGGTTCAAGTCATCTAAAACTTCGAGTCTCTGCTTCGGGACTAGCGCTACGTGTTTCCTTTTCTAAGGCAAAGTACTGTAAGAAAATCACAATTTCAAATGTGTATAGCATGGATTAACTTTTTTAACTAACAACGCGTTGTTGAACAAGATAATTCATTGTCCGCGTCATTTCTGCTCGTGAGACTAGGGCCGGACGTTTGAGGGACGTATTAGTGAGAGTTGAGTGTATTAGCAAGAGCGCAAAAACCTGAGCGCAAAAACCTGAGCGCAAAAACCTGAGCGCAAAACCTGAGCGCAAAACCTGAGCGCAAAACCTGAGCGCAAAAACCTGAGCGCAAAAACCTGAGCGCAAAAACCTGAGCGCAAAAACCTGAGCGCAAAAACCTGAGCGCAAAAACTTGAGCGCAAAAACCTGAGCGCAAAAACCTGAGCGCAAACACCTGAGCGCAAACACCTGAGCGCAAAAACCTGAGCGCAAAAACCTGAGCGCAAAAACCTGAGCGCAAAAACCTGAGCGCAAAAACCTGAGCGCAAAAATCTGAGCGCAAAAACCTAAGCGCAAAAACCTAAGCGCAAAAACCTAAGCGCAAAAACCTAAGCGCAAAAACCTGAGCGCAAAAACCTGAACGCAAAAACCTGAGCGCAAAAACCTGAGCGCAAAAACCTGAACGCAAAACCCTGAGCGCAAAAACCTGAGCGCAAAAACCTGAAGAATTACCTCAACGCAAGAATCGCTAACAAAATACTTTTCTATTTCAGAGTTAATCATATCATCCATTGTAAACAATCGTATGAAAAACTGTTCTCACGTCAGGAATAAATTTATTGTGATTTTTTTACATTAAATTATATTAATGTAAAGAAACGAATATAACCATCCAAAATTACGTTAACCATATAACACGCATGAGTTTTCACTTGTTTTCTGTGTGCTAGAACGGGCAGAAATAGAATAATCCATTAACATCATTGCAGCAAGTGGCAGCACTGAAATTTGGCATACATCCCAAGGTTAGAGCTAAAGTTAATACACCTTCTGCCCCATGAGTCTTCCGAAATAAGCAAACCCAGTTGTGTTTAAACAAAGTACATACGTTCTCGTTTTGTGTAACGCCATTTAAAAATGCCTATTCTTCTCTTGAAATTAAAACCAATAGTTTTTAAGGATACATACAAAATGTCCCAATCAGGGCGGTGTATCTCAAAAAGTTTATCACCTTCTCTATCCAATTTTTCTTACCGCTTCTCCCTGCTAGCCAATCATAAACTGTGACTCATCTCTCTTAGTAGGCGGTATACATCGATCGCTATGTCGATGTCCAATAAACCGCGTAAGTAATGTAACATAACTTCTTTGATTTTAACACATCTTTCAGTTATTTTCAATATTTGGCGCATTATGGTACTCTGTAGGAAGTAATTTCACTCGTGGAATAGAATTTCACTTATGGTATTACCTATGATAATTATTCAGCCACGATTTGCAAGTCTCTTAACAACAAACTACCTGAATTGTACCCCGTCATGTACATTTTTCAGAATCTTCAATAACCACATATATAGTCAGTAAAACCGACCATTTCTTTTTCCATTCATTGCCAATGAAGTGCTTAATTCTGAATCTATTTAAACGAATGTCATATAACAGCATGAGCTCCCAAAACAATGTTCTAACGTTCGTTAAATCATCAAAAACTTCATTCTCCTACTCATTGATTAAAAAATTAAAATTAACAGGAAATAGAGAATACTATTTTTACATATTTTCTCTCAAAACGATAATTTAGTTTTCTTTTGTGTAATACTGATGTAGATTTTGCATTTCATCAAAACCCAGCACATTCCTCTATATTATCTTCTTTTTCGGTTCCCCTGATAGTTTCGGTTCGCCTAAGAGTTTAATTGAGAGGAAGCTCTCAAAGTGTTAGACGAATAATACGTCTTTTAAAATGCAAATGTTGGAAACAAAATTAACGACGGTACTCCGTAAACTTTTGTTTGAGTATTTTTTGGAAAACTGTCAGAATTACACAGCTAGCTTCAAAAAAGTAAATGTACGCCAGGTTTGTAAAAACATTGCAATGAAATCTCACAAATACAAAACTTCAAAGGTTTTAAAGAAAATGAGATCTAAGGTCCGTTCGCTGTAACTTCACTCCGCATGTAAACAAACTTTGAGTGTATCCCTCCGCTCTGTAGTTCGCGCCACGACCGTACTCAAATGCCGACACGTGTCACAGCCAGAACTGTCATAGCATATTATTTTCACTAGTACTTCTTTAATACGCCCAAAATACGCAGATATTTTGCTTAAATATCACAGAACTTACATTTACGTGTGTTCTTGCAAGGTAGCAGTGAAATTCCGCCGGAACCACGAATTTCAATAGAACATACACTGGAGTTCTTTTAAAATTTGGCAGTCCCGAATGTTCATTAACCACATCACGAATTTTATTTTATGTTGGAAATTCGTTTTTACTGTAACACCCCGCCCCCGTACACACGACCACTCATCGGTGTCGGCGGTGTTAATCTCTCTCAGGGCGTGACCCGACTCACCTGTGGATTCCCGTCTGCTGCAGGTTGCCTCATGTGCTCGGCTGGAATCTATTTAGGACGCATGCGTGACTGGGCATATTCATGCACTACACAGTAAAACGCTCTTTCATGATTTCTGAGTTTAATTCACAGCAAAAATAATCGGGTGAAGCCCCCTACAGTTCTTAATACTATCTTAACCTAACTTATAACTAGCTTAACTTAACAGTCCAACCCTTCCGGGTCATCGCACGGGCGCTCCGTTCCTCCGGGCGTCGGCATCGGTCCGGGTGTCGGGCGGCAGGGCAACGGCGCTCCCCCCGTTTCCTGGGCCGGACGGGCAGCTGGTGGCCGCGGCGGCGGTGTCGCGGCACGCGGCAGGCCTTGGCTGCGGCGGCGTAGGGCTGCACGCGGGCGGCGTGCGCGACAGCGCAGCGGCGGCGGCGCGGCGCGTGGGCTGGCGCGGCGGCGACGACGGCGTGGCGGCGGCTCTGCGCGGGCGGGCGCGCGCGGCAGGCATTGACTGCGGCGGCGGCGGCCAGGAATCGCCACACCAAAGCGTCTTTTAGTGGCGGCCGGCCCTCAGGCCGCGTCCGAAAGCTTCTTCGTTCATTCGAGTATCGGCACTCACACGGTGTTCCGCCTCTCCCTTCGGCGGCACCTGAGCGGGCGGTGAGGTGGCGACGATGCGTTGCCGGCGGCGATCTAGCGTCTCGCGGCGGTCGTCACCATCGGACCCAACACCTCGGTCGTCGCTTACATCGGAAGGTAACACTCGCGGTCGTCGTTCGTATCGGAATGGCCGAGTCTCGCGTTCGCAGCAACCTCCCTTGCTCGCGAGATCACATGTCTCACCCCCGCCTAGTGTTCGACTATTGGCGCAGCGAAACCGCGTGATGCGCGCCGTCCAATTGCCATGGGTCCATCGACGGTTGGAACCCGATTTCGAGTGGGCGTTCACGTCACCACGATTTCCGAGAAGACGCTGGGTGCTCTGACGCAGCGCTCGGAAATACCAGAGGTGTGGCAAACGGTCTTTGAACAAAGGGAGGCGCTCCCCCCGACGGCTGGCGGCGACCCTTCGCGCACTCAGGTAGCGGAGAAACGCACATTTTCAGCCAGCTAAGTTTTCCCGGACTCCCTGTTATATAAAATATTCATCTCGCACACGCCGAAATTAGTTCGTGTGCGACCGTCCCATTACATTACGAAAATATGTGCACATGACTGCGAATGGCACATTAACAAATTCATCGCACTCGCCCGCCATCCGTTTTGCTGTATATCTCTTACGTGGAGAAATTACCTTCCCAATGACTTAATTCATTAGACAGTTTTCAAACACTTCTAACACCGACACCTGCAATACAACAGTCATTTCTTCCACCTTCCACAAAGTCATTGACGGATTTTCATCTCCTAATTATTCAAACACATCAATACAACCTTCTTTTCAGCACTTCTAAGGGATTTTTCCTGCGAATGTTTCAAACTGGATTATCCCGGGAACTGCTTCACGTATTGTGTTCGATGTGGAAACAAAACTCAAGGCAATGAGCAAACACACCTTTCACTAACCAAACAAAAATACAGCATTCTTTTAGAACTTTCTCATTCGAGAACGGAACTGCTACAGATAAAATTTGGCAGGAGCGGGCGCCGACGGTCTGGCGAACGAACGTTATCTCAAAGAGGTCCGTTGGCAGCTGAAGGTTGGCAGTTAAGGTCATGCTCTGTGTCTGATTTTACTTCAAGGCAAAAAAGAAAATTATTTCGACTGTTTGTGTAGAGAGTCATGAAATAAATCAATTTTGACAGGGACCTAACTCCTAAAGCGCACGACACCCTGAAGGGGAGTGTGGTGTCCGTCAGCCAATGAGAACAAGTGACGACCACGTGTATTTGTTTACGTGCGGAGTGAAGTTAAAGCGAACGGACCTTAAGTGCACTGTGTACAAATTCTCAGTATAGGAGCTCCAAAAAACATTGAATAACCACAATGACCTTTATTCAAGCAAACGTTTCAAAGATAACTTATAAGCCGTTTATGAGAAAATTTGGAAATGTTGGTAAGAAAATATTTCTGAGAAAAGTATGAACATTTTTACATGTCACAAAGTCAAAAACGAAAGATCCGTTTCAAATTCGCTATTTAGCCACATCGAAGCGCAAAGTACCCATTTTCTAGTCTATGTCCTATGTACAATTAAGGCGCTAGTGTCGTTCAGACAGACAGGTTTTTGAAAAATAACTCTTTTTGGTATCAGGGACCGACAAAACGTGGTTTCTTTGAATATCATTACATCAATTTTGTGCATCATTACATAACTTTCTCTGTACTACATAAACGAGAAAATGAAACCTTATACTTTAGTTATAATATTGGAGTATTGGAGACGGCACGGTTGCCAGACCGGGGAATTTTGACCCCAAAATGGGGATTTTTTTTTTCGTTGTGGGGAAAGAATGGGGAACATAAAATGGAACATAAGTGTTTGGGGAGTTGTGGGGGAAATTATTTTCATTCAGAGTCGACAAAGAAATATTATTCTCTGAATTATTGTGGGTGATAACGAAATAATAGACGTTATTTTCCCTCATTTTCATGTATCAACTAGTGGTGCTTCCAACGCACATACTTTCTCGCTCTGCTTCTATACAGTCCTTATTGCTATTCCACTACTTCATAAAGCAGCAAAAGTGTATTATACCAGCAAACGTTTTCCGTACCGAGACCCGACATCTCAAAATGGGCTTCATGTAAAGTACCCTCAAATACTAAAATATCGGTTTCAAATTCAAGAGGCCTTAAGACGAGTAAAAACAATCGGGGAATATCAATTTTGAAGAAAATCGGCCGAACGGTTTAGGCGCTAGCGTTGACCACAGACGGACAGACGGACGTTTTGCCGTCAATCGATTTTGCAGTATGAAGAAGCAACAAATCATGAATTTTGACTACACCACGAGATAGAGAATTTTTTTCTAAATTTTGCAACAGGTTTTATCCACTTTTTTGTCACCAGACCCCTGCTATAAGAGTTTTTCTGGCGAAAATTCCCCGTTTTCCGCCGCCCGATTACATAGCTTTCTCTTCTTACGAAGTATTCGTAAGGCGAAAAAGTAAAAAGAGAAAAATAAACGACAAGCATAGAGAAAGAAATAGGGTCTCGAGCAGCTGAAAGGACGATGCTTCCTTGTTTGAATTATTTGAATTTAACCCTGGAGAGGTGGCGGTAGCCGAAGTTACGTTAGAGGTGGCGTGGGGTCATTTCTGACCATTTTAAGTTATTTCTTTATAAAATTATATTTAGCAAGAAATAAGTGCGAAATTAGTTATTTTAATAATAATCAATCATTTATAAGATCGTATTAACTTATTGTACTATTATATACAAATATGCAAATGAGGAATTGACACAAAGAAAAGGGCAAAATTATAATTTATCTTTTTCATGTAGCGATTCCATTTACATTTTCCTGAATATTTCATCGACAAAGGTATCAGAATCAATTACTGCCTCACATTGAAACAAACAATTTATCGAAAATGCTTCAAAGCCAGTCAATGCAACTTAGAAAAAGTACGAAATTTAAGATGTTTGTATTGGTTTCACAAATATTTATAAATGAATTATTACATATAAAATTTTGAAAATATTTCAGACGAAAGCTAAAGAAAGTGGTGAAAGGTATGTGAAATGTGAAGCTTCTGACTCGCAAAATTAGGCAACTGCAGCTAACAAAAGGTACGTGGGGTCACAAGAGACCCCCGCGCCACCTCTCTCGGGTTAAGGGGACAGCCAACGCATTCGTGAGGGACGGTCATGTCGTTGGTTCATAATTTAGAGAATATTTTTCGTTTTAAAGATGGGGAATTTTGTTTCATTGGAGAAGTTATTTGAGGAAATTCCGTACTAGTGATGTGGAAAGAGCTCTCAACACATGTGACAACCCTGGAAAACGGACCTCGCTACAGGCAGGAAGTCTGACGCCGTGCAGGCGCCAAAGCCTTTGAATTAGGACGCCGATAGGGTGCGCAAGGGAGTGTGGGCTGGAAAAGCCCGGAACGCAGGTGAACAACATTCCAAAAGCCGTTGCGATGGCCTAGATCGCTTAAGCAGTAGTGTCGTAGCGATCTAAGACCCAAGGATTGCGGGTTCGAGTCCGACCTCGGGCATGGTTGTATTTGTGTTCGTCCTTTCACCCCACCATTGCATGTCATCTTCATAGTTACCATAACGTTAAATCCAAAAGTGGTCGCTATTGACCTAAATGTTGATGCAACCTTAAATAACAAAACAAAAATATTCCAAAAGTATTTTGAGGATTTCTAGGAATTGTAAGAACTAATAGCAGCCAGAACCGCATATCGTCACGGCTATCATGTGATGATGGTTCCCGCGCGAACGAGAGGATGAAGTCACGAGTCACGTGCGCGACAGTATAAAACTCAGAGAGCGAGTCGGGGGGGGGGGGGGCTTGAGTAGAGTGGGAGCCCTCGTGCGAATGCACAAAACTTGCGCACAGGGCGGTGCGTTGACGAGCGATGCTCGTGGGGCAGCCCGTAAGTGGAGAAGCCTCTGTAGAATATCACTTTGAGTTGTGACAGTAGCAATGTGGTAGTACGCTGTGTGCGTAGGACTTTGATTACTAGCTAGGGCCATGAGTCAAGCAATTATTTGCAGGTAGTTAGGGATCGCTCTTGCGATCCGGGGACAGTATTCCAGAGCTGTGTAAAGATATTTTAATTTATTGTTTGTAAATAATATTGTAAATAAACCTCTGTAAATAGTAGCAGGATGGGGCAGGGGAAGGCAGGGTGGGGCAGGACGGGGTAGGGCAGGGTGGGGTAGGATGGGGGTAGGGCAGAGGAGGGTAGGATGGGGTAGGGCAGGGAAGGGGCGGGGCAGGGCAGTGAAGGGGCGAGGCGGGGCGGTGCTGGGAAGGCGCAGGGCGGAGCAGGGTAGGGGCGGGGCGAGGCAGGGCGGGGCGGGGAAGGACGAGGCAGGGTAGGGCGGGGCAGGGCAGGGCGGGGCGGGGCGGGGCAGGGAAGGGCGGGGCAGGGCACGGCAGGGCAGGGCGGGGCAGGGCAGGGAAGGGCGGGGGCAGGGCTGGGAAGGGCGGGGCAGGGCGGGGAAGGGCGGGGCAGGGCGGGGCAGGGCGGGGCGGGGCGAGGAGGGGCGGGGCGGGGCAGGGAGAGAGGTGGGTTGGACATACAGGTCGGGGCAGACAGGGTAGGGCGAACAGGGTGGAGACAACAAAGCGGGCGGACAGGGCGGAGCGGACAGGGCGGGGCGGACAGGGCGGAGCGGACAGGGCGGGGCGGACAGGGCGGGGCGGACAGGGCGGGGCGGACAGGGCGGGGCGGGGCGGACAGGGCGGGGCGGACAGGGCGGGGCGGACAGGGCGGGGGCGGACAGGGCGGGGCGGACAGGGCGGGGCGGACAGGGCGGGGCGGACAGGGCGGGTGGAACAGCGTGGGCGGGGCGGGTGAGCAAAGCAACAGCGACGTGGCGACGGTTGGCAAAGGAGCTGAGCGTAAGTTATTGTGCGGCGCGCGCGTTGTGAAATTGCCCTGCTACTTTTAGCCCGCTCGCCTCCTCGCGAGCGGGGGCGCGGCGGGGGAGTCAGAGTCGGGGCCACTGCCGCGCCGTCAGAGGCCAAATGCACGCCTGACGGTGTCGAGGCGGCGAGGCCACCGGGCAGTCCAACGCTCCTCCGCAAATACTCCTCCAAGGCGCCGCCGGCCGGACAGCGAACAAAGACCTCACACCCGACGCCACCGCTGGACATCGCCACCAACACTCTCCCTGCGTTCAGGATTTCTCGGAATAAATGTTGCAATCTTCTACGTTCCTATTCACTTTTTAATGATTCCGAGAGTGTCAACTGAGCATGTATTTAGTCCCGTAAGTGTAGTGTGTGATTTATCCCGGACAGCGAACAAAGACCTCGCACCCAACGCCACCGCTAGACATCGCCACCAACACTCTCCCTGCGTTCAGGATTTCTCGGAATAAATGTTGCAATCTTCTACGTTCCTATTTACTTTTTAATGATTCCGAGAGCGTCAACCGTTCAGATATTGAGTCCCGTAAGTGTGGTGCGTGTTCTATCACGGAAAGTGCGGTGATCTGTCGCCGCTGGAAGGTGACATCATGCGCCGGCCTACCCGTTGGCCTAAAGGATTTTCCCCAACCAGATATCTCTCGCCAGCATGGCACTACCCCAGTCGGGATACGATCTAATCTCCCGACGTGTGTGATAAGTGATGTGCATGTAAGTATATGTGTGTGTAAGGGGTGAGGATAGGACCAGGAGGGAGAAGGAAAAATCGCCCGCGGTCCGTGGCCCGTTCGTTAGGGTAATGCTCCGGCATTTGGCTATTATTGATTGAAGAAACCATGGAAAACTACCGATCAGAGCAGCCAGCCGTTAGAATTCTCCTCCATAGAGCGGCTGAATTCGACATGGGTATGTAGCTAGTATGAAAAATCTTACCACCGTCGCGTCGGAGTGCAACCCTAGAACCTCCCGGTCAGAGGCACTGCAGTGACCTCAATTGGTGGTGGGAACAAATAGTGGGAACGAGCATTGGGAAAAGAAGTGGGAACAGGCGATGGTAAGGGACGGGAGACAGTACATACTGCATAAAACGCAAGGATGTGAACGATTTCTTGCAATGGAAAAGATAATTTACAATGCCAGTACCCAAAGAATCTTTACTCAAACTATTTTCATGTAACTATAGTGACAGATATATAATTCCAATATGTTCATAATCACGAAATTTGATTCAATAGATCGTCAGTTTTTTGTCTGTAGGGTTGATGATCGGCTATCATTACCTGTGGTGCTAACCGTTTCATTTCTTATTAAATTATTATTTACTTCTTCACTTTTTCTCTTGTTTAGCGGAAATTACTACACCAAGAATAATTCAGGTATAACAATTGACATATCTTTCATCCTAAAATGCATAGAGATTGTTATCTGAACTTGATTAATCTAATGCCCACTTATACCATATCAATATCTCGAGATTTGAAGAACTGACTTTTCTGTGAATATTTTGTTTCTACCGATAACATTTTTTTCACATAATTTTATTTTTAATCGAACCTCTCAATCACGAATAATTTGAGATATAGTCTCTAAAACGTGCTAGCGTGATTCCATTTATATTGAAAGGAAGCCTTGAAAACTTCTGAAGAGGAATGCAATAAATGTGTCGTGAAGTAAAACACCTTAATCGCAATGGGTAGACTCACGCCAGTGCCCACAATATAACAAACTCAGATATACAAACTTTTCATGAATGGGAATGATCTAAAGCTCTATTAACCGAAATACGTATTTTATTTGGCTTGTACATGTCTCTCAAGGCACTTGTTAATAAATCGTGCACTTGTCTTAGACACGCCTGAAAATAATATCGTGATACGTACCGCTTACGCCAGGAGCTCACAATGCACTGGCGCCAGTGCACACAACGTATCTGACAGATATCGCGCAGCGCAGTGATCGAGTTTCAGCATGATCACGGGAAATGACCCATCGAAAGGATAAAAATAGAAGGCCAGGCGTTCTCATAAAAGTACAATGAAGGAATACATGAAATATTAGACGCCAAATGCATCGCAGTAATTCACGATCACAAAATTGCCCTGGCTTGATCTCACAGATCTATTGCGAGCACTCCCGGGTTAACGACGGGATTTGTCTTGCGAGGAGTACCGACTCAATTTAGCTCGGAGATCCAGCGTTGCCGCTGATTCCGCCTGTGCTGAGATTCTGACCGGGACGTTCCGAGTTTCGACAAGGCAAAATTTTCTACTCTAGCTAGATTGCTAGATCGAATTCAACCGGTGATTGGAGAAGATTCTAACGCCCGGCTGCTCCAGTTGGTAGTTTCCCCTTGGTTTCTCTGATGAACACCAAGCGAATGCCGGAGCAGTACCCTAACAAAAGGGCCACGGCCAGTGCGCGATCTTTCTCTCCTCTCCTTGTCATCCTCTTCCTTTTGAGAGCGTAGGCTTCAGCGGCCAGTAGTCAGTAACTATTTCGCTCTCCGGTCCAAGGCACAGGTGCCAATGATTCGGCGGTCTTGATTGAATGATCGTGATTCAGGGCGCGTCAACTACTTAGGTCATACGTCCTGTGTTTTTGTTTAGAGGTGGCTGTGATCTTTTACCCCGCTGGATGGCGAGATCCGGGCGCCGACCTAACGTCGATTGGTGAGGTTTTCCTCAACAGATATCTCCCACCAGCGGGGCACCGCCCCAGTCGGGACAAGCTCTAATCTCCCTACTTCTTCCTGACATGTGTGGTAGTATACTGCACCTAAGTGTAAGTGTGAGTAATAAATGGAGATGATGACAGGGAAGAGAAAGGAAAGATCGTGCGCGGTCTATGACCCGGTTTGGTAGGGTACTGCTCGGACATTTACCGGGTGTTAATCAAAGTTTAGGTACAGTAAATTATGGAAGAACAAAGTGCTTAGACGCGTTAATGAACCTGCTTTACAGTGCAACAAAGAAATATATTTACAGTCGTATTTATTAAATGAGTCGTAAGTCCACGGCGAACTGCGTTAGTGAAGTCCACTAAACGAAGCGTCGCGGTAAACTAATGCATGTATAGTCATCGTTACTAAACATCTCGCCGAGGAAATTACTAAACGAGTTGGTCCAATAGCTAAGGTATCTCGCCTGTAGCACTGTAGATATGTACATCTCAACTGCTACTACTACGACATTTATAGTCATAATTAAGTAATGTTTAGGACATCTCTTTCTAGTCGCAGGCTGCTCCGTTCGATGGTTTGCCGTCGGTTTCTCCGATCACCAGACGAATACCGGAGCAGTACCCTCACACATAGACCATGGACCGGGCGCGGTCTTTCCTTCCTCTCCGATCACCAGACGAATACCGGAGCAGTACCCGCACACATAGACCATGGACCGGGCGCGATCTTTCCTTCCTCTCCGATCACCAGACGAATACCGGAGCAGTACCCTCACACATAGACCATGGACCGGGCGCGATCTTTCCTTCCTCTCGATCACCAGACGAATACCGGAGCAGTACCCTCACACATAGACCATGGACCGGGCGCGATCTTTCCTTCCTCTCCGATCACCAGGCGAATACCGGAGCAGTACCCGCACACATAGACCATGGACCGGGCGCGGTCTTTCCTTCCTCTTCCATGTCTTATCGTCATCCCTTTATCATACACATTTACACTAAAATGCACTACACTATCACACATGTCGGAGAGCTGAGTGCTTGTCGCGGCTGAGGCGGTGCCCCGCTGGTGCGAAATTCCTGAAAAGGTAAATATCTTGCAAGCCGACGTGCCGGATCTCACCATCCAGCAAGGAAGAAACACCGCCACCTTCAGGCAAAAAAACATTCACTACACTAACGGGACAAACGACGAAAGCAGTTTGACGTGCCCGGAAACAATCAAGCCAGTCGCACCGGAAGGCGTTTAAAGTAGCGCGTTCCGCGGCGCCTTGACCTCGCGGCGCGGGTGTAGCGGCCCCTGGAGGAAAAGTGCTCCGTTCGTCTCGGCTGACGACGGCGGCGGCGGCGGCGGCGGCGGCGGCGGCGGCTGGGTGCGTGACGTCACACAGCGGGGGGCGCGGGGGAGGGGAGGGGCGGCGGCGAAGAGACCAAGGCCGCGGCGGCGAAGGATGAGGGAGGGGGCGGGGGAGGCGGGGCTGGGCGGGGCGTGGGGCGGGACAAACTCGTGGCCTGATTGAGCACTGTGGGCCACTGTGGGCCTAAACGGGCAAAAAGTGTTGATGGCTGATGCCGGGCGGGGCAACTGCTCACATGATTAGTCTCGTAAGTGTAGTGCATGCACTCTCGAGTGAAGGCGGTGATCTTCCCCTGCTGCATAGTGACATCCGACGCTGACCTACGGTCGACTAGTGGTGTTTTCCCAACTAGTTTTGTCCCCACTAGTACAGACTATCCTCTATTTCGAACTGCGTATTCACTATTTCGAACTATTCCCTACTTCGAACCACCCTCTATGTCGAACCACCCTCTATGTCGAACCACCCTCTATGTCGAACCACCCTCTATGTCGAACCACCCTCTATGTCGAACCACCCTCTATGTCGAACCACCCTCTATGTCGAACCACCCTCTATGTCGAACCATCCTCTATGTCGAACCACCCTCTACGTCGAACCATTCTCTAGATCAGGACATCAACTGATGTCACTGTAGTGCCTCTAACCGGGTGGTCCTGGGTTCGAGTCCCGACGGTGGCAGGATTTTCGACACTATTTAGAAGAGTTAGGTTTAACGGCCAGCTACTCTGATCGGTGTTTTTCATGGTCTGTCCCATCAACACCAAGCGAATGACGAAGCAGTACCCTACACACGAGCCATGGGTCGAGCGCGATTCTTTCCTTTCTCTTCTTTGTTCTCGCCTCTTCGTCACTTACACTCACACACACAAACACAACACACGCATACTTACATGCACTACACCAGCAGATATGTCAGGAAACCAGTCGGGAGCTTAGAGCTTGCACCGGCTGAGGTGGTGCCATGGCTGGTGGGAGATATCTGTTTAGGGAACACATCGCAAGCCGACTTAGGTTAGCGGCGGATCTCGCCAGCTAGCGGGAACAGATTAATGCCTCCTCCCGCGATAAAAATGCACTACACTTAAGCGACGAATAACTTTAGTAGACCCGCCCGGAATCACTATCAATCAAACCATCTTCTATTTCGATATGTTGACGATTTCCAACTATCAACTATCTTGATCCATCCACTATTTCGAATCTCCCGTTATCCCGCATTTTCGATATATTCACTCTTCCGAATTACAAACTACTTCGCGTTATCGAATATTGTATAAAGCGTCTTATGCACTCCGTTACCAAGAACACACACATCCACAGCGCCTCCTCCGATGCACTGCGAGGAATGCCACATCGAAGCCCACGTTTTAATAACATCGATGCTTCTACAAAAACCTCGATAGTTTAAACATAGTTGTGTTGAAGCCGATGTTTTTTAACATCGACTTTACAGCGACGGTACTATCATCAAGAAGACTTCCTCACGCTCGAGACTATCCATCTTCTGCGCATGCGCAGATGCACTAAAGTGATGCAAAACTAGACCTGCGCATGAGCAGAAGATCGATAGTGCTTAAGTTCGCGGTGGCAAAAACTCTAATTTCGAACCGTCCTCTATTTCGAACCGTCCTCTATTTCGAACCGTCCTCTATTTCGAACCGTCCTCTATTTCGAACCGTCCTCTATTTCGAACCGTCCTCTATTTCGAACCGTCCTCTATTTCGAACCGTCCTCTATTTCGAACCGTCCTCTATTTCGAACCGTCCTCTATTTCGAACCGCCCTCTATTTCGAACCGTCCTCTATTTCGAACCGTCCTCTATTTCGAACCGTCCTCTATTTCGAACCGTCCTCTATTTCGAACCGTCCTCTATTTCGAACCGTCCTCTATTTCGAACCGTCCTCTATTTCGAACCGTCCTCTATTTCGAACCGTCCTCTATTTCGAACCGTTCTCTATTTCGAACCGTCTTCTATTTCTATCCACGAATTTGAACCTTCCGCCATTTCGAACCCTGCAATATTCATTTTGGAATTATTCAATAGAGAGAATTTGCACGCCATAGCGGACAACACGATCGATCTTCTACGCACGCACAAATGCACAAAAGTGACTAAAAACTTGAACTGCGCATGCGCAGAAGATTGATAGTGCTGTCCGCTATGACGCACAAAAACTCCTTAATACGGACTTTTTGCCACCTCGAACGAAAAGCACTATCGATCTTCGGCTCATGCGCAGTTCAAATTTCACACCCCTTTAGTCCACCCGCGCATGCGCAGATGATCGATAATGCTTTACATTCGAGGTGGCAAAAACTCCCTAATGTCGATCTCCCTAATGAGAGACATGAGGGACTTTAATTCTGAGTAATCGAATTTGAGAAATCGAATATTGTACAAAGTACAATAAAGCCTCATATCCACCACTCCACCCGTAACCAAGAACGCACACATGCGGAGCGACCCACTGCGCCACGGACGGGCGGGCGGGCGGGCGGCGAGCACGTGGGCCGAGCGCGCGGGAGTGGAGGGGGCACGGCAGAGCCTCCTCCGCCTCCGCCGCCGCCGCCGCCGCCGCTGCGACGCCGGGCATCACGTACGCAGCTCCCAGTTAGGCGGCGCGCCCGCCGACACGACGACGACGACGACGCCACACGCGCCGCCGCACGCACCCGCACGCGTCCACGCGAATCCGCATACACACGCGCACGCGGGTTAGCCGCGTCGATCGCGAACGTTCGTGATTCGGGAAAACGACTGCACGCGACGCGAGGCTTCGCTGAGACCGGAAGACGTGGAACGCAAAATGAAAAGTGCGTGTGCGCCGTGAGTTCGTACCTTCCACGCGCGCGTCCACGCGAATCCACACGCGCGGCTTCGTCGCGTCGAATGCGAAAGAGTTCGTGGTTCGCGAAACCGGCTCCACGCGCCGCGGCCGTACGACGTGAAACGAATGTGCGTGTGTGCCGTGAGTTCGTATCATCGACGCGTTTCCACACACGTGACGTCGCCGCGTCGAACGCAAAAGTTCGTGATTTGGGAAACGACTCCATGCGACGCCAGGTATCCGCGGGACCCACAAGTGCGTGTGAGCTGTGAGTGTGTATGTGTGAGCATCCACGCGCCTCCACGGAAATTCGCGTGCGGCAACGTGTTTCGCAATCTGTGCGTGAAGTAAAAGGAAGAAGAAGAAAGAAAAAGACTCCACGAGACCCGCAGCCATCGGGACGAGTATTCAATCGCAAGAAGTACAGCGCTAAAATCCTGCGTAATTCACGTGGCCCCGCACGCGCCTGCGCAGAAGATTCGTGGTCGACTCACTTCGTTACGAGTACAATCCACACAAGTCATTGGTTGCGGCGTCAAATGCAACAAGTGCGGGTGCTGATAAAGTCCTGAAATCCATTCGTCTCCTACGCAGGTGATTCGCCGTTGAATGAAATTACATGGTGCTCCTTGCAACGTCCATTCGTGCGCGTGTCAAGCAGTGCAATCTACGTAACTCCACACGTACTTATGAGAAAGATTCCTGACTTCACTCTTCACGCAACTGGACTTCTAGTGAACAACGACATCGAGACGGGTCATTGAACGCATTAATTACAAATGGTCAAGGTCTCTGCTATTTATATGACATCACGAGCATCCACGCATCCTTGCTCTACTAAAGGGCAACGCAACAGAAAAACGAGTACAACGCGACTCCAGCCTTCGATTTTAGTCATCCTGTCGCCGAAAGTTCTAGTCCTGAGTATCCGTGAAATATGCACGACTCCGTCACTCGTCTGAATCACTGGTGACGCAACATAGCGATTCCTAAAAGACCATACATCGCGTTGGATTGATTCGTCAAAAAGACACATCAGAATCCGTGTTAGTGCAATCCATACGACTTCGCATACATGCACGCTACGTTAGATACTTCCACGTAGAGCTTCTATTGCAGAATAGATTTTTCATCTATGAAATTCTCCAAATGTCATCCTCATGACGGTAACAATAGTTTTGAATCCCCAACGGTACCAATTCAACACAACTGGCTCATTGCAACACTAAAATATTAAGGCATTCCACCCCGTGGTAGCGCACCCATTCATCAGACTGAGTCAACTAGTCCCCCCCTCCCCCACCGAGTATCTCCACGAGGTCGTTACGTCATCTGAATCTCGCCTCGTGCTGCCTCGCGTCTCCATATTGACTTCTCTGCGTCTGGAATCTTCTCGTTGACACAAGATTACCCGCCAAGCGGTCCCAAACGCGTTCCAAGAAAGTTGACTTGAGAGCTGGCAGCCATCGACAGGAGATCCTGGATCTGCTAGGCAGGAAGTCACGGATTACTAAGCACGTTCCAATCTTCACCGTACGTTCGAAGTAAAGACGTCATACCACATACGAACGCTGTGTGAGTGTCTTAACCTCCACTACACTTCCATGCCCTTGTGATTGTGTGCAAATCATCGCACCGTTTCAACGAGTCGTACCATGTGTATTGGCTTGCCCCCACAACAACGTATGTGGCTTCAAAGACCTCTGTTCTTTGATGTAAACTCCAGCTCGTGTACGTGTGTACTGTAATGGACCAGAGTCATTTCATCACTGAATTTCAATTTGCACCCGTCCCTTAGGTGTTCAGACACGTGGCAGATCATGCGTAGGTGTGACTTGTATTCGGCAATAAACACCGGCGACGGTTTTAAAAATATTCACACACGGCCTGCCAAATATTTACGCTGGTCAAGAATAGGATAGCATCTCTTGGCCACCTGTACGGTTCGCGCTGTTTGCTTTTTTTTTTTCGAGGACAAACACTCACCTGTACATGTTACGTCATACGTGAGTGGGACACAAGTCTCTTTCCATTGAACATATCCTTTTCCTTTCATTCATTACGTAGGTGAATGAGTATAGTGATGTCTGCAAAATAGGTGCTAATGATGCACTTAAATATACGTAAAATGTTAGAACGTTCAATTTAAAAGTGTGGTTTCAATTTCAAAAACTTTTGTGTTTGACCCCTCTGGTTTGGTCTGTGTCGTGAGTTTTGTCTTCCTAGAAAAATTCGAAGCTCGTCTGGAATCAGTTCTAATGGTTTCATTCCAGTTTTTTGCAATGCTTGAGTGAAATAAAAATTAAATGTTACAATATCTGTGAAGAAAATGAATCAACGCCTATCCAAATAGATGTGAATAAGACGTGATGACCTCTTCCAGAAGGGTAATAGAGAGTTCTTTTTAGAGTTCACTTTCACAACCATTTCGCCCGTAAAATATCCTGAACATACAAAAGTGCTATGAAATGAGTGATCAGTGAATCAATGAATGAAATGTTTCCAGCTAACGCGCCTGTACCTACTACACGAAGAGAATATATCAGTTCTTTCTACTTACATCTAACATAAATAGTACGTTCTTCTTGTAGTCTTTCAGTCCACATCAATTCTCCGTTTCTACTCAGTGTTCAGTTATTTCAGTGGGTGCAAACAGTAGTTGTAAGGATTAAGTGAAATGTGTTCAAGTGTATTACGTGTTCATCAATAAACGTGACTCCACAACTGTGCCCCAAAGAACACATTATGAAAATGTTACGTTGGATTAATCATCAAATCCAACGCTCACAGTATCTATAGACTGATGTGCTAAGTGCCTGACAATGTGTTTTCTTCTGTGAAGAGTAGCGATAACACAAGAGTAGGAAAGTATCCACATTGCCTATCAGAACTCGTAAATCCTAGTCAATCATCTGCCTTGACTTATGTGATTAGAGGATCATTTCAAACTCGCTCATGCGAACACACCAGTACCGGCCAGCCCCGAGAGTTTGCTAGTCAAGCGTAAATATGTTTGTGCTATATTTATCTCGGGTCTGTGACTGTGAACGCTAGATTTCGAGAGGATCGAAAGCACATTAAAATAGCAATGCTTTCGGATTCCAGAAAGTGACTTTTAAACGTTTCATGAGTTCCAAGAAATCAATATTGAACACACCTCGATTCTAGTCGCATCAAAAAAGGACTTGTAACGAATTTATCTCATATTCGTATGCATGTGGTGGATAACAAGACCATTTTCATCGCCACAGACAGATCATTACAGTAAATGTAGAAACTCGTAATTCAGTGTTTGGGGTTTTATTTTATATTGAATTAATGAGGATACTATTGATACTTGCCACGTGAAACCCAGATGGTGTCTTCTGGTATTAAGACAGCCTTCAGTGAATACTGTGCTTTCAATCGTAAAGGAGAATAAGAAATTGGATTTCTTCATCCTGCAGCCACCTCATTATTCATCCACCTTCGAGAAGAAAAATACTCGTAAGTAACACAATCAATTGAACATAAAATAGTTTTAGAGCAAAAAATGAATTTCAGTCTTTCTAATTTTGTAAAATTAAGTGCATCTGGCTATTTGGTCTCCAGGTCACCTGTAGTTGCCCTCCAAGCAAGTGTTATTTTTTCGTACAATTTGCGACGGCAAAAATTCACATTAAACTTAATTACTAATATTCCCTCTTTCGCTGTTTTTCTCCCAGCTTCTCTCGTCTCTCTCTCTCTTTCTCACTTCCTTTTTCTTTTTATCATAGAGAGAACTTATTATTTGCAACAATATACTAAAATTATTCTGTGAAGTAACTGTTTGCGAGACTACGAAATAAATTACATCCTAATTTGTGATGTCCTGTTCGTATCAAAATCCTTTTCCGAACATTCCATTCATAATAATTACATTTATGTCTGCTTCCCACACGAATGACTTTCAATATCAACTTTCTTGATTATATGAGAACATATTTCAATAATTTATTCCATTCTATTTCTTAAATATTTGCCTTTAAAATGCCATAGCGTTTTTAAATAATAATCTACATAAGCTTAGCATGTATGGTCATAAGTTTTCGTATTATTTAATATCATGTTTCGATAATTTTATGAAATTGTCTGTCCTTCCAAACAGACAAATAGTCTGATCTACCCTTGAATCTTTATTTAATAACCGAATTAAAAACCTATGTTATTACAAAACCTCTGTTTCTTGAATAAGTACAAATATAGCTATCGAGAGTTATTTGCAGGTATATCCCGGACGAATCGCATTTTTCAGTATTGAAACAATTACAAAACGGATCTCATCCGAGGAATAAGAAGGAACTAAGAGATTTGTCTTTGCATTTTAGCTAATTCAAAATGTTATCATGCATAAGTAAGAAATAAATGAACTAGAACTACAGTGGTCAACTGATTCGAGACAAAGAATTGCAAAAGGAAAGTTCGTATTTAGAGATGGTTAAAGAACAAGGGACGGGGGTTGATGAAAATGAACGTTTCCACGATATTATTTGTAAAATACAACTTTTTGTGTCAATGTAGTATAGTAGTATATTTGAAAGTAAACCGCTAATTAATATTGCAAGTACACTAACGTCATCTTCTGTATTTTCTGTTACTATCACTGCTGAGAGTATGAAATTGTCATGCCAATTTCAGTTTCAAAGTACAAATTATATTTTCTAATACAATAAATTAAACCGCAGTGCTGGCACTCGTCCTTTCTCAGTTACGCGACTACCGAATTGTTCCATGATCG
The DNA here is from genome assembly GCA_031308135.1 of Acheta domesticus. Lineage (NCBI taxonomy): Eukaryota > Metazoa > Arthropoda > Insecta > Orthoptera > Gryllidae > Acheta > Acheta domesticus. The sequence goes on from JAHLJT010005437.1 coordinate 47,843,078, forward strand.
CCGCGTTCGATAACTAGGTAAAGTCATCATTAAACCCCGGAACTTCGTGCACTAAAAAAGTTAAAAATATGCATGCAACCATGCACTTACAATTAGCAATATATGTACTTAAAATAGCAAGTATATGCGCTTAAAACTAAGAATAAGTCGCTATAGCAGTTAGCCACAGTCAACATGTATTTACAGGTAAGATTGCTAGGTATGTCAGAAAATAGTTAACCGGGGAAGGGATGAATAGAAAGATAAGACAGATATATTTTTGAACAATGACATTTTCTTATTTTAATACAACAATCATGTACAATCATGTAATCATATTATAATATCGTTGAATAATGATATTTTACTCCATAATTAAACATATTAACATCACAAAATCCCTTCTTTACAACAATTATCTTTGGATAACATTCTTTGGATTTGACTTATTTAACTCAATGGATTAACTACTTTCGACAATACTTTTTTCTTAATTGAGTAGCTTTTACAACGTTATAATTCTTCTTGAATACTTCTTTAACTTACGAACACATAAACGGAATATTAAATAAATGTACAAACGACTCAACCTCCATTCTGTTGAGTTCGTCGATGCAAACATTTTCCATCACAATTAAAATTATTTTCGGTGCTAGCCCTTGAGTCCAGAACTGAATTGAATTGAATTGCCTTATTTTACGTGGCGAGACTCAGGTCATGAGGCCTGCTCTTCCGTCTGACAACGCAAATTTTGTTACACTCCTTTCACCAACTAGCGGAAAGAAGGTATTATCTCGGGCGACGAAACAGGCGATTTGAATTTAGCTGAGAGGCGTCATTTAGGCTTGAGGATCTTTTACATGCAAATAAATGTAGCAACATGGGACAGCCGGCATTACTTCCCCTGCGAAGGAAGGCGTACGAAGGATTTTTTCGCCCCTAAAAATCCACGGCTTCGATCGGGTTTGAACCCGCGAACTTTGGTATAGCAGTCCGTTACGCTAACCATCGCCGCCGCACAGATGCCCAATATTGAAACAATTTCTGTAGAATTGGCGCCGACACTAAGATAACTGTGCGGACCTGCGCGATAGCCAGGATTTCCAACAGTACAAAGTAATTTCTAATCGAGTTTGAAAAAATATATTTTTAAATATTCACTATTTTCATTTTCTAATTAGTGAACCAATAATTGAAATCGTAAACAGTTCACTCAAATAGTGAACATATGGCAACCCTATTTAAAGGTAATCTTCATTTTAAACTGTAGTACAAAACAGATAAAATAAAAATATATTTTCAAATTAGTATACACAACCTAGGTGCTACAACTGCATATACCCTTTTTTGCGTTATTGCAAACAGCTACGTAATACATAAACATTGCATTTTCTGAGCTACTAACATCTTAGCCATTATTTGAAAACGAAATTTGTTATCGAAATTGTTAACGAAAGAAAAACTGTTTCAATGCATTTTTGCATCTCAAATCGGAAATCGCATGTTCCATTGAAAATGAACAATATGCAATTAGCTGATGTTGAGGCAACAAAATTTTTAGGTCTTTCAATTCAATCAAACCTCAAATGGAATGTACATATAACAGAATTAAACACTAAATTAAGTTCATTATGCTATGCATTCAGAATTCTTTCAAATTCTGTCAGCCTTCATGCAGCTCGTTGCGTTTATTTTGCAAATGTGCATTCCCGCCTGAGATATGGCATAATATTCTGGGGAAGCTCATCCTGTAGTATTCAGACCTTCAGATTGCAAAAGAAAATTATTCGAATAATGAAAAAATGCCTTCCACGTGATTCCTGCAAGCCTCTTTTCATTGAGCTGGGAATCCTACCATTGCTTTGTCTATTTATTTACGAATCTGTAATATTTGTCAAAAATGACCTACTTAACGGAGGGAACATATTTTCATGCAATATTGATATTTATAATTACAACACACGCCGTAGAAATCACGTGCATCAAGTGTCAGTATCAACAGCTCAGTTCAAGAAATCAACATACAATACATGTACGTTACTTTACAACGCATTGCCAGATGACATAAAACAGTTAAAGTCGATACACAAATTTAAGTTAAAAGTAAAATCTTTTCTGCTGCAGAACTGTTTCTATACAATTAGAGACTATGCTGATCGTGAAAAAGAAAAATAATGTTTAATGTAACAAAACAAAGATATATAATGAATTAGTTTATGTTTGCATTCTATACATTTAAAAAAATATTTAATACGCCTGTAACAAGTAATGTACTTCAGCTTCCGAGTCAATGACCCCCATCTCGATCAGGTTTTTGTCCAGTTTCCCTGATCCATTGAGCAAATGCTGAGATGGCCCCTTGTTTTGCTTCTGGACGTAAATGTAGCTTCACTGTGCGCACGTTTTGTTGAGCACTCCTTTTGCTTGTAATTCATTTACAGTTGAAATTGATTTTCTATAACTCGGGAAAAAACACTTTTCAAATATCTTTATTTTTCTAAAATAATTATTTTGTAAATTCATTTTTTCGTTTTTTTCGTTTTTTTTTTTATAATAAAATTCTGGCCCTCAAGAAAATGTGCGCAGATAAATTTCTTTCCCCAATCGTCATATACAGTTTTTACTGTTTTTTTGACAAATAAATAAACCAAGAAGTGAGCAACTCACATATAATATACAACATCCATCGCAGTATTGTCAAAAGTATTTGAATTCGCTTCGCTAATAATATTAATACAGTAATTAGAATATATGCAATTGACACCAAAATAATTACGAAAATACTTGTTGCTAACTCCTGAGTTGCCTTACGTCATAAGATAACAGATCAGACACCGTTTCAACTTTTTTCTTTCATTCAACACGCAGTAAATTTCTTTAAGAATCAGAAGATATTAAATGTATATACGAGTAACTAGACCCTTCAATTTCAAGCACTACAAAAGTTAAAATTATGCATGCAAACATGCACTTAAAATACATATGCACGTAAAACAGCCAATATATGCATGTACAATAGACAATATATGCGCATAAAACTAAGAATATTCATGAAACAACTAGTGGTGCTACAGAATGGCACAGACTATCCCGTATTAGTTTTCTATTTCCTTGGGTCTGGGCTAGCTATTCGCAATTGCCACACACTCGTGCCAGCTGCCATCTATCGCCGCTAAAAGTACATTTATTTACATTTCTTTAATTCTTGGTTTCCTAATGGTAGAACAGAAATATTAACTTTAGAATATTAAAGAACACTAAAACCTTGTCCTAAATGGCAATTTTCTTCGAAAAATTTGGAGCCATTTTTAAGAATATGACTTTTAAGTGGTATTGTAAGTGCGAATTTTGAAGCTCTTTTTCACAAAAAATTTTTGAGTTTTTGAAGAACTTCATCACAAGTTATTTGAAGCACATTAACTCACAAATACAATAGTGTTTACAAATTGCTGGTAATGTGCATATTAAAGGTGTGAGAGATCTTTCAAAAAAATCACATTTGCGTAATTAAAAAACTAGTAGTGCTGCAGAATGGCACAGACTTTCCTGTATTAGTTTTCTATTTCTTTTTTTCCGCTAGCTATTCGGAATTGCCACATACTCTTTCTTGCCAGCTACCATCTATCAACGCCAAAGGTACATTTTTTGGTCATTTTCTTAATTTTTCGGTTTCCTATTGGTAGAACGAAAATATTAATTTAAGAATATTAAAGAACACAAAAACCTAGCCGTAAAAGGCAATTTTCTTTTAAAAAATATGTGCCGTTTAAGAGAAAATGGCGTTTTAGCACTACTAAAAATGCGAAATTTGAAGCTCATTTTCACAGAAAATTTTTGAGTTTTCAAAATACTTTATTTGAAGTTATTTGAAGCACTTACACTCACAAATATAATAATGTTTACAAATTGCTGGTAATGTGCATATTAAAGATGTGAGAGATCTTTCAAAAAAAATTTATTTATATAATTTTTTTAAAAAAACTCAAAATAAACTTTACGTCATATTAAAGAGTGTAATTATCACTATCTGTTACAAAAGTTTCAAGAAAAAATTAGCAGCCATATATGAGAAAATGGCGTTTGAGCATTTCTGAAAATGCCGAAATTTGAGCTACTGTTCACAGAAAACGTATTAAACAGAAAATTACATTTTAGTAATTTTTGAAAAAATAAAAGAATATAGCAATATGGCCTTAATGTCATCTCATAGAACACATGGCACTATCCCTACAAAACGTTTAAAGAAAAAATATGGAGCGGTTTTTGAGAAAATCTAGTTTTTGTAATTTTTTTTTAAATTGCTTATATTGCATGCAATATTGCGCAAAAAACTACTAAAATTTTCAAAAAAGTGTACAGGATCTTAATAAAAGAACTCAATTTGGACAACAAATTTTATTTGAAGGGAAAAATCTCTTTCTTTAATGTTGTAGTTCTAGGAAAATGAAAATTCGCCGTTTTTCGGTGCACGATTACAATAATTTCTCTTCTTACGTTACTAAGTGCGAGAAAGTATAAACTATTAACCGAGAGAACCAATAGCGTTTGTTACAAATGTCGAAATATTCAGACCAGCTCACTAAGTTCATGTGCTTGAATACAGTTAAAGTAAATCGATTCAAGGGAAAATAATCTTATTAGAAGACTACCAGAAATTATGTCGTTATTATAGCATTGGCTATGCTTAATTCACTTTTGATTTGAAAGAGAAGTTCACAAAAATATGTTTTCCACCCACATCTACACAAAAACTTGTAATACAAGTACTTAAATATGTCGCTTACATTAAAGTATGGGGTTGGAAAAAAAATTTCAGAAATATGCAATTATGCGAAGAAAAATGGGGTAGATTTGTTTTATTTTTAATGAAAGGTAGAGTTATATACTTCGATATGCGCAATCAGTAAAAATATGCAATTGCTTGACGTTCCTCGGTCTAGTCATCACGAATCCAATTTATACACCACAAAATCATCATTGGGATAGAATTGGAACGCTTTCGTTAGAACTGGAGTGTTTCGAAAGTGTTATGGGATATTGCAGGGTGGAAGGTAAAAAATACTGAATTTTGTGAAGTTGTTTATGAAAGCCCTCTTAATCAAACGTGTGATTTACTGAATTTTACACAGTATTTTTTGAAAGGTCTCCCAATCAAACTGTTGATTTATTGAATTTTGCAAAAGTATTTTTTTGAAATACCTCTCAATCAAGCGGTTGATACATTTTTAGTGCACGTTTTGAAATACCTCTCAATCAAACGGTTTATTTTCTTTGAGAATATTTCTTTGAAATATGTCGAAGTCAAACGGTTGATTTACTGACATTTGCAAAGTATTTTTGAAAGACCTCTCAATCAAACGGTTAATATACTAAATTTTGCAAAGTATTTTTTGAAAACCTTTTAATCAACCTGTTGATTTACTGTCAGTCTGACATTCACAAGAAGTGAATTTCATTGCACGCTTCGACGTCTTTGAAATGTTACTCACGCGGCTATTATAAGGGGTCAGTAATAAGGAGGAGAGGGAGAACCTTCAACACCCGCTGAAACAGAGATAAACCAAGTCTCCTAAAAATCGGTAAGGAAAGGGTGACGTCAAGGCGAGTTCCTGGATTCGTCCAGACCAGTCTGCTCTTTCCTTGGAAGGCGTCCAGGAAAAATGAACAAAGAGCCGCGCTCTGCAGCTTGCCATTGACCGCAAGAAGGAAGGGGGAAATTAATGTTCTACTTCTACTGTCATCACCAGTATTATTAATTACTTATTATTATTATTAATATTATTATTTGTTTCACGAATCGGCCATCACGGGGTCACGCGATACGTGCATCTCAACGGGGCTCAGACTTGATTATTAGAGTAGGTGCATGTCACTTTTTCTACAGGAGGGAATCTGCATTTCAATGTTGATTCCATTTTATACCCCATGGTTGCTAGCCCTTAGGGATGGGGTGAAATTAGGATGATGAATGATGAAATAGACACTCACAAACACACAGGGACACATAACACAACCATGCCCAAGGCGGGACCCGATATCGCCCGATATCGCTACGGTACTAATGGCTTAGCGATCAAGGTCAGCGGATCAGCACTACTATTATTATTATTATTATTATTATTATTATTATTATTATTTTATTTTTTCGTTTTTTTTTAACATGGGATTCCAAGTTTGAGTGACCTTTAGGCAAACCACATTCTTACCTTTACACATTTAGAACCGAGCGAACATCCGGCAGGTTTCAGGAATGTCTGACTTCTGAGTTTTGAAATAATTTTATGAGGAGGAAGACCTAATTTTTCTAAATAACACTTTCGATTTTTGTTAATAACACCAGTCGCTGTTATTACAAATGGTATAATCTCAACAGCCTCATATTGGTATATTTCTTTCTATTCTATTGAAAGGGGAATGCATTTTGAGATTTTTTCTGTTTTTACTTTACTGATGTGATCTGTAGGATGATAACTATCAATGATGAATGCTTTCTTTTCCTGTAATGCAGTAGAATGTCTGGTATTCTTATTATTATTATTATTATTAAATTATTATTATTATTATTGTTATCACTATTAAACTCTCAATTATTACATTAATATATGCAACAATACGCTTAGGTTTAATGCAAGAAACAAAGAACGTATTCAGTATTGAAATTATACTATAGTGCGATTTTTCTAACTGTGCCTCTCAAGCCCCTATGGCCACGATGGAATTTCACACGTCATTTCACGTCTTTCTCGGTCGTGCCGCAAGAAGACACAAGATCGCAAGCATTGCTTGATACGGTCGCGATCATGCGATATTTAGCGGTACGACTGAGAAAGATGTGAAATACCGTGACATATTCCATCGTGAAGACGGGTCTTGAGAGGCAAAGTTAGAAAAATCGCAGTATAGAGACCTGTAGCAGCAAAAATGCTGCTGGGTAAAATCACAAAATGGTTTTCAAAAAAGTAGCACAAAAAAGACAAATAAAATTTTCCCGTGTAACGTTGAAATAAATTACATATTTTAATAGAAAAAGTATTCATGAACACTGCAATAACATAGTGTAACATGTTAGTGGTACATGAGTTATCTACATCGCAAAAATATTTAAAATGTTGCTGTTTCCTAATGCATCTCGTGATTACCGAATACCGGATGTACCGAATACCGGATTAGGAAATACTGCAATAACTTACACAACCCGACATCGACGACATCGAAATATTCACGACATCGAAATGTAGTTCTCAACATTGCGGAATCTTGAGAGCAAGTAACTTGCCATAGATATAATGATTGCAATAACATTACTGTTAGAAAAATTTAATCGTCTTTGAGATTTTTAATACAACTATATATTTTTCTCACTAGACAAAAATGTATAATAAAAAAAGGATTATTATAATTTGTTAATATGTTAGTTGCAATTTGACCTTTAATTGGAAATTAAACAGACATTTCCTTTAGTAGCTCTTGCAAATGTCATCCTTGGGGAAGGTGACCGTAGAGGCTCCGAGACTGTATCGGGGAGCGTTACCAGATGATTAAATGTGTAACCCAGTACCAACTATCAAAAATCCTGGTACTTCCACTACAATTCCTGGTACCAAAGACAGTTCATTCTAAAATTTAAAGTTTATATTATAACCCTGCTATGTTTATAACGCGCACGGAAAATTCCTTAAATTTAACTCGATATCTAGTCATTTTATATCAATAACTGAATGGAAGCATTGTGAAAAGAAGAAATCTTTCCACCGTAAATGGAAGACTAAAACGTTATATCTTTTTCTCCTTTAGGATGTGCTGAGAAAATACCATCCTACGTCACGCTTAATGATTTTACGACAGTGTTTACACTAATATCACAGTTATTTGTTTATAAGTGTTAAGAGTTAAATTATTGAATAAAAATATTGTACGAACCTTAAATCGTACATCATCAATTACCATAGACCAAAAACCTGGTATTTAACCGTACCAGGATGCCTTCGTCCTGGTACATGGTGTTTTCATTAGACCTGGTAAAAAATATCAGGATCCTGGTACGTCTGGCAACACTGGTTTCGGGGAGACGGGTGCTGGGAGGGGTGGCAGTGGAATCCTCAGTAGTACTTTGTTCCCAATAACTCATTGTCTTGCACTTCCCAGTCTTATAATTAACATGGGAGTTTGATCCAGTTCTAGCGTATATTTTTCGGAACACATCCCAACGCCCCAATACTTATCGGTAAGGCCAGTGTTTTTATACACACACCAGCATTCGGCTGATATTCAACCGATACATAACATGTTTAGTCGTGTTATAGGGTAATAATAATAATAATAATAATAATAATAATAATAATAATAATAATAATAATAATAATAATGTAAGATCACTTTCAATTTGTTCGTCGTACCATATTGTACACAGTCCAACAGACACCGTTTTTGGTGTGTTCTCAGCGTTTGGAACAAGGCGTTGGAACTTACGAGGGCGTTGTAGATCTGCCAGAGGCGGTGACAGAGTTGCCTCCTTCGAAGATCACATGACCCGGAGACCACTAATTACGGGAGGGGGGGAACAAAAAGTAAATACATAAATTCACAATCAATATTGATTCAAAGATAATATACGCCTTTTTGCGATTAATTATTTCGTAACAGTAATACATTTATTACCTTAATTGCGCATTAATTACTATAACAATAAGTACTTTCTTGGACTAGAGATGGTGAACTGATGGCATTCTGATTTTGCTGCGCAGTCCCAGTTTGATTTATACTGAGTCATTACTATGAAAAGTATTCAATAAAATTAAACTCAGATTATATTTTTTTTAAAGTTAAGAGATATTTAATTTCATTTTTATATGACCCGTAGATTTTCAAAAGTAACCGGGAGCTCGGAGATCACTCCTGAAACCCGGAGTCTCCGGGTCCATCCCAGGAGGTGGCAACCCTAGGAGGTGACTGCAGACCTTACCATGTCTTTTCAGGTATTCAGACGCAACTCGAATTGGTCTCACCAAGACGATATGATCAATGATTTGTTCCTGTCCCCAGTAAATATGGCATATTATTCAAGGAAATCTTGAGATCATTATAACGTTCTCACGCTTGATCTTCGGCAGCTGTTGCCACTGGTTTCAATCATGACTTTCGTATTCCTCTTTTAACCTAATAATATATATGTATTAATTTTCTTAACATTGCCGTTATAAATGTATACTTTTTAGAATTATGTACTTAATCATTTATTATTGTTTTGAAAGACAAGTCTAACAAGGAAACAGGTTTGCAGGATGTCTGCTTTCGGCGTAATGGTGATAAGACGATAAGGAAGTTCCAAGACTTTTATTCTTGATTTGAGGTTACGAGAGATAAACCCTTCCGCAAAAAATGATTATACCATTCTTTCTCAGATTTTCATATCGCTTAATATTTCGCGAACCAAATTAACAGTAAATAAAAAATCTAGAATCATTAATCATTATTTTTGTAGTTATAATTAATAATATTATTTATTTCGTAGGATACGATCGTATTACAAAAAACTAGTGGTGCTACAAACGGCACAGACTTTCCCGTATTCGTTTTGTAGTTCCTTCGGTCTCCGCTAGCTTTTCGGAATTGTCACATTCTCGCGCCAGCTGCCATCTATCGTCGACCAAAGTACATTTTTTGACATTTTATTAATTTTTCTGGTTCCTGATGGTAGAACGAAAATGTTAATTTTAAAATATTAAAAGAACAGTAAAACCTCGTCCTAAATGTCAATTTTCTTTGAAAAATTTGGAGCCGTTTAAAAATAATGACGTTTAAGCGCTACTAAAAATGCGAAATTTGAAGATCTATTTCATAGAAAATATTTGCGTTTTCGAAAAACTTCCTTTGAAGTCATTTTAAGCATTTACACTCACAAATACAACCGTTTACAAAATGCTGGTAATGTGCATATTAAAGGTGCGAGGGATCTTTCAAAAAAATTACATTTGTGTAATTTTTCCAAAAACAAAAAATTCTTCAAATTGAACTTTACGTCATAAAAAAGAGTGCAATTAACACTATCCGTTCTAAAAGATTGAAGAAAAAATTTGGAGCCGTTTATGAAAAAATGGCGTTTGAACATTTCTGAAAATACGGAATTTTGAGCTAGTCTTCAGAGAAAACGGTTGAGATCTCGAGAAACTTTACTTAACATTATTTAAAGCACATGTACTTGTAAATATAATAATGTGAACAAATTGCCGCCAATGTTCATTATAACGACGTGAGAGACAGGTCAAATAAATTATTTTTTTTAATTTTTGAAAAAACAAAACAATATAGAAATATGTTATTTATGTCATCTCGTAGAGTGCATTTGGCACTATCCCAAGCAAAAGTTTAAAGAAAAAATTTTGAAGCCATTTTTGAGAAAATATTGTTTTTGTAATTTTTTTAAAATTGCACATATTGCACGCAATATTGCGGGACAACTATTAAAATTCTGAAAAAAAATGTACATGACCTTAAAGAATGAGCTGAACGTGAAGAATACATTTTATTTGAAGAAAAAGTCTCTATCTTCAATTTTGTAGTTGTACGATGACGCCGAAAAAAATGCAAACTTTTGCAATTTTCTAAAAATTAGAATCTGGAAGAAGCAACTTCTGCGCGCATCGGAAATTAATATAGTAGATAAAGATAAAGGTAAATACGATCAAAGCATGGTTGTTTGATAGGTTCAACAAAGTCACAGATTCTATTTAAAATACCATGTTTAATTCAAAGAACTTCCTGCTCAAAAACATAATGTTCATAATAACCACCTTCTGACGACTGATGTTACATATGTTTTAGGTCGGTTTTAAAATGTCAGTTCAGAGATTTTGTGATAATTGTTAGGGGTCTGTACCGATCGCTAACAGTGCCACTTGTACAGTTTTTGCTTCTCCAACATTATCCAACATTTACTGAATTCTCACAATTCTCGTAAGTCGTAATTATTTGCTTGGTATCAATTGAACAACGTCATTAAGCGAGGTTTTCTTGGAGCACTTGTTCCACAGCCCGATAACAGTTTTAACAGTCAAGTGCGGCTGCACAAAATATTTGACAAAGGATAATTTAATAACATTAAAAGAAGCTTTTTGAAACTAACTTAATTGGGGGATGGTCCTTTAAAGAATTACTTTTAATGTACACGTTTTCATTTATAAACGGTTTTAAAATAACACAAATATTTTTAATTGAAATATAAAAATTTAAATATATTGTGGCATTTTCAGAGCATGTCAATACTGACATTTCTGAATGCCTTGCCACCCCTTCGCGTTTGACCTAGAGATTCCGAGTTGTAATTCTTGTCTCCGTCTCCGGGTTTACTCTCATAATCTGTGGGTCATTTCACTATTTTGTTTTACAAATGTATGATAATTTAAGCAGGGGAACATGGGGCTAAGTGGATCCGTTAAGCGTGTAGTAATAATGGTGTACATTTTGTTTTAAAACATATTGATACATACTTCAAAAATGATTAGTTACCTTCAGCTATGACACATAGAAAATCTGTGCTGCTTTTAGTAAAACAGTTTCATATTTCATCTGAGAGTCTGCATCTTTTCTACTTTGACTCACCCCTGGGGTAAAATGAAGCGAAGATAATTAGGTATTAATGTTTACTGCTCAAACGAATATCGGTAAATAATGTAAATTAGAATTTAAAAAATCATATACTGATGTGATGAATATTTATTTTGGCGCCATATGCATTGCCTCTTTTTTACCGTCTCATGACTTTTGATGTGGGTGCCTTTGGCAGAACCTACAAGATCTCCTAAATAAGATGATGTCATGATGGCAGTTTTCCTGTTTCGCGGGTGGTCTTACCCCAATTTAGTTCTGATTTTGACACAGGTAGAATATCTTCGCGAAGAATATTCCCGTGTATTGACGGGGGTTGTACTAGAATAGCACCACGGTACCTCCCCCCGGCCCTCGTAGAAGGCGATCAATAGGAGCAGCTGTTCGCTGCCACTCCCCTAAACATTCTGTACTTCCCACTAAACTGCGATTTTTGTAGGAAGAGCTCTCAAGATAACTCAAATCCCATCTCCGCGATGGAATATGTCACGGCGTTTCGTGTCGTTCACAGTCGTTCCGCTAGATTTCGCACGATCGCGACCGTATGAAGCAGTGCTTGCGATCATGCGACTTCTACCGGCAAGACCGAGAAAAGACGCGAAATGCCGTGACATATTCCATCGCGAAGATGGGATTTGAGTTATCTTGAGAGCTCTTCCTACAAAAATCGCAGTATAACTTGGTGTGTCATTACTTCCACTTGTGACACACTTCTATTTTCTGTCCAGTATCGGCCAACTTTGTGTTTCCGTCCCTGACGCTATTATGTTGCGAGAACTAGGGCGTCGTTTCTATTTTACTCTTCTATTCTAACTATATTCTTCACTGTTTTCCCTTTCCTTCCATTTCCTTTTAGCAGACGGTAGCTGAAAAACGGTGGGAAGTAAACTCTATACACATCCCGGCCCTCCAGAATGGGGGTTGGACGATGGGCTAACAACCCTTCAGAAAAAAAAACTGTTCACAAACTCGAAGAAGAATGTCAGACCTTTTTTGGAAGATGTCATATTAAACGTAAAAAAGATATGATTCTGGGAACTTGTGTTGAGGAGCTTGTTTAAACCGGGTACATGGGCAATCTTAAAGGAGGAACTAGCTAAATATAAAATTTCTACAGCGACTTTACAAGAAATGAGATGGACAGGAATGGGCATTGATCGTTCGAAACGCCAAGACTAAACTTAAAGGGCGGTAGTGCGACAGAAGAAGAAAGTCTTCAGGAGCAACTATCAGCGACTGAGATTCTGCCTCCACCAGCGTTCCCAGACCAGTATCGCTTTTGGTGGGACGTCCAGCTATTTAAGACAAAAGTGAATGTCCCTCGCGGTACAGCCAAAATTCCGCTTTTGTAAAATATTTTGATTTGAATTCTCAAATGCAAAAAAATACAAAAAATGGAAAACAAGAAAAGAGCACGGGGAAGAAATCTCAGCGACAGTAGCGGATGAGTCAGTCGTGGCATGATGCAAGGGGGTGAGTAGGTCGTCGCATTGCACAATGTGTCGTCGAACTAGCGGTATCGGCGCCAAAGCAGACCGCAACGCGCTGTTCATTTTTTAACGAAATGTTGTGTACTCGCTTCGCATATTGGATATACTCTACTTTGAAAATAAAGTGCAATGTTTAATTGCGCACAATTCCTTCAAGCTTTGTTTAACAATGAGTAAAGATGATAGTTCTTCGGATAGTTTGGGTTTGTCGGCGCAAGACACATCTATTTAGGAAATTAAACTAGAAAAACGTCGGTTAACAAAATACAACATTAAATGGGAATGTGACTGTAACTGGCTGTGTGTAGTAGTTAAGTCAAACGATTATAAAGCATGTTGTCGACTGTGTAAGAAAGAGTGGAGCATCTCTCATGGTGGACTAAATGATACCACAAAGCACTCGAAAACAGGCTTTCACATGATCCCGAGCTCTCACGCTGCAAAAACATTAACAGACACTCGTAGAGTCAGATACGTCTTCTGATTACGAAAATACCTATAAAATATTAGCTGCTGAAGTTCGTAGCCTACTGATTACGTTGTTTGTGATTGAAATCTGTATAATTGTATCTGTTTCAATACTTACAATTAAAATATTACTATTTTTTTTATTTTGTCCCACTTTTTCCAAACTAATCACGTTTTGTTTTTTCACTACGATTTGTTAAAAGTTACGAGACGAAAAATAATCTGGCGACGCTGGCCTCCACCGACATAATGGATGTAGCTATCAATTTAGCTTTTGAAGATTGTGCAAACAGTTCACAATTTTTTGCTTCTGCTTTGGCGAAAGCATCATCACAAAATATTTTAGGATATATCCCTGTGTTTCTAAATCCAGAGAAAGCATTCTGTGCTGTGACTGCCCTTACAAATGCTTCTCCGAAGATAGAACTGACTTTGTGGAGTTACCTCTGTACCTGTGCCTTAACACTGTGCCCTAACATAAAATTTACCTACCCTTAAACCAACAATTATAGTTGTAATAATATACAGTGAGAAATGTCGGAGAAAAGTGGAATAGAAACGTTCCACTTTTCCCCGTTGCAATAATGTGTCAAACAGGCAACTATTATTGTCTTTAAACCATTTTTTCTTAAAAACCGCACATGTTTTGATTAAATTGGGACCTTAGATAGCATAAAGGAAGCTTAAGAGAATGGTGCAGGTCTCATGTTCATTAAAATGTCTGATTTTGCAAAAAGTTTTTAAAAAATAAAAAAAATTATCGCCCTTTTCCTACAACTACAATTGGAAAGCTACACTTTCTTTCTTAATGAAATGTTTTCATCAAAAACAGAACTTCAAATGAGGCCATGTTGAATTTTTCCAAAATTGAGAATTTGTGGAGTAATTGGGCGTCAAAATTAGTAGCCCGCTCCCTTAAGTGAACTTTAACCTAAGATAATTTCAAAACAGTGCTAAAATGTTTTTGGGGGAACCTTTTTTTACAATCCTGAAATGTAGAGAATAAATAATAAAAATACATTATATTAAATACATAAAATTTTGTAAAATGTAGAATAACAGGATGCCTTAGTATAAATATAAGGAATTTTATTCTTTATATTTAGGACGATTATAAAACGAATAGGATTCGACGGGATTAACTTATGGAACAAAAATAGTTATTTGTATTAATTTAGAAAAATGTTTGTGAAATTTACTTTGCAATATTCTAGCTGTCAATGAACACAAGATTCGAATGACTCGACAAAAATGCCCAATGATATTGATATTGTAGCATTGACATGGCTGAATTCCTGAAACTCATTGAAACAAAAATAAAAGCTCCTTTCAGCTGTTGAATGTGGATTCTCTGCATTCTTAAATGATAAATTTAAAACATTAAAAATGCTGGACAATTATTCGGCAATAAGAAAAGCGTTTATTCGTTATAACACTAGTTTATGTTCATCCACGCAAGTTGAATGATTGTTTTCCTTTGCAGTTTTTTTAGTACATTCGTACGCTAGTTTAATTATTAGCAATTTTTATTAGTCTATTCTACAATTTATATTCTCAATGTATTGACGTATTTCTTTCAAGCCATCCGCAAAGCTTAACTGAAATTTGCGCAAAAATGCCGCAATTAATTTTTGAGAAGCACATTGTTTTTTAGCTACGAGATGGTAGCGGTGATAAAATAAAGCTGTGTTATTTAGTAGAACTTGTGTTTACAAATTACTTTTAGAAATAATTCGAAATCTATTTGTTAATCATTATTTTTGTCCGTATTGCGAGGTATTGAACGTACATATATTCACTGAACGAAAGGTCACTTATCTATGCATATGTTCACATTTCATCAGTAATACATTCCATATAGTCTTTCAAAATTTCGAAGAATATAAAACAGTTCCGTGGAACGTCGATTATCCTTTTTTTATAAAATGAGGCTCGCTTTCTGGGTAATTGAAAATTTAACAAGGATTTCCAAATTTAAGGATTTATTTTATATTTTTACCTAATAAAAAAGTTGCTGTTTCTCCGCTGTAGAAAGTTAAAGATAACATTTTAAATGATTTTACATTTTAGATAAGTTTGGCCACAGGCACTAGTTTCAAAAATTGTTGAAATAAAAACACTGAATCACATTATTATAAACTTTAAAGTTTTGCGAATTGTACATAGTTTCGAAAACGCTGCGCTGGCAACAATGCATTGCTTGCTTCTATAAAATAATGTAACAGTCGAATTTATTCCTGTTTCATTTGTAAAAGTAAGAAATAATTGCCGATCCTGACTATCGAAATGAATGCAGATATTCATCGCAGGCGCTTTGTTTGATTTGTACTTTTTCAAGTATTAGCTGAGGCGTTACTTATTATTTACCAGTTTAATAATGCTAGTTTTCACATGCTGATTCAGTCTCCTGATTTTATTCTGAGTTTTGGAAACAGGGGAGGGCACACGCGGTTTACCATCACTCCTCATGGGTTGTATCGGCGCAGTAATAAACACAATCCAACGAAACAGATGAACAGCGATTGATTACTTGCCAAGTGTTAATTTCTGTGTTTCGCCAACTATATGTACTTTAATGAAACTGTATCATGATGACTCTCACTATGCAAAGATCAATTTACAATCTAATAGACATAGTTTTACATCAGGGGAAGATACAGTATTTTATTTTATTAGGGGCTGAAATAGACGATTAATCAGTTAATTATTCACGAGCGTGTTTCCGCGAGTTTATAATTACTAGACCGTGGAACTTCATGCAATTTATATATATATTTTTTTGTATTCCACCATTATAAACGACCTTTTCTGTTGCAAGAAATCGTTCATAATCAGGCACAAATGATGACGTATTAGATTTTATGGCTCGAATGATTGCGTCATCACACATTCAGCCAATCGCAGCGAGAGTATTAGGGGGAGGTAGAGGTAAACAGAACAGCCGACCACAGTTTTTCTCGCACAGATGTCAAATACCCGAGACATCACAGGAAAGTTCTTCGCAAAATTAAGTTTCATTCTCTTATAAATTTATAATGCTGTCATACAAAAAAAATAGCGTATGTAATGTATGTCGTTTATAATGTTGCTTTATTGCATTCGTACAAATTCGAAAACTCGCTCCTAACGTCGCTCGTTTTCATAACATGTACTCATGCAATAAAGCTTAACATTATAAATTAATTGCATAAACTACTATTCTTTATTGTCCATATTGAAAGGAAACGTACATAACTTTACCTATCACCAAAAATAACTAATGTAGCCCATCTTTATTTTGCATTACAGTGATTTCTTCTTTAACTGCATATTTTAGTGTATGCGGCATACTTAATATTTTTCTTTGTTATGTTTGAAAATATATTTTTATTATAGGCTTTTTTTACTACAGTGCAAAATGAACTGTAGTTAAGTGTTGCTAACTATATTTTTGTTAAACTCATATGCTTAGTTTTAAGCGCATGTATTGGTTGTTTTAAGTTCATATATTGCCAATTTTAAGTGCATGGTTGCATGAATATTTTTAACCTTTTATAAGTGCATAAAGTTCTGGGGTCTACCGTTTCAAGTAATTTCAGGAGCATTTCGGGAGCATTTCAGTTCAAGCCCGTCCAAAAATAATTTGTAAATGGTAAAAATAGAGACAAATTAATTTAAGATTATTTCGATCTCTATTCCTTCGTCCTGGAATTTCACAATATTTTCGCCAAAACCTTCCAAATAACACAAAACTACTGGAAACCAGCCAAACGTCTGTCAGCTGAGAAGAATTCCACAGATGTGACCGTTTTGTACATCTGGGAATTTAAAATATTTTTCTTGTCTTTCATGGAATGGAAAACAAGGAAAATATTGCTTTTTTCCGATACATCATTCCATAATTTCCAATATTCCATAATTTACTGTAACTTCAGGACAAACAAAAATACTTAATAGTATTCTCAGCGTCCTCAACAATCCTCAAAATACTCCCAACCCGTATCCCCACCAGCCAGACACTGTCCCAACCGAAACAAGCTCTAAGCTCCCGATCGGTCTCTTGGCATGTGTGGACGCATCGGAGTTCCTACGGTGCAAATTGCGACGAGATCGCAGGATTTTCGACTCTAGCTTCACAGCTACGTAAGTGAATTCCGCAGCTGTCTGGAAGAGAATTCTAGAGTCCGGCTGCTCTGATCGGTAGTTTTCCGTAGTTTCTCCGATGGATACCAGGCGAATTTCGAAGCAGTATCCTAACAAACGGGCCACGGACCGCGCCCGATCTTTCCTTTCTCTTCCTTGTATACCAACCCCTTATTTATACACACTAACATGCACTACACTTTCGCACATTCCACTCGGGAGCTTGGAGCCTATGCCGGCTGGGGCGGTGCCTCACTGGTGGGGAAACCCCGCTAGCCGACGCTAGGTAGGCGCCGGATCTCGTCATCCAGCATGGGAAGACCACCGCTACTTCCCGAAAAAATCTCCACTTACGGGCCCAATGACCTTAGACGTTCACATGCCCGGAGACGCTAACAACCAATCGGCGCCGGAGCTCAAAATCCGGGGGGGAAGACCATCGTCATATCCCGAGGAAAACATGAACTACACTTACGGCCTTAGAAGCTGATACGTCCGGAATCACTAACAATCAATCATCAATCGGCTCGGAATGTCACCAGAAAGTGAGGGTGGAACATGGCCATCTCCCGGGATATAACATGAACTAAACTTACAGAATTAATGCCCTACGTAGTTGATAAAATCGAAATTATTAAATACTCACTGGAACAAAAAAAAAGCATCGCTATCGAATATCGACTGAATTCTATCGTCGCCGCTCGTTCGGTTCCTTAGCAGACGCCTTTGCTCCCCGACGAGCCAACTGCCCGGCGCACTGTGTGACCAGATGGCGAAAATGTGGCCAAAACCTCAACCGATATCAAATTGATTACCAAGTTCTAACTAGGTGTTTTCGAGGTCGCTAATTTCAATTATACCAATACTAATACGCATCCCGATTTTTTACTAATTTATACGTATATTAATACAACATCCCGGATCGAATGCTTCGTTTCATTTCAGTAATGCAGGTTGCCGGTACGAGATATAAACGTTCATAGGAAGTGTGTCGTAAAACATGAATCTGCAGCGACTCGTAGCCAAATTTTCTTTTAGTTGAATGAATATTAAATAAGCTAAATGTTTCTATAAATGTTCAGGTGTTATATTCTGTTATATATAACTTTTATGCTAGATATAATTTATACCTTATTACTTTGAATACATATTATTGTAATGTACATTAAATAACATAATTATTGTTTTACTTACCACCAAAATAACATAATTATTGTTTTACTTACGACCAGTAGGAACATCAATGATTCAAGAATATAGAAAAAAATATTTTAGAGTACGTTTTTATAAATATTAGAAACCACAGGCTACTATCTTCTCTGACGCCACAACAGCGATGGCCGGGTATTCCACCATCAAGCTTCCACAGCGCCCAGCAGGGACAGGGATAAGGCTTCATACTTCCACAACAGACGTACGAAACATTCCTCTTTCGAGTAGGATGGTCAGAAGTTCCCAAAACAAACTTTTCTTTTTGAGGTTTTGGCCACAATTTTGACTTCTGGTCACACCGTGCGGCGCGGCGACTCATAAAACGCCCAAGGAAACACTAGGAAAGCAAGCGCGCTATCTTTAGCCGCGGATCCAAACAGGGTAAATATAGATACGAAGGACTATTCATGAGCGGAGGCGAATATGTGAGGGAGGATGAAAGGAATTCGGAGAAGCCCTCCCTTGAAAAAATCAATGCTCATGATTATATTTATATTTCACTGTTTATACAAAATGAAGCGTTTCGAATTACACATTGGTTATCTAACTAATAACAAAAATTGAGGTATTCACATTTTACTTTTCCGTCTTGCTTCCCAAGAAGAGAAAGCATTGTAATCGTGCGCCGGAAAACGGCGAATGTTCGACAGAAAACGTCTATTTCCGGGACCTAGTAAAGGAAAAGTAGATAAATCTTACTCCTATATATATATAACACGTCCTCTAACTCGTCGTGGAGTTAGAATTCATGTTTCGTGTGTCATTGATTCCGAAAAATAGATTGACAGCAAAGCATCTGTCTGTGCGTCTGTGGTCAACGCTAGCGACTATACCGTACAGTCGATTTACTCTGAGACTTGATATTCCTCGATCGATTTGAAGTAACTCGAGACTCTCTGAATTTGAAATGGATATTTTGATATTGAGGGGCTACTTTACATGAATCCACAAAAACTTGCAAATATTTTGTAAAAATGGCTGTAAATGTTTTGATTCATCTTTGTCATTGGATAACGTAAATAACTCTTAAAACATTGCGCGAGTCTTATTCTTGTTAAAACCTCTGGTTTTTCGAAAATTGCAACCTTTTTTTGGCGTCTTTCTACAACTACAGTATGAAACATAGAATTTTTCCTGAATAAAATCTGTTGTTTAAAGATTGATCTTGACATAAGGCCAAGTTTGAATAAAAAGCCTAATTTTCGCGTAATTTAGGGTGAAATTTTGGCAATTTAGAAACAATTATTTTGTGAAAAATATCTCAATTTGTTCTTTATATTTTCTCCTCTGTATTTATCAAAGTACGGTATAAAAGTGATGCTAGTTTAATTTCAGGCGTATTATCTGTATTTACGAATATTGCAAAAGTTTACCATTCCATACCAAACTTACAACAATGACGACGAATATTTTTGTTTTACACATAATCTGTTCAAAAATTCAAGTCTTTAAAAAATGTTAAATACAATGTTTTGAGAAAACGAGAATTTTTTCCGTAATTTATTCTTTAATTTAAGGCAGTTTATAGAATGATATTTTCTCAAAAAACGCCTCAATTTTTTCTTTAATCCCCCCCTCCGGCAGAGCAAGAAACGCGTGAAAATATCGCAATATTTCTGATTTCGTTTAACTCAGAATTTCCGATAATTACCAAAGTTAAAAATAATGCGAGAAAGTATGTGCTATTGTATCACATTTGGTTTCTGCTAGTGGTTGGCAAAATGGAGCCGTGGTGTTGTTCGCAAATAACTAGAAGACTTTTACTCCATGACTTTACTACATGGCAGATACAGAAAACCTCCAATTCAAGCAAGATGCTAACAACTCTTTGGTTCCATCGCGGTGCTGTCAAAACTATGTGAATTCTACAACTGCATAAGAATATAATACAAAAGTTTTGTAAACTTATATTGGAAAAAGAAGCCTGATACCCCGGACAATATAGAAATGCATTTCATAAGGCCATGTTTAGAAGGAAAGTATTCTAAAACCATTACAAACGGTACAGCGAAAACTAAATATTTTAATGCAAATATCAACATAAATTTGACAATTATAACTCCTTTTCATAGAGGTACATCAAGTCACAACAATGACTCGCAATTCACAGAAATTCTGCAACCGCGAAACAGAATTCCATAGTTGCATTCCCTGCAGTGTTGATACTCCCTTAAAAAAACCAGCAATTTTTATTTCAAATATTTCAAAATAAATAATTTCTAAAAGATTAATGTGTAAATGTATAACAAAATGTCGAATGTAAGAAATGAACAAAGAAATAATATACAAAATTGCAAAATTATCATTTACGACGTATACAGCTGTCTGTAGCGCAGTAAATTTGCAGCGGGCTATTATGTTTGTCAAGAAATTATTGAAAAACTACTCAGGATTTTTAAAAAATTAATCATGACTTTATTTAAAAATGTAGTTTTTATAAATACTTCTCATTGAAAAAAACAAACTATTTTCACAATTGAAGGTGTAAGAAGACACCGAAAACGAAGCTCAGTTAATTCCGAGTGGGCTATTATGTTTGTCGGGAAATTATAGGAAAAACTACACATATTTTCAAAAAAAAAATCCTGACCTTATTTGAAAATTTGTTTTTGATGAGCAAATTCATTAAGAAAAACTATTGTATCTTCACAATTGTAGTTGTAAAAAAGACGCGAACATTTTTTAATTTTTTATAATTTTTGCAAAACCAGGCATTTCAACGAACATGAAACCTGCACCATTCTCGTAAGCATCTTTTATGCTATCTCAGGGTCCAATTTAATAAAATAATGTTGAGCTGTTTTTAAGACAAATATGGTTTAAAAAATAAAAAATGTTCTACGTTTGACACCAATTTTCGCTTGTTTTTGAAAAATTGAACATGACCTAATATGAAGCCCTGTTTTTTATGAACACATTTTATTAAGAAAAAAATTATCTTTGTAATTGTAGTCGTAGGAAGATGCCGAAGAAATTTTGAATTTTCGCAATTTTCGAAAAATCAGAGCTTTCAACCAACATGGGACCTACACACTCAAAATTGTTGGCGCCGTTGTTTTTTTGTTGTTGTTTTTGTTTGTTGTTTTTTGTTTTTTGAAATTTGAAAATGGCCTAGGAGCTTCATGTTAAGTACCGCCCAAAATTAAAATATCGGTTTCAAATTCAAGGGGCCACGAGAACAGTCAGATCGATCGGAGAATATCGATTTTGGAGAAAATGGGCTGAACGGTTTAGTCGCTTAGCGTTGTTCACGGACGGACAGACGGACGTTTTGTTTCCAATTGTTTTTTCGATATGAAGGACCCACAAATCAGAGATTCTGGCTGCACCACGTGTTAGGAGATAGTTTTTCTTCATTTAGCAGCTGGATTTATCCACTTTTTCGTTATCACGGCCCAGCATATCCGCCGGTTTTTCGCTCATTACATAACTTTCCTTATACCAGATACGTACGTACACGGGAAATTTAAAAAAATGGCGGCATTTAAAAGTGAGAGTTAAAGGAACGTATTTGACTTTGTTGCACGATTCCTGTACATTAAGTATCAAACCAACAACTAAGGAGGCTGAAAGAACCTTTTCGACCGCTGGCTAAAAATGCAGTTCCAGAAGAAGTAGGTTGGGAGATAACAATGGTATTTGTTTTTAATATCATACTTTCAAAACGATAATTGACTTTTTATTTGATATTTTTAAATTTGTTACATTACTTAATCGATTTATTTATTAATTAGTAAGAAAAATTAAACGTCTATTAGCAATCTTAAGTTATGTTCATATGATACTCATTGTGAATAAAGAAGTCTGATCTAATAATAACTACCTTAAATAAAGATTAGAATTAATATTTTTAGTTAACAGTATTACAAAAACTACAACAAAGTACTACCAAAAATTTATATTTGTTATTATTTTTGATTTTTATTAATAAGCAGACGAGTAGCCGAACTGTGTAATAGTGAATTCAGTACAGCAAGGTGCGGATTTTTGCAATTTTTAATAAATATTTGATTGCCGTAGAAAATAGTATTTGTATAGAAATACTATTAGAAATAGAAAATAGTATTGAACAGCGTTAACACACGTTCCTTTACTCCCAATTCCCATTAATCATTTGCTTAAATTATACTTCTTCTTGCCAAACTTACTCTCATCAGTTTTAAATAGTCATCCCTTCACGACGCAAAGGTATGCTTTCACTCTCCATTATAATAAAACAGTCTAATAATTGTCAATTTGTCATAGTGTTAGTAAATCATTCTTAACTAGTTTCACGTTCGCTCGCCCAACTCCTAAATACGTAAAAATCAATCTTAATTTACAACTAAAACAATAAGAATTTTATTAATACGTATATATTCATAACTTTTAACACAATCTCAAGGGCAACCATCAGCAAAATTACCTTTTCTCAATAATTTCATATATCTTGTACCCTTTATACTTGCACGTTCAAATGCAATTAAAATGAATATCAAAGTTGCTTTTATAAATAAATTGAAGAAAAACAGTGAGAATAATTCTTAAATATGAACAATTCATATTAGACTATTGAAGACCATAGACACATCATTAAAAAAATAAACATTCCTATCCTATACGCAATTCTGTGGCTTGTTGAACTCAGTCGTATATTTTTGTCGTCATCCTCTATTGGCGTTCAGCTTATTTATTGCACATTGATGCACTCTTGAACCTGTGATGTAATGCGAGGCGAAAAATGTCCACAAAAGTAATAATTCTGTATAGATGTGACCTCTCGTTCACAATATTGACAAATAACTACAAGCACATGACAAATCGTTACACGACACTCTCTCAAGTGTTTCAAAATTTTACCTTTTATCATTTATTGACTGGCCATCGAATTTTTCTCATATCACCTACTGATGAGATCCCATGCTACAACATCGGATAGAAAAATTAGCCTACAAAAATGTTACTACTGAACAACGGCTCTGAAAATCTTTAAACAAATTATCCCTAAAATAACAGTACAATTCTCTAATTTAGATCACATTTACCCCTAGTTCCCACCAAAAGAAATTCTTAACCTAATATTTATGAATTCACTTTTCAAAAGTACATGGTCATTATTACTCTCTTTCTGATGATGTTATTAATCTGATAGTCAAAAATGTAGATTTATTGGGTGAACAATTTCCATCGTAATATTTCCCGGATTACTTCACTTGTAGCTCTTATTTTACCACAGTTTCACAGTTTCTAAAACGCAATGTAGAAAATTTAAAAGATTTAACATTCTGTTCCCGCCGGTGTCTCTCGTCCGCTCCCCTCTCTATCTAGAGGTCTGGGGCCCGTTTCACAAAATAAATAAATAAATGTCTTTATTTGTGGCGAGGCACAAGTTACACGTCACAAGTTATTAGTACTGTACTAGTAATCAGAAGTACTTGTAAGTTCTGTTTCACAAAGCTTTTGCAACAATTGTGGATAGTGAATGCCTTGTGAAATGCCGACAAGTGAATTACCCACAATGCAATTGTATTCCCTGCTCCATTGAGAAAATGCTGAGATGGTCCCTTGTTTTGCTTCTGTACAGTAAATGTAACTTAACTCTCTGCACTCAAGAAAATGTACACTCCACATGCATCATATTTGACTCGTCAAACACGATTGTAATTGTATGCAACTAATTAAGTATTATAACTATCATTATTTAATTATGATATGAATGACATTCAGGTACATACATGTATGTACCTGAAGTAGTGAACAATTAGTTTGTGAAATATGCTTCCAATAAAAACAAATATATTTCAATCATTGGAATTGCATCAAATACAATTTACTGATTGCGTATTAAACAGTACTTTCTTTTTAACCTATTAAGCAGTAAGCCTCTTTATAGTTTTCAATATCTTATGTTTTAATACAATCAGTAGTACTGTTTAACATGCAATCAGTAAATTGTATTTGATGTAATACATGTACGTACCTGAAGTTTCAAACAATTAGTTTGTGAAACGTTGTGCTTCCAATCAAAACAAGATGTTTCTATAATTGGAATTACATCAAATACAATTCACTGATTGCGTATTAAACAGTACTACTGATTGTATTAAAACATAAAATTCTGAAAACTATAAAAATAAATTATCTTCAGGCATAAGTTCTGTAAATACTGCAAAATCATTTTAAAAATAACAATTATATTTATTAATGATAAAACTACCAGCAACACATGCAACTACAAAATACAATTATGGCGAGAGACTCATCTTAAGATGTTTTCAAAAAAAATTTGTGATTTATTTTATTTAAAGTAGTAAGTGGAAGGAAGTGGTAAGAAGATTACTATCTTGATTTGAATTTATTATTTTATTAATTTTGATAAATAGCGTTTGGGAAATTAACCTGGCATATATTCTTGGTTTTTGTCTAAAATTGATAGATTTTCTAAATCAAATTTAAGTGGATGCTGAATTCTGTGCTTTGAAATTGTTTTTAATGAATTTCTCTAAGTTATTTTTATGCTCATGTATTCTTTGTTTTATTCTTCGTTTTGTTTGGCCAATACATGATTTGTTGCAATCTTGGCAACGGATACAGTTTCCTTTTTTCACTTCAGAAGCTGGAATTACATTTTTAACATTTCTAATAAGATTGTTTGTTTGTTAATACATGTCTAGATATTATATTTTGTATTTTTTATTATTTTGTTAGTAATTTTAGGTACATATGGCAAAACTATAGTTTTGTTAACAGCTAATGTTTCAGAATAGGGTTGATCAGGTATGATATTAAACATTCCACATAGCATTGCTCTCTTCTTCTTTATGTGCTTTTTTATATACTCAACAGGATTTTTTTAAATAAATATATCATGTACTATTTTTATATGACATTCCTGGTGTATGGGATGGGATCATTTTATTGCTCTATCTACGAGGCCATAAACAATGCCTCTCTTAGCTGTATGGGATGTTTAGGTAAATAATTAAGGATACGATTAGCAGCATTACCTTTTCTGTACCAATTTGTTGATATTTTTCCGTTGTCATGTTTGATATAGATATCTAGGAAGTTTATAGATTGATTATTTTTTTTCTAAAGTGAACTGGATTCATCACAAGAATTAAACATATTGAGCAAATTTAATGTCATTTTCATCAACTATAATTAATAAGTCATCCACATATCTTTTGTACAAAACAATTTAACAGGCCAGGTAGGATTGATTCTTCAAGTCTACGTTTAACAATTTTTGGAAACACTGTACTAAGTTAACCACCAATTGGAGTTCCAGTCAATCATTGATAAATTACCTCATTAAATGAAAATTCTATGTTCATTAGAATACTTCTTACCACAAGAATTATTTCATGAATTGGAACTCAAGGTTTAAGTTGATTATGATGTTAAATGTTCCAAAATTCTCTTTATTTTTTTCCTGTATTCTCAGGTAAAAAGAATATAATATCACCAGAGTGAGTATATTATTCATCTCTTCCTATTCCCAACTACCTTTAAAACAAGCAAATTTTAAGAGAACTATTACTGAGATTAAGGCCAGATACTGTAATTCATTCATCCCTGTGTTATAGGTAAACTTTTCCTAGCCCAAGAGCAGCAGACGAGGTTGTGAATAGCGATAAGAGTTAATAAAGGAAGTTTTTGTTTAAATTTAATTTTGGTTTTGTTTGATTCTTTCAATGCACCCCACCTGCGAGAAGCAATGTTTGATAGGAGGGCTGTAGTTAATTCAAGGTAATACATTTACGAGCAAAACATTCTTCTGTTCCCAGCTACCACCAGTAATACAATCAATTTGTAAGAATGAGGTTACGAGATATTAAAATTCATTCATAGAAATGTGTTTATTTCTATTGTGTGACTGCTATTTTCGTAAGTATCAAACGTGTTCTGAAACATCTTCCATGATATATCACATTTGAATGTACTTGATGCAACATCAAACTAGTGAGTCCTTTACGCGGACAGTTTCAGTAGTGAATCTTTTGCACAATTCTGTTTGGATATATTTTTTTTGTGGAACCTTCAGTATAAAATGTATCTCTGAGAAACATTCGGTTCTCATGAGAATTTTTCCGGAAGAAAATCTAGGCAGTATCGTGAAAGATTTTCTACTGGAACGCATTCCACTGTAAATATGTTAGGTTAGGTTAGTTTTCGTAACCTAGGTGCACGCATCGATTGGTAATGGTACACGTACATCGTCTGTACATCGTGTACACGTGACGTCGTGTACGTTCCAATTCAGCTCAAGCGTACATTCATTTGGGCCAAATTACACGTTCGGTACACAAAAACTCATATCGTGACAAGCTCTTGTTCACATCCGTACATTGCAGATGCGCATTCCGTGCACGTTTGCCCTACATTGGCGTACGTTTAGCGTACACACCGATTTTCGCCAGGGACGACGAACTCGAAGCCGTCGGGCAACGTCACGCGGCCTGCAGCTGCACACACAGCCCAGATATCCGGGTGTAGCTTCAGGGCCGTTTTAACAATGTTTGGGGCCTAGATTAACCCTTTAACTCAGTGTTGTCAAGGTCGATGCCACGAGCGGGAGCCCGTGGTAAGAGCGTCACGACGAAATCGCCTCTCCACGCAGTTCATTACCCCGCCACTAGAGAGAGACGCCATCCCTATTGTAAAACGGCGGGGTTACTAATAGAAAATAGTATAAAAGATAATAGTGGAAAGTCCTCGAATATTTTGATGACAATCAGAAGCAGCGCTCTCCAGCGGGACGAGGTGTAAACTACAGCGCTCAGCTGGATTTGAGAGTGCGAGCACGGGAAGAATCTGTATTAAAAAGCAAGTGAGAGAGAGAGAGAGAGAGTAGATTTTTTTTAATGTTTGCCAGGATTTCTTTTTCATATTTTTGAATTTTTTTTATAAATGTCAGGAAGGGGTTGCGTTTGTAGCGTCTATGGATGTAATAATTACAAACTGCAAAAGGATCGCAAATCATTTTACCGGTTTCCTACAACAACAATAATAATAATACAATGTAATAATAATAATGTAATAATAATTTTGCGCAAAGTATTTATTTATTTATTTAATTACCCACAACAGGGCAAAGCCCCAATTACAGTAGACATTACTAGGAAAAATATACAAAACATACACAATAATAAAAAAAAGTTTCAAATGATAGAACAAAACTAAATTACAGAAGTCCAATTACAAGAATACATCTTTTTGCAAAATTGATAAAACATAACACACCACTAAGATAAAGTAAAATGGAAACATATCTTCAAAACAGCCATTACAAAAAAGGAACAGAAATGAGTATAAAAAATGAAAATAATACAAAAATGGAAAACGCATCTACAGAATAATCGGAACATAATAGCGAGCAATATTTAACACAATAAATCCACATTCAGTGATCATTCAATATTTTATTTAATTTCTCTTTATATTTTAGCAAAGAAAAACTAAAGTCTAAATCCCACACTCTACTGAATTCATTGAATTTTGAAGACATTCTCAAGAGTGGTGAATATTTGTGAGATGTTGTATTTGGTTTATTGAAATATAATAATTCTCGTCCTCTTAAATTTGATACTCGTGCATTAAATGACAATTGTGACAGCAATTCACTGCTATCTGATAGACCATTAACTATTTTAAATAAGAACAATTGTTCAGCAAAGACTCTTCTATTGGCAAGTGTAGTTAGATTGAATTCTTTAACTAAAATAGTATAAGCAACTTCATAAGCAGATTGATTGAACTTTTTGTAGTATAAATACCTCGAGAATCGTTTTTGAATTTTTTCAATTTGGTTACTTAGTGATATGCAATGAGGAGACCAAATAACTGAAGCGTATTCCAATCTGGCGTGCACAAGACAATTAAAGAGGAGTATTAAACTTGAGGTGTTATTGAAATTTTTGGAATTTCGAATAATAAAGCCAAGATTTTTTAATGCATCATTAGTTATATTAAATATGTGTTTATGGTAAGGCAAATTATGTTGAATAGTAACACCTAAGTCTTTTACAAAATATACACGTTCTAATGATTCATTATTCATTGAGTAACTTGTTCTTAGATATGCTTTATTTCGTGTATAAGTAATGAAACAGCATTTTTTAATATTAAAGTACAAATCATTCTTTACGCTCCATCTGTTGACGTTATTAATATCAGCTTGCAATTTGTTTGAATCATTTTCATTTTCAATTGATTTATAAATTTTCAAATCATCAGCAAAAAGTAAACATTTTGAATAACATTAGGCAAATCATTGATATAAATTAGAAATAATAGAGGTCCGAGATTTGAATCTTGAGGCACTCCAGAATCAGTTTTATAAAGGTAAGATTTGTGTAGATGAAATTTAACATATTGCTCTCTATTGGTTAAATACGAATTCATTAAGTTCAACATTTGTTTTGAAAATCCGAAAAAAGAAAGTTAAGATAAAAGTTTTTTGTGATTAATCTTTTCACAAGCTTTAGAAAAATCTGTGTAAATTGTATCAACCTTAACTCTACAATCTAAATCGCTTGAAATATACTGAACAAAATTTACAAGATTTGTGGTAGTGGATCTACCAGTAATAAAACCATGTTGGTAATCAGATAAGTAGCATTTAACATGGTTAAAATTTTAACATACATTATTTGTTCAAATACTTTAGCAGGAGAGGAATTTATTGAAATAGGTCTATAATTTTCAATTTTGATATTAGTACCAGACTGAAGTATTGGACATACACTAGTAAGTATCCATTTCTTTGGAAATTTTCCAATTTTTAAAATAAGATTGTAAATAATGTGTAAGGGATATGATAACGCATCATAGCAGCCTTTCAATATAAACGGTGGTAAACCATCAGGACCGCTACACATTTTAGGTTTCAGTTTTTTTATAGCAATTCGAATTTCATCAAATGTGATGTTGTTGATGTTAAATGTGTTAGCAGTGCCCAAAAGAGAAGAATCAAGAATATGGTCATTGATTGCATCATGGGAAACAAACTGATTTGAAAAAAGTGGCAAAGCTCTTAAGCAATATCGTCATCACTATATAACGGAATATTTTTAAAAGTTATAACATGAGATCTACGAGAATTTTTAACCTTTTTCGATTTTATATAGTTCCAAAATAACTTAGGATTATGGATGTAACCTTTTTCAAGATTTTTAATATAATTTAGATAAGCGTCACTGATCACTGACTTCGTTATCCTTCTTAATTCTTTATATTTATGTTGATTGTGTGGAGAGAATTTTGATCTCTTGCGATAATACTCTTTAACTTTTAAATTTAGAATAATATCTTTTGTAAACCAAGGAGGATAATATTTTTTACTGTTAATTTTTTCTTAGGAACATACTTATCCAAGATACAGATCGTAGAAGAAATCAATGGCTTCATCAGGGTCTGCAAATTCTTTAAGTTCATTCCATTTAACATGTTTAATACTACAAAAATTTCTTTAAAGTTAGCCCTTTGAAAGTCTGGAACAGTAATAGGAGTAGGTTTTAATGTTATATAATAATGGCTGCCTTTCATATATGTAGAGGCGCCGACAGTCCCTAGATCTACTCCTTAGGCAGCTAGTTGCAACCCGGAGAGGATTGTATATTCAGCCGACACATTACATCTTTGGTCGTGATTTAGAGGAATAATAATAATAATAATAATAATAATAATAATAATAATAATAATAATATAAATGATCATATATATTATTTTCGTTAAAACCGTGAATTTGTTGTCCCTCCTACTCGGCTCATAGTGAACGGATTTTAACAAATGAGGTACCAAAAAAAAGATAAAAAAATCAGGAATGGAGGTCACTAAATATTGCAAATCACGAAGCTTTTCGTTATTAATAAAATGCTAGGAAACTTTTGTTGTTTGAACTTTGCGGCTGGGATAGTTAGAGTGCCCTCCGCGCGCTGCCTGTCAAGATGGCGGTTATGCGCACACCATCCGCCACAGGAGAACTCACGTGGTTGTCGCATGTGAATCGAAGCGGCGGGAAGCGGAAATCTGTTGTGCGTTCCGTTAAGACAAACATGTGTGCGACTATTTATCAATTGTGTTGTAAGTGTTCAATGTAAAATTTTGTGTATGTTCTTATATATCTTTTATGTGATATCTACGTTCTGTTTTAATGTCCTACAGGTTTCCCTTCAGTGCGATGTAATCGCACGGGTTCAGCTAGTAATAATAATTGTAATTGTGAGAACGTTCTACGGAGATCAGCTTGACTGAAGTCAATTACCGTTCAACTAAACGTCAACGGCCAGTGAGTGCCATGTGGACGTGGATGTGAGAATGGTGATAGTGATACGGTAGTGGATTATATGAATGTGTTATTTCTATAAAATATTTAAATTGAATTTGACTTGTGTTCTTACATGTAAATTCGATTTAATTTTTGTTCCGGTGAAGCAAAACAAAGTGTAAACTATTTGTAATACGTCTTGAATCTGAATTCCGATGTATTATGTAATTTCCAACATTGTTGAGGAAGTTAATAAATCAAAATAATAATTTCCCTAATGAGAAAGAAATAAAATTGCAATGACATGAAAAACGTTTTCTCTAACAGATTGGAAGAATTTGTGTGTGTCAACTTATAAGGTGTGAAAGTCAAGTTTGTTCGTAGTTTTCTGAGAGATAATTTGGTAGAAGAAAATCTATATAGAGACTGTTATTTGATGCTCTGTTGCAAGTACTTTAATGTATAAATTAAAGCCAATGATAATGAAAAATGACAGAACAAAACTGAAATCAAAACAATGTTAAAATAAAAAAACTAGAGGTACTACCGCAGCATATACTTCCTCGTATTACTTCTCAACTTGCAGTTTTTGTAATTCAGAGATTTCAACGAAAGATTATTTCCGCACCATTCTTTTAATCATTCATTCTTCTATCCGTGGGGGAAAATGAAAGAAAAAAATTGGAGCAATTTTCCAGAAAAAAATGCGCCCTTATTTTTCGCCAAGTTACACGAAAGATACTCATATTTTCAAAAAATTGAACATGAACTTATTTAAAGATCTGTCGTTAAGGAGCAGATTTCATTAAGAGAAAAATCTCATTCTTCAATTTTATAGTTGAAGAAACTTGCCCAAATATCTGCACTTTTGCAATTTTCAAAAACTTTGGAATTTCGACAAACGTGGGCACCAGCACCGTTCTCATAAGCGCCCTTTACGCTATCCGAACACCAAGTTTGATCAACAAAAGCGCTTGTAAGTTTGGTAACATTTTTGAGAAAAGTTTGAAAATGTTTTTGAGGCTTAATGTAAAGTACCCTAAAAATGAACATATACATACATTTGAAACTCCCAAAGCCTCGGGTTCATTCAGATTGATTGGGGAATATCAGTTTTGAAGAAAAAAAGAGTTTAGGCATATAGACGTTTTAGGCGTTGAGTACAGACGGACAGATAGAAGTTTGCCGTCAATCTATTTTTCGGTATCAAGGACCCTCAAAACAGGGATTCTGGCTACACCATGTATTAGAGGATATTTTCTATATTTAAAAACGGGATTTATCCACTTTTTCGTTACCACGTCCGTCAATAAGAGTTATTGTGTCGAACATTCGCCGTTTGCCGATGCACGATTCTTTTCTTACCAAGTACCTTCGTAAGGGCGAGAAAGTAAAAATAATGCGTATTTAACTCCAAAGGAATTCCTTATTTTCAATAAAAAATTCATATTATTTTTCTCCCATTCTTATAAAATGTATAATTATTTCTCCCGCATTCTAGCCTCTGCTCTTCATGTTACAAAATTCATAATGATATTGATTACAGGTTATTAGTAATATCTAAAGATATGCATTTTATGAGAAAATAATATTGATAAATATTGAGAAGAGAATAAAATATCTCCATTCTCTACCTTACAAAGTAATATAAAACTAGTGGTGCTACAGAATGGCACAGACTTTCCCGTATTCGTTTTCTATTTTCTTGGGTCTTCGCTAGCTATTCGGAATTGCCACATACTCTTTCTTGCCAGCTACCATCTATCACCGCCAAAAGTACATTTTTTTGTCATTTTCTTAATTTTTCGGTTTCCTATTGGTTGAACGAAAATATTAATTTTAGAATATTAAAGAACACAAAAACCTAGCCGTAAATGGCAATTTTCTTTTAAAAATTATGTGCCGTTTAAGAGAAAATGGCGTGTTAGCGCTACTAAAAATGCGAAAATTGAAGCTCATTTTCACGGAAAATGATTGAATTTTCAAAATACTTTATTTGAAGTTATTTGAAGCACATACACTCACAAATATAATAATGTTTATAAATTGCTCGTAATGTGCATATTAAAGATGTGAGAGATCTTTCAAAAAAATTACAATTATGTAATTTTTGAAAAAACAAAAAAATAACTCGAAATAAACTATAGGCTATACTAAAGAGTGTAATTAGCACTATCCGTTACAAAAGTTTCAAGAAAAAAATTGCAGCCATATACGAGAAAATGGCGTTTGAGCATTTCTGAAAATGTCGAAATTTGAGCTACTTTTCACAATAAACGGCAGTGTTTTCGAGAAACTTTACTTGACATTATTTAAAGCATATATACTCATAAATATAATAATGTGAAAAAATCGCCGATAATGTAAATATTAACGACGTGAGAGACAAGTAAAAAAATTTACATTTTTGTAATTTTTTAAAAAACCAACCGATAGACCAAAATGGCTTTTATGTCATTGATAGAGTACATTTACCACTATCCCTACCAAAAGTTTAAAGAAAAAATTTGGAGCCGTTTTTGAGAAAATCTTGTTTTTGTAATTTTTTAAAATTGCACATATTGCACACAATATTGCACGAAAACTACCAAAATTTTGAAAAACATTTACATGACCTTTATTAAAGAACTCAACATGCAGAACAAATTTTATTTGGAGAAAAAATCTCTATCTTCAATTTTGTAGTTGGAGAAAGACGCCGAAAAAAATTCAAACTTTCAAAATTTTCGAAAATTTAGAGCTGTACGTGAAAATCGGACCTATGCCATGGTAATAAGTCTGTTTTACTCTATTCATACAAGAAATTTAAAGAAAAAATTTGGAGCCGTTTTTCAGAAAATTTTGAAAATCCCCGGGGGTCTTTATGTAAAGTACCCCCAAATTTTGAAGATTCTTTTTCAAAATCTCAAAGCTTCAACTAGAATCAAATCGACCGGGGAATATCCATTTTGGAAGAAATCGTACGTATGGTTTGGGCGCTAGCAGTGTTCACAGACGGACAGACGGACGGACGGACGGACAGACGGACGGACGGACGGACAGACGGACGTTTTACTTTCAATTGGGTTTTCGGTATCAAGGACCTAGAAAACAGGGTTTCTGGCTACACCACGTGTTAGGGGATTTTTTTTCTTAATTTAGCAAGTGGTTTTATCCACTTATTCGTTTTCACGGCCCGGCAATTAATTTTTTCCGCCGAAAATTGGCCATTTTTTCGCGCAGCATTACATAACTTTCTCTCTACTACGTATATCACTCCGTGTATACGTACGTATACGGGAAAGTAAAAATGGTACACACGGTAGTATTCTATTGGCATCATTTACGTCTGTCTTGTAGTGTACACCTCAGGGCGCTAGGGGCAGCACAATCACTTGTCGCTTGTGCCGCCCATGTTGATTTGCCCGAGTTTCCACTATTATCTTCTATACTATTTGCTAATAGTTCTCTTTGCCGACACTAATGGCACAGAGAAGCTCGCGGCACGGCACGATGCCACAACGCGTGCCACTGCCACCAGTAGCAGACCTTGACACCACTGCTTTAACTGCTACGGGTCGGCCGACAGAGTCACGAGTCTCGTGTCATGCTTCTCGCTGCGGGCCCCGCTGAGAGCTGCATACAGAAGTACGCATGGATACCGCGCAAGACATATCAGATATCGGTTCGTCGTAGCGACAGCCGAAAGCTCATCTGCGCGAGCGAACTCGCCCAGAGGCTCCCGGAGACGTCCCGGTTCCGCGTACGATCTCGTTCAGAGACTCTCAGCGACAACCTCACACAGTGGCCGAATATTCGAGCATAACCTCAGGGCCGTTTTAACAACATTGGGGACCCTTGGGCCTAGGTTAATTTGGAGGCTCCCTATTCTTACTTTCAACGATCTCCGCCCCCCCCATTTCGATGCCGAATTAAAAGAAAATTCTACCATTTAACATTGTATTTTGCATTTTTTAAAATATTTTGAAACAATTTCTTAATGTTTCAATTTTACATTATTCAAATTAAAAAATTAACCATATAGTATAAGTAGGAATAACAAATTTATAATTACATTGAAAAATTCTACAAATTAAATAGTTTTATTTCTTAACTGAATTGTGCAATATGAAATGGAATCGTATCAACCAACAACATTCCACATATTACACATACGAACCAATGACGCGCAACACGTCATTCTGGTTTGCCAATTTTTTGCGTTTAGTTTAATTACACATCACTTTTTTATACGATTTTTATTTTAATTTATGAAAAATGTAGTATTATATAATTCTTTAAGAACCATCGGGGTGCCTTAAACATTGGGACCATGGACCTGGGCCCTTCGGGACCGTGCGTTAACACGGCACTACATAGCATCTTGTGGGGTCGTGGCAACGCTGTCAAGCGAGCGGCATGCCTAACCCAGAAGCTGTGGTGGAAGGGCGCACCTTGGACTGCGGTGGAAGGGCGAACTAAACATAAAGAGACGCCAGGATGTGGCTGCTCCTGGGAAAAAAAAACACGCAAACAGAACTGTTGAGAAAGCTTAGTGGCGAGTTTGGATCGATTGTGCAAGACACCTGGAACTGGCTAGCCATCGACGCGGACAGTAAGGCGCCGGGTGGGGGAGACGTGGATGAATGTAAGGCCGGCACCTTCTGCGCTGGCGGGGATTTGTTGTGCTTCGTTGTTAGCCGACGGTCTGGGTGAGATCTCCAGTGCACTCTAGCACGCGGTTTCCGAGGTGGAGACCGATTTGGCGCCAGGCCATATAGGTGCGTTGGTTAACGTCCGGTAGCACCGCATCACGTGTTGTTACCTTCTTCAGGGCAGTTGCACTGGCGTGTAGGCCTAGGGACGGTCGCGGGGTTTCGCGGCTAAGGGGAAGAAAAAGGTTGTCGGGGATTAATCAGTAATTGTATATTTTTTTTACTTTTTATGTTCCTTTGTTTATAAATGTAAATATTTTA
Organism: Acheta domesticus; assembly: GCA_031308135.1. Classification (NCBI taxonomy): domain Eukaryota; kingdom Metazoa; phylum Arthropoda; class Insecta; order Orthoptera; family Gryllidae; genus Acheta; species Acheta domesticus. The sequence goes on from JAHLJT010005437.1 coordinate 47,879,158, forward strand.
TCTCTAACTCAGTTGTCTCTATCATTTACTTCAGTACGTCACACTCTCTCCTCCACTACCTTCGAAATCTTTCGTCTACCTTCCATAGTCTTTGCACTGCTTCCCCATGCCACCATTTCTTCCAGTTACTCGTACACTCCCATGCCACAATTCTATTTTTCGTGATTCTAGTTTTTCTCAGCCACAGTTCATGCGCATTATTCGCCGAACAGTTCTTTAACGGTTCGCCATTATACCTTTTCAACTTCAAATTGAGACCAAACAATTTCAAAATGGGAACAAACAAAATAAATTCCAAATCAAATCACACATCACAGGGAAATCATTCATTACACTTATGGAACAAATGATAGCCGTTGACGGGTCCAGAAATATTAAATAAAATCAATGGAGGGTAGTCACACCAATTGAACCTTTTTTCATAATAAATGCGTTCTTTGTTGATAGAATTTGAATCATTTTCATATTTACGTTCATTCTTTTGCTCCTGTTCGGTTTCAGAATCATGATAATGATCACTGTAATTACAAGTTATCTTGTGGTTTTGGTATCACTAGGCGAGAAAAAAAATACACGACGCAATTGGTATCGGCAGTATCTCATACCGCACCGCACAAAAATATTACATAACACTAAAAGGAAACCACTAGTGAAGCTGTAACTTTGCTCAGAGATAGATCTACACTAGGAAGGAAGGTACTGAGCCGCTGGATGTGTAAGCGCAACAGTCAATAATTGTCGCATAACTGTCAACTTGTCGGCGCAGTACGTCAGACCGAGACACCAATTAAAGGTTAAATCTTAATTGTAACGTGTTCGTAACTCGTACTCGTCTTAAACGTAACTCCTAACTGTAAGCACATTTTGTCTAATAAATTCCTTCGATAAGTCGAATGACTGAGCCGCAATGAAACTCAATGAACACTCAAAGTTGGTCTGACATAATACTTTCTTTACAAGGCTTTGCGTTTCCGAAACATATAAATCCTCCAGAAGCATGTAAATCGTTTATTATTAACAAAAGATTGATTGATTGATTGATTAAGGTTTAGAGGGCGCTTCAACTGCCAAGGTCATTGGCGCCCATGTCGAAGTATTTTAAAAAAGGGAATAGGTTCAGTATGTGTTACAGATGGAGCCTACCCTCTAATTAAAATCATATACATAAGGAGAGACTTGAATTCTACCTCGAGTATTCAAGTAGTAGGACAGAAAGAATATATAACAAACACGTAAAATTCATAGTAGAACTAAAAGTTGGCTGTAAAGGGGCCAAAAATAAAACAACAAAAAGTAAAACACTATTCTATTCTCTCAAATAAGATTATATATTCCGCTTTCCCTCAAGAAGCAAAAAACTTTTGAGAGCGCGGAATCGTCATCCCCGAGCACCTCCCTTAGCGAGTTGCCCAGGCCATGTCTTCGTCGGTTGCCTAAATATTTCCTGCAGTTCAGGAGGACGTGTTCCACAGACAGAGCCGTCCCGCATGAGTCACATACGGGAGGAGTTTCTCCTCGAAGGAGGAAACCGTGGGAAAAATGGCAGTGTCCAATTCGAAGACGAGTTAAAATTACTTCCTCACGCCTAGAGGAGCGAGATGAGGAACGCCAGGGAATTACAGAATTCTTTATCCCACTTAGTTTAAAATTGGTATTGTGCCACTCTGTTTGCCACGCTCTAAACAGAGATCGTTTCAAGTAAGCCTTAACATCGGACAATGGCACAGCAGGAACGTCGATACGAGTATTACGAGTAGCAGACTTCGCCGCCAGGTCGGCCAGCTCATTCCCTGTGATTCCCACATGGCCTGGAACCCAACTAAGAACCAGGTCATAGTTGCGGGACATGAGACTATGAATCAGGTTTTGAACTGATTTTGTCAGGTAGTCTGACGAAGGCCGGGAGACAGCCTGAAGAGAACTGAGAGAATCAGAACAGAGAACTACTCGCTGCAGCGTCGTTGACTCGATGTACATTAGGGCTTTGAGTATTGCATACATTTCAGCTGTGAATGTACTGCACTGTGAATGAAGACGATATGATTTGGTGGCCCAGATGCAATGAAAACTACACGCCACTGCGTCATTGTGCGATGACCCGTCCGTGTACAAGAATAGATGATCCGGATAGGCTTCCCTCATATCCTGAAACTGCTTCTGGTAAACCAGAGGACTAGTATTTTGTTTGGGAAGATTGGAGAGTCTGAGGTCAATATTGGGGGGAAGGAGTTTCCAGGGGGGAATCAGGTCATTTGGGGGTTTCACAGGAGTGGGAAGATCGACATTAAGTCCCCGCAAAAGATTTCGCAATCGAATGCCTGGGGGCTGGGGTAGCGATGTTCGAAGAATATAAGAAGATTCATATTTTGGGCGAGTGATTATTCGGCGACAAGGATGATTAAAGAGACCTGACACTTTAGCACCATAAGACACTAATAGAATATCTCGCCTTATTTTTAAGGATGGCTCCCCAGCGTCAGCTAGAATGCACTCGATTCGGCTGGTGCGATACGCGCCTGTTGAGAGGCGAATACCTGCGTGGTGTATGCTGTTGATAGGTCGAAGGGTGGAAGGAGCTGCAGAACCATACACTTCACTACCGTAATCCAATGCTGAGCGAATGAGTGCTCTGTATAACCGCAGTAGGGTAATGCGGTCGGCTCCCCATGAAGTGCCACTAAGCATTCGAAGAAGATTGAGGGGGGAGACGCATCTGGTTTGCAATGTATTAACAAAAGAAATTAATATATTTGTATACAAAGAAAAATTAACATAGAAATAAAGTATTTGTAGTACAATGACACATACTTTCTCGCATCATTGTGCTCCGCTTTATTATCCTACTGCATAAACTTCCAAAAGTGTTTAGAACCAGCAATAATTTATTTCCGCTCCAAGAACCGGACTCAGATCCCCAGAGTTAACTTACCGACACCCATACCACTACGCTACACAAGCGCCTTATGGAAAAAAACTTTCATAAGAGCGAGGAGCAATAATATTTGGAACCGCTAGGGACACCACCTCGTAGAATCACGCCACTCGACCTACCCGCCTGGTGTCGCAACATTTCCTACTAAGAAAATAAAATGCCGCTTTTACCAATTGTATCATAAAACATTGCTTTATCCGTATTGTGTCGTGCACATTTTAACCAATGCACTGTTCGTTACAGGGTCTCATCAATTGGCTGAATCGTGCGGGGTTCCTCTTGCCGAGAAAACGAAGAGAAGGAAGTGGACCTGCAAAAACGTCTCCCTTAGTGTTTTCAAGTGAATAAGGTTTTCAAGTGAGTGAACCGGGAAAGTGCTTTACGGAATTGATATGACAAAACAATTGTAATAGTTCCTATCATCCTCCATAGCCTTTGGAACCAAGCCAGGAGTTTTGTTATGCAGTCCAAAAGCTATACATATAGTTTGCAGTAGTATAGTTTTCAGACGTATTACAGCGTGTTAATATTATTGTATGTAAATTAAGAAAATTTATTAGAAGAAAGTCAACTTCGTTTCAAAAGATAAAAATATACTGCATTTTATTTTCATGATATGTTCATGATTTTGGTAATTGTGAAAATTTTCGATACTAAGACGAGAGGTATGTAAACAAACAGCTCTGAAACGCTTTTTGTTAAAAGTATCTGCACTTGACGTTTAATAAAAAGTTCCTTTTGATAATAATTTCATTTTGATTATAAATACAACAATTTCGAAATGTTTACACTAATTCCTTTAAATCTTCTTGCATAATTTTCAAACGGGAAACTGTTTCATTTAAATTTTACAATAAATGCGATCTCATTATCTACGATATATAAACTCCAAGAAGTCTGTATTTACATTATTTTTAAATGCTTGTTTAAATTAATATCAGCGTACTTATTCAACGATTCTGGTATCCAAGTTTTAATGAAAAATATCTAGTCACGAATAAAGCAATTGTGAAAATATGCTATATTTTCCTAAATAGAGTCAGATTATAAAAAAAACAAAATGGTGAGCGAGAAAAATACAGTTCCTAAAGGAGGTGAGGGAAATCCAAACCCTCCCCCTAGTAACACACCTCTTCACATCTTAGTCAAAGAAGCTTTTGAAAATCTGGCGAAGGAAGGACAACTAGATCCAGATGGGCATCTTAAAAAAGAAAATATTCAGTCGTCGGTTCCAGATACCCAGTCGAGTCAACCAGCGCAAGCACAAAATGGCGCAAAAACGAGTAATGCCACGATGCCATCTGTCAGAATTGAAAGACGAATAATCACGCCTTGCCAGACAAAAGCAGATGGAAATTGTTTTTTCCACGCCGTATTTGGCTCTAAAAATCTCAATGGACAGTACGAAACTACACTTGGGAAAGAGATGAGAAGAGAATGGCACAATTTCTTAAGTCAGTTCCACTCGTTGAAAGATGAAAACATGCCTGAGGATCTTAAAGATCAACTCAAGAAAATATTTACTATGTTCTTGAACGATCCTAGTTATTTGACTGGAAGATCGGATCTCATTAATAACTTGGTCAATGAGACTAATAAGAAAATTAGGCATTCAGATGTAAAAGTTGAAGAACTAAAAACTGACATTGTAAACAAATTCTGTGAAAACAAAATGTTTAGAAAAGAAATAATCGATGTAATAAGCGGGTCGGACCATTCTGAGGCAATCGAAGTTGAATTACTCAGAGACCAGAAAACATTAAAAACCCGAATATCTGAATGTTTAGAAGAGTGTGCTCTAAAATTATATCCACATCTTACTAAGTCACAATGTCAGGAAATGTATAATTCTCAAACTATTGCAGACTTATTTCTGGAAGATTCAAATGTCTACAGAAACTATATAGATGCCATCTTAAACCAGGAATATTTTATCTTCTTTGAAGAAATACCCATTTTAGCTTCCTTGGGAAACATTAAAATTACGATATACCGTCACAATGCTAACACCAAAACAGTGTTTGAGCCGAATCTAAACATTTTAGGAAACTACAAGCCAGACACTGCAACATGGAGCAAGGAACCAGAAGTCACAATTTTCCATGCAGGTATGCACTTTTCACGTGCAGATATCGCCTTGGCTGAAGTTCCGCAAAACTTCCAATTAGGTATCTTTCCTTACCAAGACAACCGTAAAGATGTTACGACAAACAACAAAGTGTGCGAAAATACCGCTTCGACACCGCTAGAGAAACAAGTATCAAAAACTGAAATTCAAAAAACAGATACTTTGTTCTCCCCGACATCGACGGCTCTGAAAATCGACACAAATTTGCAGTTGGGAAGTGATAATTTCCGGGATTTGTTAAAACCTTTAATGAAGACTAGTAAGTTAATGTCCAAAAGCAGGCTTGAGGCTGACGCATTCCCTAACGCGTACGAGTTGGCTCAATTGTCCCGTAAGGTGTACACGAGAAAAAGCAAAGACGAGCGCGACGAAGATTACGAAGCCAGACTCGACCTACCGGCAGGCTGGAAACTGCTCACCACGGCGTCCAACGCCCACCTCAACAACGGCTATTTCGGGGCGGCGTTTGTCCACCCGACCAAACGCCACGTGGTGGTCGCTCACCGGGGATCCACATTCGACCAGTCGGGAGCGTGGTGGACCAACGTCACCAGCGTCGTCTTCGAAAACTACTCGGCCAGGATGAGTTCGGCGGCGACGTTCGCCGATAGGGTGATCACCGCTTTGGACGACGTGCCGGCGACCTCGCTCTCCTTCACCGGCCACTCGCTGGGCGGGTGGCTAGCCCACGTCACCTGCTTCACCGCCATGTACTTACGCAGGCGCGACTCGCATTTCGCCAAGAACGCGCCGTCCCAGGCCGTCCACTCCCACACGGTAGCGTTTGACAGTCCCGGTTGCAGAGCCATGCTTCACTCGCTGCAGAAAGACTACGATCTTCGATACGACACCTCCATGTCCCTTGACGCGCTCGACATCACCAACTACCTCTCCGCTCCCAACCGCGTCAACACCTACAAACTGCACTTCGGGACTCTGTACAGGATATTTCCAGACTTCTCAGGACATGGGCTTCCTCGACAAACACACGGCGAAATACACTGAATTCACGCACGCTATGCGCAAGATAGGTGAAGCATTCGATGAAGAAACGGGAGGTGTCAAGAAGGACAGGGACGGACGTGTGATGATTCAGGAAGTAGCCGACTGGCCGGTGTCGGGTGCGTTCAGAAGGGGGGAAGAGTACAAAAGCTTTTTTAAATGGGCAACGCATTTCAACGACTATCACCCGGATGCTAAGAACGAGATTCTTGCTAGCGATTCACTCACTGTCTGGCGGTATCAAACGAAAAGTTTCGATGCAACGACTTGTTCACTTAGTGTGTTTGCTCCCAATGAATTGCTGTTTTTAGAAAGTTGGCTCAATATGAAACAAGCTAATATAAAGCTAGAAAAGTTACAAGAGTTCACCACTACTTACAAATTGGGAAACTTCAAAGATCTGCTTCCGGATTTTGTCATTAATAAAAAGTCCCATAAGGTGCAGAGCAATTGTTTAGCAAATTTAATAAACTGCACAAAACAACTGATGCGATGGCTGTCACCTGCCCTCATAAAGGCGGTGAAGGAACAACTAGCACTTATTCCATCAGCAGCTGAGGCTATGTTCATGGTTGAGTCTAAATCATTTCTCGATTCCATAATTAGGTGTGACGTAGACTTCGAAGATGTTGGTCTATTACGTTTTTTGACATCAGACACTCTACGAGTATTGTCTATTACCACTCCAGATATAGAAATTGAAGTAGCCAGAACGTACAAAGTGTGTGAACGAATTCAGAGGAAACTAAAATCTGAAACACAAGTTCAGAGTAAAGAGGCATATATTGAGAATTGTCGTAGAATTGTTCTAAGTTGGCAGCAGATATCAAGTTTAGAGAAATTTATGGATATTTCTAGTATATTGTTTACAACAGGAATGTCTGATGTATTAATTTTAACATTTCAAGATCAATTTGAAGCTGAAGAATACGACAAAGACCTTTTCGAAGAAATATTTTCACTTATGCACAAGACTACACATTGTAGGAAAATTATATTTATTTCTTCAAAAAGAAGTTCTATAAATAAACGTATTTCTTCACCCCTCATGCTGGAAGCGTTTGAACAAAGGGACTTGGGTGCCATTTCTTTCTCTGATTTGACACCTGAGTCCCAGAGAATTCTTTTCCATAAACCTCTAATAGTGCTTCGCGACACCCCATACTCTTTGGCTCAATTATTCAAATTATCTGATGAAAACTATGAAAATGTCCTTTGCCAATTAAACAAAATTATCGATTCTGGTATCTTCAAAAAACTCATTGATGGAAATATGGAACTGGTTAAAGTAAAAGACGAGTTTCCAGATTCTTATGACGAAAACGTATTTTACTCTAAGATTTTTAAAGAGGTGTCAACGCAATCCGCTGTAAGTTTTATCTTAAATGTCAGGTCTATTATGCACACAGTAAAAAAATCCATAGTGTTCTTTGTTAGTGGCGTACTCGAAGGCACTGTAAATACAGAAGAGCTTACTAAGCGACTAAATATCAGTGATGCAAGGAAGGTAAATCAAATCAAAAGCGCAGTAGGAACTTCAATATTTATAAACACTGATGAAGAAAATAAAGAGTTGAGATTCAAGCAATTTTGCCGTGAGTGCGCAGATAAGAGGGTATATTGGTTGGAAGTAGGAAATGGTTTTGTCAGATGGCAACAAGTGTATGACAACGATTTTTACATCACCAGAGATTTTAACGACAACATTATTTTAAAAAAAGATATATTAGAAATGTTGTTGAAAGAATCCTATCCTGACTTCTTCATTTTCAAAAACAGTTCCAGAAAATCACTTATTGAGGTTTTTGCAATGACAGAAGAGAAACAAAAAATGTTCTCGAAATGCAAAAATTTCCTACCTATTTCAGAGGAAGGAGCTTATTCAAAATTTGAAGAGATGAAAAGATATGACAAACCCATTCACTTGATCAGACTAGATGAGACGGAGAAAAAATTAATTTGGGAGACTTCGTCAGGTTGTTTGGACAACATACGTGATTACATTGAAACTGATGACAAATCAATTAATGAAGGAAACTTGTGTGATAAAGCTAATAGGGTGACGATTTTCAGCGGTGAGCCTGGAATAGGCAAATCAACTACTATACATAGTTTATCCAAGAATATAAAATCATCCTGGGTAATTCACAAGGATTTAAAAAGCATTCAATCAATCATCGAACCACCTTCAACAATTGATATTAATTATGTCGTCTCATTTCTAATACATCAAGAATGTGATGACTTCACTGCAGTACTTTTAAGGGAATGCCTCATTCAAAAAGATGCCATTCCAGTTGTACTCATTTTCGACGGATTTGACGAAATCAAAAATGAACCTTTAAAAAATAAAAAAGTAGGACTGAAACAACACAAAACTACTCAAGAAAAGGTCATTCAATTGTTAGAATTCTTACGAGAACATACGAGAGCGAATATCTGGATAACTAGTCGAACATTTCAAAGCAGAATATTAGAAAATCAGTTTTCAATATTTGCAACAACATTTCAAAATCTAGAAGAACAGCAACTGAAACAATTTTTGAGAAAATTCTGGATTGCTCGATTAGGGGTAGAATTGTGTGAAAATGTGAAAACGAAGGAGAAAATATTTGAACACTATCTTGAGGAATTATTCGCAGGCGCTAAGTCGGTGTTAGGAAAAGAAATAAGTAAATTTATGGGAGTCCCATTACAAATGAGAATGATTGCCGAAGTAGCCCAACCCGTGATAGAACTATTCACAGATTCCGTACCTATTCGGTCCTTTATATCAGGACAGATAAACAACATCTTTGACTTGTATCAACGCTTTATAGAAAGAAAATACGATATTTATCTCCACGAAAAGTCCGGACTGGCAGCTGGTCTTACTGACGCAAACAGAAACTGGTTTATCGAAGTTCTGAACAAGAAGCACAGAAATTTGGCCTTCCAGTTGTTGTTTCCAGACGATGCCGAAGATTTTCTGGATAAAAAGCAAGTTCTATTGAATCAACAGTACATGACTGAAGAAGAAATAGAACTCAATCGAGTTGGTTTGATTCAGTCAAGTTCGGACAGAAGTTTTGATTTCATTCACCGCACATTTGCAGAATTTTTTGTAGCCGAACTTTTTATTAACTGGCTGTCAAAATCTCAAGGAAGACATCAGAAATATCCAGGTATAGAAGACTTCTTGGTTTCCAAAATTTTATTGCATCAAGATTATAAAGTTGTTCGCTTGTTTCTGAATTATCATTTATCAATTCATAAAATATCGCAAGAAGCGCTAAAATTTTATGCCCACCGTGTCACTAAATTATGGGTTGATCGCAAGGAAATATTTTTTAATAATAATTTTCAAACAGCATTGCATGTTGTAGCGACTGAAAATTGTGGAGAACTTGTGAATTTTATACTATCCGTTTTAGATGCAAAGTTTTTAATAGAGTCGTATCTTGTCGTTGACTACTACAGCTCTTATTGCTGCTCGAGATAAAAATGGAAAGACTGCACTTTACGTAGCTTCGGAGAACACCTGTAATGAATCTATCACTAAGTTCATAGAATACATGAAATCTAGTCCAGAGAGCGTCCAACAAAAGATTATTTTGTCTACAATTTACAGAAAATATGAGGACAAAAATGATTCTCATATACAGTATTTATTAGGGTGCATTTCAAGTTACGGAGGAAGCAAGATGAATGATATCGCTCAAAACATTCAAAGGAAGTGGGAGCTGATCCCCCCTTTTCTTTCTGCAGCACAACAAAACAACATTGCGGAAATCCAGAGGCTGGCTAACGACTACCGAGATCAAAACTCACGCTTCTACTTTTTGGCTTGCAGTGACAAAAACGGAAAAACTGCGCTCCATTTGGCCTCAGAGCACAACGGAATGGAAACAGTTGACTACTTAGTCAAGGAGAAAGTATTGCTGAACCCACTAGATTCAGAAGGCATGACTCCCCTTCATCACGCAGCAAGAGGCGGTTTTCTAAACGTGGTGCAATTTCTGCACAGGCAGGGAGCTGACATCAAAAGCAACAGACAACTACAACATGACAGCTCTTGCATTGAGTTCTAAGGCTGGACACTTGAAAATCGTGGAATATTTATTCAACCAGGGGGTCGACGTCAACATAGCTGACAGAAACGGAATAACTCCAGCACAGCACGCTGCAAAATCCGGCCACCTGGACGTTCTCAAATACCTGGCAGATCACGGAGCCAACATATACACTTCCGACAAATTCGGCATGTGCGCGTTGTCGTGGGCTGCTAGATCAGGCCACGTGCAAGTGGTCGATTATCTCGTGCAGCAATCGGTAAACATCGACTGTCGTGATCGCTACGGGATGAGCGCGCTGCAGATCGCCATCAAAGCGAACAAGTGGGACGTGGTCACCTATTTGGTGACTCACGGTGCGGACACCAACAGTTGTGACTGGAACGGCATGACGGCACTACAGAGGGTGGTTAAGGCTGGCAAATGGTCTGTCGCCAAGTACCTCATCACCCAAGGTGCTTCCCTGGGTGAGAAAGATTGGAAAGGGAACTACCCTTTGTTCCCTTTGGTAAAGGCTTGCAAATGGGACTTGGTCATGAGAATGGTGGAAAGTGGGGCAAGTATTGCAGATCTCACAACTGAAGAAAAAAGAAAATTTTTGCATGTGGTCACAGGAAAGACAGAGTTCCAAGAAACAGGTGATCACCTATCATTTTACCGGATTATTCGTCTCGGTAACAGGGAGCTACTTGACTTATTAATCGACGAAATGGGACTGAACGATACTTCGAAAGCACCGGACCTTGCTCTCCTGTTATCAAAATCTTATGAAGAATTAAAGTTGAAAAACGTTCCCGTGGCTTCAGACATGCAGTTTTTTGTGGAAAACAAACTGATTCAGTTACGATTCTTTAGTGAAAGGAGTTCTCAGAAAAAGGAATTTTCTTTACAAGACATAAAATCTATTATTACTACGGTTTGCGATTATGTTTGTGAGTTGAATACCACTAATTCATGTGAACAAGAAATACAAATAAATGGAATGTTTATTCACACAGCAATTGCAACTGCCAAAAACATCAATGTGCTGAAAAGGTACTTGAAAAGTTCATACACAAAATTGCCATGGGAAGAAATAGAATTTTGCTTGCTTAGTTTCGTGTCGTTAGTTCGCAATCCTAAAAATACAGATGAAATCTTCAAACTCATTTTAGACAAAAAAACCATTTTAAGTCATCTTGTACTTTTTTCAGAGAAGTTGGAAGAATTGAAAAACAATCTACAAATGAAGGACATAACCGGAAAGGGGAAATTGCCTGCTCGAATTAATATTATTAAACATGTTATTGATGCAGATCCTAGGTTCAAAGATTTGTATGATGATTATAACGTTCTCAGAAACATTTATTCTTTAAATAAAATTGATTCGTACATAAAACTGTCAATATCAATTGACCTGGATGAAAAACGAGAATTGGGGAAGTTCGTAATCGAAAGAACTCTGCAAGTATTGGGCGAGTTATTGAAGAACACAGGAGAATCGCCAAATGTTACAGATGACGTGCACACTCGATTGTTAGATACCGCCCCAAGACAGTTGAAAGAAATTGTTACAACTCTTCGCGATTCTTTGTCTCATGCTGACTCCCTAACCAAAAAGGTTGCTCTTGAAGATGGCAAAGATGTGGAGTTCTTCAAAAATGTTCAAAACGATCTGAAAAAAATCGGTTTAGAGACTACTGACATTTTACAGAGGAAAAAAATAGATGCGCTTAAAGACTTTTTTAGAAAAATTCTAAACTGCAAGGAGGAAGAAGTTCAAAGTATCGCGAAGAGAATGGATAATTTAGGCCTTGAAAAAATGAATTACGTTGAACTTTATTCTAAAGAACTGGATACACTTAAAGGGCTGGTTCAAGAACTTCAGGCAAAGGCAAGAGAGATTCCTGACGGACATAAACGCTTGTTAGAAAAGATCAGTACTATCGTTGAAAAAGAAACAAATAAATTAGCGCAGCTCAATAAAGACTATCGACAAGCCATGAAAGCCGCCCGTGTTTTTGTACCTGGCTCCTTCAATGTGAAAACTGTCAGAAATTTTGCGACTGTGTTTCTACACACGTTTAAGGTAGAAGAAAATAGCTTGAAAGAACTTCTACCACTGATGACAGAATTTTCCAGAAAACTTCCAAAAAGCGAATTATCTAACAAAGTAAGTTATATATTTTACAAAATGTATAGCGTAATTGAGTATGAGGCTGGTCTAATCCGAGGAATTGATGAAATAAAAGGGCATCTGAGCAAAGAGGAAGAAAGTGAAGGGAATGACACTGAGGAGAGACTAAGGGATACCTTCGATAAAATTGAAAAGAAGATGAATTCTGATGAAGACCGGAAAAAATTCAGAGAAGAATTGACATCTAGAATAAATATACACAAGTCCAAAAAGAAACTAATATATTATTTTGAAAATCCCAGTGAAAAAATAGAGGAAAGTACTTTAACCGAATTAAGCGAAATTCTAAAACTGAAGCCGAGAATTAAGAAAGATTTGAAGGATTCATACGACAAAGGAGATTTAAAAACATGTCTGTCATTAACCAAAAAGATAGACGATAAATACTCTGACTTGTTAAAAACTGTTACTGATTTGAGTTTCTTTGCCTCAGAAAAGTATATCGATGCGTTGAAATCCTTCTTTTCAGTCGATAAGAAATTCAAGAACGTTGTAGATAGTGCTATTGAAAAAACTGGTCAAGAAGATTTGAAGGTCATATCTTTTTTCAATCAAAGAATGTCTGTTATGGAACAGTTACTAAAACTGAATGACTCTAGAAAAGCAAAGAGAAGTAGCCATGGAAATTTTGCTTTTAGAACTGACTGAAATCTTAGAGCATGCATCACTTCTTACTGACAACAGGTTATTCATTTTCGGTTACTCACCTGTTTTAGTAGGGAAGGCGTTTCGTAACTATCTTGCTCATGGTAATTACCTTGCCGATCTTTTGTCTTGCAATCCATCAATTTCAAAACAGACACACGCTCAACAAATTATTCAAAATGGAGAAGAATTATTGTCGCGAAATGATCGCGCAATTGGCCAAAAAATCACCGGTCGATTTGCTTGAACTTAAGCAACGTTACGAAAACCAATTAATGCTCATTGTTACACAAGAGAAAATGTTCCGTGCAGCTAGTAAACGGAGATCTAAAGGAAGTAAAGAAATGTATTGAAGATGGAGGTGATACGAAAGCTAAGGATTTGAATGGAAGTACTGGTATTGAGTTAGCTACAATTGCTGACAGCGTAGAAACTTTTAAATTCTTTATTGACGAAAATTTAACTTTGGATATTAAAAAAATTCTATCTGTTGCCGTATCTAACGGCAGTATCAACATTATCGAATATCTTTGTAAAGATTACTTGTTAAATGTTAACAGCATTTATTTCAAGAGAGAATATCTTGTGCATCTTCTGGCTGAGAAAGGTCACAAAACTGTTTTGGAGTTTTTCGTATCCCACGGAGCAAATGTGTGCATACTTGACGAGGATAATCTGTCACCATTACATTTAGCATCCAGAAATGGGCACAAGGAAATCGCACAAATGTTGTTGGAGAAAGGAAAAGATGTTAATGGTGGAAGTAGACGAGAATACCCTATTATATTTGCCATTATGGAAGGTCACAGCGACGTAGTAAAGCTATTGTTGGCGAACGGTGCTGATGTCAACAAAAGAATGCAGTTGGTCCGCAATTGGGCGCCGTTGCATTTTGCGTCCTTCTTCGGCCACGACAGCGTTGTAAGAGAGTTATTGGATAAGGGAGCTCAAGTCAACGCTCTTGATGACGACAAAAACACACCTTTGTATTGGGCATTAGTGGAAGGGCACAGCAAGGTCGCTTTATTGTTACTGAACGCCGGTGCAGCATTTCACTTCAAAGATGAGTCGAATGAAACTTTCTTACATCTCGCAGCAGACAACGTACTCGACGACATTGCAGTCGCATTAATAAAGAGAGGTTTGAATGTAAATTGCAAGACCAATAAGAATTGGACACCTCTCCATTTCGCTGTTAAAGGAGGACACGGATCCGTTGTTGAAACATTACTGTCACACGGAGCAGATATCGAAGAAAAAATCTCAGAAAAAGACTGGTCAGTCCTGCATTTGGCAGTGGAAGGAGGGCACGATTCCATTGTTAATACATTGCTACGTCGTAACGCCAACGTGCATTCTCGCTCAGCAGGTAGCTGGACGCCTCTACACGTAGCAGCTATGCACGGCAGAGAAGCCATCGCCGGAAATTTGATTCATCGGGGAGCCGAGGTAGACGCGAGAAGCAACCAACAAAGAACACCGCTGCATTACGCGTGTCAACTAGGCCACAACAACGTTGCCCGGTTGTTGCTGGACGCGGGAGCTGACGTGAACGCTTTGGCGAAAGACGACGTGTCACCTCTTCACGTCGCCGCCATGAACAGGCGGGATGACGTGGTGTTGGAACTGATTGAAAGAGGAGCCGAGATTGACGCTGACATGTCGATCGGCGTCACGCCCCTACACGTTGCCTCTGGCCTCGGCAGTGAGGAATCCGTGAAGACTTTGTTAACTTTCGGAGCCAACGTTAACTACAGAAACAACTTCACTAAGAACTCCTTTGCACGTGGCAGCCGAACGAGGACACAAAAAAGTAGCAGAAACGTTGCTAAAATCCGGTGCTGAGTTAAACGCCTTGGATGTCGAGAATGAGACACCACTACACGATGCTGTCCGACACGGCTACAAGGACGTAGTCGAGGTATTACTCTCCAAACCAGAAATTGAAGTAAACGCATCCTTCTCAATCAAATGAGACAGCGTTGCTCTTAGCCGCTATGAAAGGCTACAACGACATCGCTACCTTACTGCTGCAGAAAAACGCAGATGTCCACGGTTGTCGTGAAACACCGCTGTATCTGGCGTCTTTAAACGGCCACAAAGATATTGTGACGCAGTTGCTCAAACACGGAGCTAACGTCGACAGATCGAACGTCCGCTTTTCCACTCCTCTACTCGCCGCCGTCGAAAACAATCGGCGCGATGTGATTGCCGTGCTGGTCGAAAACCACGCCGACGTGAACGCCGCGCGGGAAGACGGCACGACCCCTCTTCTCCTAGCGACTTTCTTGGGGTTCGAGCCACTCGCATGCGACTTGATCGAGAAGCGGAGCAGACGTCAACGCAAAGGGTCCAGAGAACGCCACGCCTTTGCTTCTCGCCGCGCGCGCCGGTCGCATGCAACTCGCACGCGACCTGCTGTCACACGGAGCGGACGCCTCGGCGAGAACGCAGGACAACTTCACGGCGGCGGAAATCGCCGCCATCAAGGGACACGAGGAGGTGGTTGCGTTGCTGCTGGAGCACCAAGGAAACGCCAGCGCCAGACGATCAGAGGCGGAACTGTTGATGCGACTGGCGGTGAGATTCGGCCAGGCGGCAGTCGTGCGGAGGTTGTTGACGCTGGGGGTCGACGTCAACTCGGCGGGGGCGGATATGAACACGGCTCTTCACCTCGCTGCTCTCCACAGCCGCCCCAACGTCGCCTCCGTGCTGTTAGAGAACTGGTGCTAACGTCGACGCGAAGGACCAAAACAACTGGTAGTCCATTTACATCTCGGCGGCCAACGACGGCAATCAGGCAGATCGCGGAACTTCTCCTTCAATACGGAGCCGATCCCAACACCAAGAACCGACGGACCTCCTATCGGCAGAAATGGGGCGCAGGGTCCGTACGGAGCTTCCGCGTTGCACTTTGCAGCGTATAAGGGCCACGGACCGGTCCTTGAGGTACTCCTCCAACACGGGGCGAAACGTCGATCTCACGGACGACACCAACTGTACCGCTCTGCATCTAGCGGCGAGCAACGGCCACAACCTCGTCGTTCAACTGTTGCTCGCCTACGACGCGGACATCTCCGCGAAAGAGAACAGCGGCTTCACAGCGCTGCATCTGTCCGCTTTCTACGGTCACGCGGACGTCGCAGAGACTCTGTTAGCGAACGGCGCCGACGCTAACAACAGAAGCCTCGAATTCCGCACGCCCGTGCATCTGGCCGCGTACTGCGGCAGCACCGTCGTCCTGGAGCATTTGTTCCGGAATCAAAATCCCGACGTCAACCCCAAGGACAAGGACTACTGGACGCCGTTGCATTTCGCGGCGTTCCACGGCCACGGTGAAGCCGTTGCGTGGTTGATCGAACGCGGTGCGGAGGTGAACGCCAAGGAACGTGACAGCGCCACGCCTTTGTTGTTGGCGGTGGACAACGGGCATGAAGACGTCGCGGTGACGTTGCTAGAAAACGGGGCCGACGCTAGTGCAGCAGACAGCGACGGGATATTCGCCGTTGCTCGCGGCGTTGGAGAAGGCGCTCGTGGGGACAGTGCAGTTCGTTGATTGATCACGGAGCCAATGTTAGAATAGTCGACCGTTTAGGCAGAACTCCCTTAGATAAAGCAATGGCAAAGTCGGACAGCGATGAACGGTACGAGTTGATTGCCGCCATTCTGATGAGTGTGATTGAGTGAAAAGTCACGTGAGATATGGAATGGTCATTCACGACATATGTTTCGTAAGTCATGTTATCACAGTACGAGTTTGGGAACCGATGCCGTTAGGCAGTTTCGAGTATTAGTGTTGAGATATTGCGGTTTCAAAATATTGCGTCGTATTATCCACGGTGAATGTTCTAATGTACTACACATTTTGTTAAAATCGTCTATTCATTGTTCTAATGTGACAGATGTTGACAAGATTTAGTATAGTTTATTTTGCACATAATATTTACATTCGTTTGCTTGTTTTCTCCTATAAAATCTAAAATGTCATAAGTTATTACAATACTTGTGTTCCAATAACATTCCGAAACTGATTTCAGTATCATGAAGTTTGAGTTAGGTAACCAAAGAGGATAAACTAAAATGTTATGATCCCAACTGTTCAAGTCATTAGGCTCTCCGACTGGAAATCTAACCAGGGTTTTGCAGTTCACACCCACTTTCTTTGATCACTAAGATCCCGAGACGCCAAATACTTCAAACGGTTTCATAGGCTTGCTACATAGCACGTTTTTTTATGTGCACCGAAGGTTTTTCTCGGGTTGAGAGGGAGCTACAAATATGGTGGTGTTTTCTTATAAATAATCGAGGGCTGTCGAATATAAAACTAAATTAAGCAATGACGTTTTCCGAAATATCTTTATGTTTCATATTCGAATGACCCATAGACAGATTCTCGGTTCTTTGTTTCTGTAGTTATGCCTTTGAGCCTCTGTTTTATCATCCTACACAATATTACTATCAATAACTGTTTTCGTTTCATTATTATGATATTTTCTAATGCCTTGAATTCAGTCGGTTATCTACCTTTCCTCTCAGTATCTCAACATTTTGAAAAAAATATGTAGAGAGTATTGTCATTATGTAAAATTTCAATGGATCATGAGTTGAAAAAATGCCATAAAGCGGCACGTAGGGTGGTCAAATTTACGTTACCTGTGGGTACTTTAAAAAAAACTTGAGACGCACACCTCACGCCATGTAGTATCACGTACCAACTATATTGCAGTATATGACTTCACTGAATGGTTTGGCATAATTTAAACGGGGCAATCATTCATGTACTACATCACTTGTTTGCATTCTTTCATTTCCTACTTTTTATGAACTTATCTATATATTTACTTATTTTGTTCGGCGTTTCCCATAGTCCTGGCTTGGCTTCAAGGTAATGAGTGAATTAAAAGAAACTTTGTGAAATCAAAATACGTGCGTACTAACGTGTTGAACTACATATTTTACTTTCAATACCAAAATGACTCGCAACCGCCAATATTTAAACTTCCGTGTTGATATCTTCGAACTCGGATCGTAAGTTAAGTGAAAAAAATGTGCCAAGATAGTGTAATGACGTAAGTGACCGTAATGTCTGTGCCTTCTACGTCAAAATGTAAAAACAATAGTGCGAACTCTGATAAAAAAAGGAAGAACAATATTTTTCTATGGACCATTCTCAATACTACTTGTACATTATTGTAGTTAAATAATGGCATAAAAGGAATTTTATTGAAACTACTCCTTATGTCAAAAATGTCAATGTTAATGTTATGCAAAATACTAACACACAGAAATTAAAACTTGCTATTATAAAACTAGAAATAATGCAAAAGTAATGTGTTACACAGTGCCTATTGTTTTTTATACTCTGTATTGTTTATACAGACTTTTCAAATGTTGGTTATTCAGAATCCGTCTTGTGCCAAAGTGGTTTCATGTAAACACAATATACTTTTTTATTGCAATGTGTCATTTAACATTATTTCCTTCAGCCCTAATGAAACAGTATTTATTCTTCAATAGAATATTGACAAATTATCAATATTGCTAAAGTGAATTTCAATTTTGTACAAAACTAAATAAATAATTGCACATTTGAAGCTAACGTTTGTTTTATTTAATGGCATTAATCCTTTATCAACCTCAAAGAAATATTTTAAAATATGAATGTCTTTGTATTTGTTCCAGAATAATTCTAGGACCTGAGATGCAATATCAACCAAAATTTGCCCAAATGTGTCATTACGAATTATGCTAATAATGTTTGTAAATTTTTGGTGTTACGAATTTTCCTGTTAATGTTTAAATTATCCAAAAAGGGTGGATAATGTTCGAAGTAGGAAAAGCTTAAAGTATACTTCGAATTACAGCCGAATAAAGTACGCATTAGCCAATAGGAAGGTAGGTGAAGTACGTTATGGTGACACGAAACAGCATATAATATTATGTAATACACGGGTACCATGTGTGGAGTTTCTAAGTTTAGTAAGAAACAAGGTGTGTAGAATGATTCTATTATTAAATGTATTTATTGCTTTGTAGAATCTTATAAATTGTTAAATGTCAATAATGAGTAATGTAATGAAGCGTGTAAATATTAATGTAATGTAAAGTTGTAAATGAGATGCTGATCGTTTATGACCAGACTGTTGCACAGCGATCTAGAATAAATTAAATAATAAAAAGTGTGTTGCAAATTCCATTGTGCGAGCCGTCAATTTCTATTAACCCAATAGCACCTAATCTAATGTAACTGACCCAGGCATTGTATGGGGAGGTTGCCGCGACGGCTAACTGCGTTCCGGCGGGATCCGGATGTTGGTCGGAAGATGTCCTTATACATCCGACGAGGGTGCGGATAGAGGCTAACGCCTACGTGCCCACCCTGGGGCTTCGGCCCCCTAATAAAGTACAAGTGCTGGGGTTATAAAAGCACGTCTATACAATATATAATCTAATGTAACTATATTATGTAACTCAACCAAACGCATTAACGGTGACGGAACTACGGTCTTTCCGAATTATATTAAAAACATCTTGGTCTGTAAATATTTTTTTCGCAAAACTGAACTGTTATATTGAGTTGCAAGGTGACATACGACTTACAGTACTGAAAGTCACTGTTAACGACCGTCGTCAGTTGTCTTCAACGCCAGGTAACATTTATCCCTACAGATTTGTTAAGTGCACTTGTACGTATCTGTACGTTAAGAAATTTAACATCATTAGCAACGGGTTTTAATGTACGAACTTACATCATTAATTCATTTGTTTACTGTAGCACTAATGTAAATGTTCGCATAAATCCTGAGATTTTATAGTGACCGATAAAATACAGAACATCACGAAACGTTACACTGTTATTCCTTGGTACGTTAATAGCTATAACAGTCCTCCATCCGTTTAGAACAATCTAAACAAGTTGCAGATATTCAGCTATATAAGTAGGCTTATTCCCCCCCCCATGGTATATTTTTGATTATGATTTTTCCTTGTAAGAAGACGAAAAGTATCAAGTGACCCATGTCTATTCACACAAATAAAGGCCACGATTGGTTATTTGCTGCATATCAGCTTAATGGAGTTAGAGACGGAATTCAAATGTTGCATTCTCTGCATTGTCGATAATCTCTTAAAGAGCTAGCAATTGTTATTTCCAATATTTGAAAAGAAATAATTTCTTTAAAGATTAATGTGTAAATGTATAACAAAAGGTCGAATGTAAAAACGAATAAAGAAATAATATACAAAATTGCAAATTGTTACGGCGCATCCGGCTCTCTGAAGCGCTGTAAATTTGCAGCAGGCTATTATCTTTCTCACGAAACTATAGAAAAACTACTCGTATTTTCAAAAATGAACCATGACCTTATTTGAAAATGTATTTTTGATAAATACATTTCATTCAGAAAACCAGCTGCCATCTATCGTCGCCCAAAGTACATTTTTTGACGTTTTCTTATTTTTTCTGTTTCCTAATGGTAGAACGGAAATATTAATTTTAGAATATTAAAGAACACTAAAACCTCGCCTTAAATGGCAATTTACTTCGAAAAATCCGAAGCCGTTTTTAAGAAAATGTCATTTAAGCGCTACTAAAAATGAAAAATTGAAGATCTTTTTCAAAGAAAAGCTTTTTTGCAAGCAAAGGAAAATTTGAAGATTTTTTTCTTCATTTCATGTCACTTGAAGTACTCTAACTGAAAAATACAATAATGTTTACAAAATGCCGCATATTGTCGATGCTGTAATATGCAAATTACAGATTTGAGAAATTTTTTAAACAATTACATTTGTGTAATTTTCGAACAAACAAAAAAAAATACCCCAAAATGAACTATACGTCGTATTAAAGAGTGCAATTAGCACTATCCGTTCGAATAGTTTGAACAAACAATTTGGAGCCATTTATGAGAAAATGGCGTTTGAGCGTTTCTGAAAATGCAGAATTTTGAGCTAATTTTTATAGAAAACGGTTGAGTTCTCGAGAAACTTTACTCGACATTATTTAAAGCACATTTACTCACAAATATCATAATAATGTGAACAAATCGCCACTAATCTGAATATTACCAACGTGGGAGACAAGTCCCAAAAATTACATTTTTGTAATTTTTGAACAAAACAAAAAATAGAGCAATATAGCAATTATGTCATTTCATAGAATACATTTAGCACTATCCCTACCAAACGTTTAAAGAAAAAATTTGGGGCAGCTTTTTAGAAAATCTTGTTTTTGTAATTTTTTAAAATTGCAAATATTGCACGCAGTATTGCGCGAATACTACTATAATTTTCACAAAAATGTATACGACCTTAATGATAGAACTCACTGTGGAGAACAAATTGCATTTGGAAGAAAAGTCTCTATCCTCAATTTTGTACCTATAGGAAGACACCGAAAAAAATCGGATTAATCTGTATATACCTACGTAAACGGGCAAGTTAAAAAATGGAGCCTTTTGTTTAAAAACGTCCAAGAGGCTTCATGTACAGTAAACCCCAAAATTAAAATTCGGTTTTAAATTCAAGGGGCCACGATATCAGCCAGATCGATCAGGGAGTATCAATTTTGCAGAAAATCGGCGGAGCGGTTTAGACGCTAGCGTTGTTCACAAACACACAGACGGACATACGGACGTTTTGCTTTCAATTGTTTTTTCGGTATCAAGGACCCACAAAACAGGAATTCTGGCTGCACCACGTGTTCGGGGATTTTTTTTCTTAATTTACCAACTGGCTTTATGCACTTTTTCGTTATCAAGTAATAAGAGTTTTTTCTGTTGTAAATTTGCCCTTTATTCGCGCAGCATTACATAACTTCCCCTATACTATATGTCGGTATAGTACATGGGAAAGTAAAAAAAATATGAGCATTGCAACAAAACTATGACTTCCTCTGAATTATAATAAAATCTAGAACACAAAAATCAAATAAAATCTTGAAAATCTTCATTTAAAGCGTTTCACTTGTGAGCCAACGAGTGTTGTTGGTTAAAAGAGTAACGTTAGTAAATTGAAACAAAATGGAACATATGAAACTCAGGCATTGAAAACATTATGCATCTGCTCCGGCTGGTCTCCTTCACTACTCAGCGAACAAATGACGCACTCTCAGATCGCCTGTGCCATAAACGCACGGGTCTGAATCATTTAACACTACTCCACGTTTGCTCCGTGTGTGAGCACGCATAGGCGCTCGGCGGATGCACATTTCATTTCAACTGATACTGCTGATGACAGGTCTTAGCGTGCTTCTCGAGCAGTCGATACGAGTCAGGTGAGCGGCAACACTGATCCGTGGCTATGGCAACGCAAACAAATTCGCGGAAGCCCATTGCTTCAGAGCAGGTCATATGAAAATAGAGACCGGAAAAATATGTAGAATTAAACGGCAAAATATGTACGTAAATATGTAAAGAAAACAGTCAGAATATGTAATAAATATGTAAAATCGGATATAATATGTAATATTAAAATTCTCTAATTAAAAATCATATTCATAGCAAAAAATTACTTTAGAAAAAATACTGCTTTAGTAAAAGCGTAATTTATTATAATCCAGGACCGTTGTTTAGTAGCCAGACTAATCGCAATAGAAGCCATCGCACACACTGGCCAGATCTACGACCAGCAAACATACACTGAAGCATCTTCATCGAAGTGTCACACGTTGGCGATAGCAAATTTTTCTCAGAAATTAAGATTACAGATCACAAAACGCGGTGTCAATGATATTTTGGACACGTAGATTTCCCCAATAATGTAGGAAAAATGCTGATTTAAAAGAAATGGATATTTTCATAAAAAATATGAAATTAAATTGAAGAAAATTGATAAAATAAGAAAATATATTGTGAAAACTGCAAAATATGTAAAATATGTAATATAGTACTACATATATAAAAATATGTAACGAAAAAATTCGATATTGTGTTGGGCTATGATTCGCCACGATTACAATTTTGAGAACGCTAAGTAGAAAGATAAAAAATATGTAATTACATAAAAATCTGGTCTCTACATATGATGTACCAAAGTACGTGGCGGAACTGTAACTGTTGGGCTTCTTTTCGCGGATGAGGAGTGAATATGCAACAAAAATATGCAAATGTGGCCCAAATATGAAAATAAATGCAATTATGGTGATATATGCGAAAATATTAGAAATAAAAATAGCTTGAATTGATTCTAAATGCCTTAAAACATACACAATTTGTTCAAACGGGGTGTTTTAGTTCACAGAAAAAAATATAGAAATGCATATAAATCACAGCCGTAATTATAATTTTAATTTTGATTTGTATGAATGGAGAAAAACTAATGAAATTATTACTTTCAGCAGTGCGTATGAAACAGCTTGTTTCTAATGTATAAGTTACACCCTTTTAATCAAATGAAAAATATAAATACAGTAAACCCTCTTTAGCAGGAACTCACTTAACACGAATTTCGCCGTAACACGAACAAAACTTCGGTCCAGGTAAGGGATTACGGTAATACGGACATTTATTATACTCGGTTAATACGAATTTTTATAACACGATCTCCGATTACTTCGGTCTTTTCGAATTCGTGTTAATGAGGGTTTACTGTACTAGATACCACAAAATATGTAAGAAATGAAAGGTAAGAGTAAACACTGTACATTTTCTTCATAAAACTTGAATTTCTTCACATAAGAGGTAAATTAAAATAACTTTAAATTCTACAAGATATTGGTAGATTGGTATTGCGTAACTCAATCTTACGGTGTACTTCAGATGTTGCTTCTTTCGTTCCCTCGGTAGCTTTCAAACAACCCGCCGAAAGGACCGGTCGCGACGTAGTTCGCCTTTCGTCCGCAGCGGGCACTAGCAATCGAACATCTACAGTGAGGTCGCCGTATTCTCCGTGAGAGCGCAGCACTGCAACGCCAACTGGTGTAGATCTGTGAAGTGCTATGATAGCAGTTGTTTTTTCAATGGATACGATTATGTATAAGAAACTATACTGTAATTATCCAATACACTTAAAATCTATTTTTTGTGAATTACTGATTCCAAACAATAGGGCCTAAAGGCTTATTTTCCATAATTTTGAATAATTTTGTATCCACGCATGGTTCTAAACTAGGAAATTAGGATAATTATTGACAGCGGGTATGGAGCAAGGACGAAACTTTAAATTATAAATTTCAAATTGTATATAAATATTCACAGCGGGGTGTTACTCGTGTCTTTTGTGGAATTCTGTCCCAGTATAAAGATAAATTTCTTGTATTCTTGGACACTAGAAACTATTTCAAAAGCTTTGTAAACATTTAGAGAAATCAATTTCTTTATTACATTCTCTTTATAGGGGTTCTAGTAACGTCCTACACTCACGGTTAAACACTTTCGGTCTACCAATAGAAAGAGTAGTAGTAATACTTAGCGTGCAATCCCTAAGAGGATACCGAAAGCAGTTGGATGTCAGCCTGTGAATTATGAGGTGATATAGTGATGAGAGATGATTGTGGCATTTTACAACCATCCCAGCATCCGCCTGTGTGACCGAGGGAAACCACTACAACCCCATTCAGAATGGTCGTCCCGAGGCTCAAATCCGGGCCTTCCGACTGCAAAGTCAGCACGTTGCGCCCTGGGCCACTTTGCTCGTTGTCAATGTAGACATATTAGATGTTATTGGACGCGTCTAAGTCTCCTGATGGGGAACTGGGTTTCGGGGGGAGGGAGATCCCTCTAGAATTTTTTTGTTTTAATTCTCTAAAATAAACTCGTGTTTTTTTGTTGTTTTAAGTATCGAAAACGCGATTTGTTTCACTTCCAGCATAAGAAATAATTTTTAATATTGCAGAATTCATGAAGAAAGTAAATGTAAGACTTTAATAGAAAACGGAATGTCCGATATGCATGCTGAATAACTGCATTGTTCAACCCAATACAAATATAAGAAATAAACAGCTTTGCGAGATGTTGGCGAGATATAATAACGTTTTCTTGAAACAGGGTAAATAATGTGTCATCTGTGTATGGCGAAGCGCACATGTTGGTCAGATTTTTTACTTCATTATTAATACCCCAGAAAAATATTGAGAGCCTTGCCTCAGATTGAACTCGGAAGTGAAGTTTCTCCTCAATTCTGATGTAATCTATTTAAAGTATGTTTACGTATACAATTTTGACTTTTCCTATTTTCGTAATTGGTTAATGGTAAGATACAACCAAGCGTCTAGGATCTCTAAAACGAATGATATTTCATTTCCGGCATGAGACCCTTTCAATACAATTTCAATGCATCCTTCAACATCAATATGAACAATGAAATACCTTCAAAAATTAACGTGACTTGAGTGATAGTGTAAATAATGTGCCTGTAATTGCAATATTTCAAGATTCTTCTTTAAAACAATATCAAGATTATTCAATATTCCTGTGGTTAAATTGCAGCAATAGCTCTGTAGAAGTTTGATTTGGTTTATTTTAGTCAAAAACAGTACAGGATGTATGTGACGACTGGGGGAGAAGATCATCTACGCGCGTTTCCTTGAGTTCCAGAATCCCTACCGTTGCCTCGTTAGAGAGACTAGTGGTGCTACAGAATGGCACAGACTTTCCCATATTACTTTTATATTTCCTTGGGTCTTCGCTAGCTATTCGGAATTGCCACAAACTCTTTCTTGCCAGCTGTCATCTATCACCGCCAAAAGTACATTTTTTGTTATTTACTTAATTTTACGGTTTCCCTATTGGTAGAACGGAAACATTATTTAGAATATTAAAGAACACAAAAACCTAGTCATAAATGGCAATTTTCTTTTAAAAATGATGTGCCGTTTAAGAGAAAATGGCGTTATAGCGCTACTAAAAATGCGAAATTTGAAACTCATTTTTACAGAAAATGTCTGAGTTTTCAAAATACTTTATTTGAAGTTATTTGAAGCACTTACACTCACAAATATAATAATATTTACAAATTGCTGGTAATGTGCATATTAAAGATGTTAGAGATCTTTCAAATAAATTACAATTATGTAATTTTTGAAAAAAACAAAAAAATAACTCAAAATAAACTTTACGCTATACTAAAGAGAGTAATTAGCACTATCCGTTACAAAAGTTTGAAGAAAAAATTTGCAGCCATATATCAGAAAATGGCATTTGAGCGTTTCTGAAAATGCGAAATTTTGAGGTACTTTTCACAGAAAATGGTTGTGTTTTCGAGAAACTTTTACTTGACATTATTATGTCAAGCACATGTACTCGTAAATATAATAATGTGAAAAAATTGCCGCTAATGTAAATATTATCGACGTGAAAAACATGTGCAAAAATTTACATTTTTGTAATTTTTGAAAAAAACAACATATAGAGCAATATGGCTTTCATGTCATCTGATAGAGTACATTTACCACTATCCCTACCAAAAGTTTAAAGAAAAAACTTTGGTGCCATTTTTGAGAAAATCTTGTTTTTGTAATTTTTTAAAATTGCACATATTGCACGCAATATTGCACGAAAACTACTAAAATTTTGAAAAACATTTACACGTCCTTTATGAAAGAACTCAATATGCAGAACAAATTTTATTTGAAGAAAAAATCTCTATCTTCAATTTTGTAGTTGGAGAAAGACGCCGAAAAAAATTCAAACGTTCACAATTTTCGAAAATTCAGAATTATCCGTGAAAATCGGACCTATGCCGTGTTAATAAGTGTATTTTACTCTACTCAGACAATAAATTTAAAGAAAAAATTTGGAGCCGTTTTTGAGAAAATTGTGAAAATGTCCGGGGAGCTTCATGTAAAGTACCCCCAAATTTTGAAGAACCTTTTGAAAATCTCAAAGCTTCGACTAAAACCAGATCGACCGGGGAATATCTATTTTGGAAGAAATCGTACGTATGGTTTAGGCGCTAGCAGTGTTCACAGACGGACAGATGGACGGACAGACAGACGGACGTTTTCCTTTCAATTGGGTTTTCGGTGTAAAGGCCCTAGAAAACAGGGTTTCTGGCTACACCACGTGTTAGGGGATTTTTTTTCTTAATTTAGCAACTGGTTTTATCCACTTTTTCGTTTTCACGGCCCGGCAATGAATTTTTTTCCGCCGAAAATTGGCCGTTTTTTCGCGCAGCATTACATAACTTTCCCTATACTACGTATATCACTCCGTGTATACGTACGTACACGGGAAAGTAAAAATATGTATTTCTGCGCGAAAAAATTGCGAATTTTCGGCAGAAAAACTCTTATTACAGGGCCCTGGCAACGAAAAAGTATAAATTCAGATGCTAAATTTAGAAAAAAATCCTCTAACGCGTCGTGTAACCAGAATTTACGTTTTGTAAGTACTTGATACCGAAAAATCTATTGACGGCAAAATGGCGTAGGTTACTCTAATGTAGACCGTTATCTCTATTTTTGCTTTTTGTTTGTATTAAATGAAGGGTAATAAGGTATTCTTTAACACTGATCCTTACTCACTTTTCATGCTTCGTACGTCTTTTGAATAAAAGTGTTGTTTGTTTAGACGGTTTAATTTGTGATGTTCACCATGTAATTGTATTGTTTATTGCCTTCTCTTATCGCAAATCACATCTATACCATCATCCCAAAACGGTGAAGGTGGATCAGGGCACACACACACAAACACACACACATACACACACACATACACACACACATACACACACACTTGCCTCTGACCGGGAGTCCTAGGTTCGAGCCCCGTTGGAAGGATTATTCGATACTAGCTTGTCAGCAAATTGAATACAGCCGTTATGTGAAGGAAATTGTAGAGGCCCACTGCTATGATCGGTAGATTTCTGTGGTTTCTCCGATTAACACCAGACGAATGCCAGAGCAGTACCCTAACAAACGGGCAATGGACCGCGCGCGATCTTTCCTTCCTCTTCCTGGTCCTTTCCTCACCCCCTTACACACACATTCACATGCACTTAACTCCCACATTTGTCGGGAGCTTAGAGCTTGTCTCGGCTAGAGAGCTGCCCCGCAGGTAGAGATATTGCTCGCGCAACTTTTCTTGAACGATGGATTGATGAAATGCGGCTAGAGTGGGGGTATTAGTTGCGAAATCACCCCCTAGATTTTATGAAGCAATGCCAATATCTGGAGAATCAGTCATGCTTTCGCAACTTTCTCAATAACTTGCGTTCTAATTTTCTCAGGAGATCGAGGTATTTTCAATAATGGATCTAACGTGCTTCGGTCATTTCTTTCCATTTTTTTTGAGAAAATCACGGACGGGAGTTCTCGTCTTCAACAGAAAATAGTTTCTATTTCGAGTCAGTGCAGATGTGCTTGGAACGTTGTCATCAGTGCTCGCTGCGAGCTTTTGCCTTCAACTGTTTATTGTGCCAGAGAGGGTTGAGAGTTTAGGTGCCAAGGTCATCGTCCAATAAACGTTGCGCGATTAATACCTGGTAGGAGCAAATCCGGCAAGCGTAGGTCGACGTCGGAACTCTTCGGGCTAAAATTCACTTCTTTTCCACCACTCCGGAATAAAATTCATTCGTTCGTTCTGCAATGAATTTTCTCTTATTCTACTGACATCAAGTTATCACCATGAAACTGCTGCCCACGAAGACACTAGGACCCTTGCATTATATTAAACGTTCGTGTTGGTTAACCTGTCAAAGATCTCGTTTGCCAACGCATACAGCGCTTTCATTTGGGGCAGAAAGCCACGTCTTCATCTTGCTAAGAAAGGAACTACTATGAGCAAGCTACATAGCAAGGGGTTTCACTGCCAGAATAAATTGAGTTACCTTCAAATACATTCAAAACATGCACTTATCAATTGGTATTTTATTTCGGAACTATTTACATTAATTGTAATTGAGCAATAAATTAAAGAGCTGTGAAGTTTGAATTAAAGTGAAGTTTGACGGAACTTTCCACTAATTTCGTAAAGAATGGGAGAAACACTTTTTCTGTGACATTTCTTATCCCTCTCGCATCTCCTCACTTACAAAATCCCCTATATTCTTACAGAATTTTTTTTAATTGTAACGAAAACATATCAACAGTGACCGCTTTTGCTTCTAATATATTGGGCGGAATTTCCATTACTTCCAATTTATATTCCATTTCAAGGTCCATTACATTGATAGAACCCATTACAACCCAAGGTCCATTACATTGAGACATTCTCGTTACCATTAAAGAAAACACAAGAACTTCGTTCAACAAGTATGTGGTCATGCCAGCAGAACAAATGATAAGAGTAATAACCACACTACATTTCATGTCTAGCAATATTTAATTACAGGAAAACCTGCATGAAAAAGGATCTCGAATAAAATAATGTACATCACACGTCATAAGATCCTTTTCATGCCTGGCCAGGAGTTCCCGCCCCGACCTCGGCAGGTGAACTCCCCAGCCTCGTCATGAAAAGATCGACTTGTTACCTATGATGTAAATTAGTATTCACAACGCTTTCAACAGAATCGTCTTGTAATGAACTAGTTTCTTGCCGAAAAATAGTACAACAGTGAGTTACTTTCAAAACAGTCCCGAATAAAATATTTTTGACAGACATCCCCCTTATTTACTGTATCTTAGTAACGGAAACGAACAATCTTATTCATTGAAGAATTGATCTTTCAAAATTAACACAACTACTAACGAATCTCATCACTGTAAAACCACCCTATTATATTTTTTATGTAATTACAATGTGTTCGGATATTAAAGTACCTAATTAATTCTTTAATGATGTTCATCTCAGTAATGAAACGTAATTAACGATGCATGATCCAAATGTTCGTGAATTGATAAACAAACTAAATAGAAAATGAAGTATGTTGCTAAGTAATTAAGCGAAATTATCAACAACCTTACCTGAGGCTGAAGTTATTCATATAAATAATATTATTGCATTGAAGGTAAGAACAATGCACAACTCTCATTCACCACTATCACTTCAGAACATGGAAGTATTTCGCAAACACATAAAATATAGAAATAATTATTGCAGCGATGCACTGTCGGCGAAGTTCAGAGAGAAACTCAACGTTCAACTGAAAGTGAAAAAGCCAAACCGCTTTCAGCGCTCTCTTGTAGCAACAAGAAGAAAGAGAACAATATTTTCGTTTGAGCGTCTACTCAACACCCTTTTGATATACTAAGAAATTCAACATCCCCTCATATCCAGGGGGCGTTGGGCTATTCTTAAGACTTCTTTGAGCTATTCTTTTATAGCTTGAGGGAAGATAGGCAATAATGAACTTGTTGAACAATAAATAATGATGATGACCTTGCATTCATGACAAGACGTCATTACCGAGTGGCAGATCCAGAGGCAACATTTCTGAATGACCAATTTTGTTACCACATTCCCCATTGCAGATGTAATACAACATAATTGTGTTAAATATTTCACAAAAGAAATGTAAGAAATGAAATACAAGTACATAAACATTTACATTGCTTTTGATGTTAAATCTCAGTGTCTCAAAGGTAATTTTATTTACAAAATGTATCAAAAATATTGATTAAGGGGATTCAAACTGAAATTGTTTCCTGCCCCTGTTAAGTCCATAATTTAGTGAGTAAAAATATGAAATAGAATAAATTAATGTTATCTTCATTTGACATGTTAAATTTATTGTTCCATAATTTGTTTTGCTTATTATTGAAGTTTTTGTTGTAAAGTAAAACATAATAGATATCCAAGACCCTTTCACATTAATAATATTTTAATTGAAACATATCTTATTGTTTTTTTATTCTTCCTGGTTAGTGAATTAAATTGTGTTGATCGATGTATGATTTATAGTTATTATTAGATAGAATGATTTATAATTCACAAATACAAGCAAATAATTTCCATTGTTTCTATCTTAACTTTGTATTGTACTTTTGGGTTGTTTATCCAGCATTAATATACTGTTGAAATTAGTTTTATTCAGGCTGTTATAAAACAGGAGAATTTTATTATTATTATTATTATTATTATTATTATTCTCATATATTGAATTGATAATGTGAAATATATTACCTGACTTAATGCTATTAATGAGCAGTAAGTCTCCCCATGATCTTCCATAACATGAAAATTGGAATAACAAAAGTTATATTGACTTTTCAGGAATTAATGAACATTGGAGAGGAATTTTTAGTATAGGCCAGGTCAGAAAAACACACATGACAAACTCATCATTCAGTTCAAAGAATGGTTGTTTTTAATAAAAACAATTACTTTCTCTCACATGATAAATACACGAAATCTACTTTTTCTCCACATTTGGAACAGACTGTACAAATAATAAATAGTAACTCCTATAGTCATTAATGAATAATAATTATTATTATTATCATAAGTATCGAAGAAAAACAGCCACAAGTAAAATGAAAACATTAGCTTATATCAAACAATCTGTGCATAATATGTGTGCAAGGGATTTAACCCCTTGGCGGTATCAACTGTACAGCATGGAACCAAAAGTTGACTAAAACAATATAAGAAATACCAACAATGAAATAAAACTTTACTTATAACACCTCTGACTTTTTTTGCGAATCTGCTAAGCTGGACAAAAGAATGAGTCTTACTTTCTCTTCTAGGCTTTCTTCTGTTTTCAAATACCAAGACCAATTCTTTGCCCATTATCTTTCGCATCTGGAAGATAAGTATTGCTTTCCCATTAGATGACACAAACCAATAACTAAATTATCAAGTTACCGTTATGTAAGAAAGTTACGTATGTATAATATATAACATGGGGTTTTTACCGGGATAAACTATTTACTGTATATTTACTTATATATATCGACGAGTTGGGATACAACTGATATCCACTACAAGAACTTCTTTCTGCACAAGATATAAAGTTATGTGTTAGGTTTCTGAGCGACACTCAGTAAGGTTTCAGACTAACATCAGGTTTTCATTGCTGCGGTGACAGACACGCCCAAAAGTAAGAAACTATTCTTTGCATGAGAGGAATGCCATTGGCTTGACTTAGTGAATTCTCAAAACAAGGTCTGTCACTTTCAGGAGGGTCTGTATTTCTAGAAGAAACTTTGTTCCTCACAGCAATGGAAATTTGATGTGATAGTCAGATAAACCTGAAACGTTTTCCACAGTTATACCCTGAAATAGTAAGCGCTAGTTGTATTTAGACACTTACATCTTTCACAGAGACACATCTCGTGTACTGATACATATTTAGATTTTTTTTAGTTTCCCATTCTGTTCTTTCCTACACAAACACACAAAACTACAAGACAATATTTTTTCAATTGGTTTACCCTGTCATATATTATGTACCTTTGGGGTAAAACTCTGCACTTCAAACAGTTTGTTGAGAAATATCTGCATTTACTTTATATTTGCTCATATGTCCTACAAAAATTCCCGGATAATCCGTTTTTGAATATCGGTTACAATATAATGAACATATTTCTCCATCTTAAACAGCTATACAAAGAAAATCTACCTACTTTCCGACTCACGTATTTCAGTTAAGGGGAGAGGGTTTTGTACATTTTTTATTATACAATGAGTTCCAAGAGAACTCAGCTTTGGTTCACTAGACAATTAAAAAACAATTGAGAGTGGTCGACTGATCTCACAGTTGTCTGACCATGTGGAGCCTATGGTCATTACATACACACACACATACATACACGCATGAAGATACTCAGTGCTCAACCATTAGAGCCACAATTAGTATATAAAAACATGTACCTCCTACAATAACCATATATGTACATTTACAGGTGTTAATGAATGTACCAATGAAAAAAAAATCATGTCAATGCCTAACACGATTTGTGAAAAGGTGGACAAATCACTAAGCTACCAAAAATTATCTTTCTCGAGACAACTAGATTCTTCCTGCTCAACAAATAGCAGTTAACAGACACCTAGGGTAAAGGGAAAGAGTGCAATTAAAAAAAAATAGACTTCACACCAATACTTTTCATTGCAATCACAATCACAACAAAGTTAACTATGACCAAGAAATGTGTTCACCTTTTTTCAAATTATACCAGAAAAATGCATGACTTTTTATCAGTTAGTTCATTTATAGCTCGAATGATAGGACAACACAGAGATGCAAGTCACATTTGGATGCTGGGTAGGAATAACAAAATATGGATTAATTCCATGATGATCACATTTCATGAAGACAAGAGGACTAGGGATTAAGGTTGGGACTTGCAAATGCTCATCATAATTATTATTGAAAGGTGATGTACAAATGCTTGTGTATCATGGTCATACGTTATAAACATATTGTCTTTTGTTGTGATAGGTTAGCCTTGATAACACTTACTTGTTGAAAGACAATGTTAAAGGAATGTTTCCAGTCTTGCTGAATCTTTTTGGTTTTGGTGCGTTAACGAACACCAAAGAAATCTGATATCTCGGAATGTGATTTGTTGACACTTAACATGCTGTTAAAAAGCATGTAGGAGTGTTGTGCATTGGGTAAGAGAGTACAGAAAGAACAAACAACATCATAGATCATTAAGGAGAGTGCCCTATTAATACAAATTGGTTTGGGGGTCAAAGTCATGAAAGAATTTTAAAAAAAAGATACATTAAAGTACATGAATTCTTCTCAGAAAAGGGTTTTCTTTCATTGACAGTTGGTTAATCTATAATCTGGTTACAGTTTTTCATTGCGATTTTTTCATTTTTTTAAAATCTCTATTTTTCGCCTGACTTTCTACATATGGCGACTTAGGAACACTTGGATAAATTGAATAGTTAGTACTGGAACCAAAAGTAAACCACTATCTTGTTTTGCGAGGTGGGGATATTCTAACCCCATGTTAAGTCTTCTCTACAACTGAATTTTCACTTGCCATCACTCGTCTTAGTTAAAACAAACCACACATGTCTGATTAGTGAACAACTTATTTTCTACTCTCCTTCAGTCTTTGTAATCATTACCATCTTCAATAAATGTAAACATAAGGATAATAATTATAATAATATTTATCTTTCATCAGCAGAACAACCTACACACATCCCATGACAACTATCTATACACAAAAACAAAAAACGAAGAAAACAATTGAAAAACCACAGGCTTGCATATTTTTTAAAGCCAGTCGCTGGGCGACACTTAGAAGCCAAAAAAAGTCTCAATCTTGCGCACCGGTTCTTGCATTTAAACTTTTCACTGATTTATCCCCTTGAAACAGGCTTTGGTATAATAGCTTTGCACATAGTTCAGTCGCTGGGAATATATAGCGTTCAAAAACCAGCACATGCACACATCAAAACAAAAAAAACTAAATCAAACAAAATAGTAGAATCATATAGCAATAATAAAATTTTCTTCCAAATAATTTGACTGTAATCAACTCATATCTGTTTTTGCGCACTTTCAGATAACTGTTCCTGAGGTGCCGACAATGCAGTTTTGCAGGGAAGTTTGAGCTTTGAGCTACATGTCCATGGAGATTTTCCAGTACTTTAGGAACACATCCATTACTCCCAAGACTCAAATCGATTCAACATTTGTTTCCATTTTCCGTCACATTCAACAACATGAAATCATGAATCATCACACAAAAAGAAAATTTCCATGATATAATATTGCGTCTATCGCTAATAGTCGCTGAATTCACATTTAAAAAAAAAAGCCACTGGGTTGTTACACACGACCACCACAACACTTAAGTCTGAATTGTAGGCATGTGGCATAAAATGAGATTCGTTCATGTGGAGATGACGTCAGTCTTCCAGAGCCACACATGATGGAAACATTCTATGGAGCGTTCGGGGTATATTCCATAGTACAGGATGTTACGGGGCTGCGACGGGGAATATATTCGATAGTTATTGAATGACAAGCGTTGATGGTCAGACAGCCACTTTTTGATATTTCCAGCTCTATTCGCAAATATCAAACTCGTGAAACGCTCGAACCATCGAATATACGTCACATAAACTGAACAATACAGTTCGTTATAACTTCTCGATCCCTCCAGCTACACAAGCGAGCATCCCATAACACCCCATACGATGCACTATACTCCGGACTAGTTGATGTGTCAGCACTCCCG
This sequence comes from Acheta domesticus, assembly GCA_031308135.1. Lineage (NCBI taxonomy): Eukaryota > Metazoa > Arthropoda > Insecta > Orthoptera > Gryllidae > Acheta > Acheta domesticus. Next base: position 47,914,123 of record JAHLJT010005437.1, read on the forward strand.
ACGGGCCTTGGTCATACAACCCTGTGCTGTTCACTTTCCTGAACCGGCACGGATGCTGGTGGTAAGACTTGGCCAGAGCCGTCCGGCTCGACCCGACCCACAAGATCCGATCCGGCTCGAAACCGATAGCAGGACCCCGATCTCGAACTTTCCAGCTCGAGACGTACGCTTACCCAGCACCGGCCCGAGCTGCTGGGCAAAACCACTTTCTCTCTCACACTCCACAAAAATACACATACACACGCGAGATGTCGATTCCCTCGGGTTTCGGCACCAATCACGTCCCGTCCACACTCCACATGGCACTACACCGTCATGGCGGCGCGGTCGTGGCAGTTGTTTATTTGTTGTTGGTTTGTTTTTTTGTTATTTCGCCGCTCGCTCTGCGGTTTTGCTTTTCCGATTGTTTAGGCGGGGAGGCGTTGGCGGTCGGCGGCGACGGCGGCGTGGCGGCTGCTGCAGCTGCTGCTGATGACTGCTGATGATTCAGTAGATGCTCTGCAGCGGCAGCGGGCGGAAGCCTCCCCAAGGGAAGAGTCATGTGGCGTCCTTGGAGGCGGAGGCGCTGCTGTCGCCCGTGTCCTCGCCCTTGAGCAGCGCCGGCGGGAGCAGCAGGCCCCCGGCACCAACCACCTGCGACCGACCAACCACACGCCGCCCTCAGCGCAAGCGCACCCACTGGGGAAGACACCACACGGCACAGCGCCATTAGCCACCGCCCAGCCAGCAACACACACCACTCACAAATCAAAGTCAATTCAAATTTAAAAAAGGAAAAGAGATTATGTCCGGAATATTTTAAAAAAATTGGTTGAAAATAAGTTCAAAAAAATTTAATCTGAATTTTAAAAAAAGTGATTTATGTCCAGAAAATTAAAAATGGGTTGAAAATAAATTCCAAAAATTAAAATGTTTAGTAAAAATTTAAAAAGTAAAAGTGATAATTTCCAGACAAATAAAAACTGAAAATAATTTTTTTTTAAATATTGAAATATTAGATGTGATTATTTTCAGAAAATTAAAAATTAATAGAAAATAAACTTTAAAAAATATTTAATCAAAATTGAAAAAGTAAAATTCAATTTAAACAAATTTTAAAAAATAAAATGTTTAATTCAAAATTATTTCAACATAAATTTAAACAATATAATGAAAAATAGGATGTTTAATACAAATTTAAAAAGTAAAAGGGATTACGTCCAAAAAATTAAAAATTGATGGAAAATAAAAGTTAAAAATTAAATCAAAAAATTTAATGTAAGAAATTAAAATTTTAAAAAATAAAGGCTTTTCTATTAAAATTTAAAAATTTAAAGTTGAATAACAAAAACATTTCAAAATAAAGAATATAAAAATGAAATTAATAAATTAAAATTTAAAAAATAAAAAAGGTTGAATAAAAATTTACAAAACAAAGTTTTCGGTTCTATTAAAATTTAATTTTAAAGTATTAAAAATTAAATTTAAAAAACGTGAAAATTAAAAGAAAAAATATTTAGCACACATGAAAAAATTAAAAATAGTTTTAATTAAAATTAAAAGAAAAATCAAAATTAATTTAAAATAAAAATTATAAAAGTGAAAGAAAAAAATTAAAAAGTTAGAGATTATCAGTTTTTAAAAAGAGATTAAGTTGATAGGATAAACTCAGAACATAATACAGTGTACTCTTGTTAATTCGAACACTAAACGGGCAATCGAAAAAAAACTACTCGAGACAATTCATCAAAACTATGTTTAATTTGTTTTATTATTTTGTTAAAATACCTGATTTCAACAACGTTATAGGCACACAATTTCGGATTAATAGTAGTAGTAGTAGTGATTTTTTTCTTTTAACATTATTTGCTTTAAGAGTTAATAAAGAAGAAAACAATGAAAATAAATAAAAAGGAAAAGATGTGTTTTGTTCTTTACATTTCTTTTTTATAAGAATTTATAACGTGCTTTTCAATTTTCGTAGTATTACCCTTTAAAGTTCTTATTACACATATGCAGTTTATTCTCTAATTTCAAATTGAATTTGAAAGGGGCAAAGTTTACTTCGAACTATTCGATGTCGAATTAGATAGAGCCCACTGTATTTTTGTTACATTAGAAACCAAAAACGTCTTCTAGGTGTAAGCATGTAGGTGTAGTAATGTAATAATAATATTAATAATAGTAAATTAACCGCTCACTGATATTGAGAGTATCATTCACCATAAATAATTTTACATCTTAATGTGCCAAATATTTGCATGGGCAACTCTTCCTAAAGATTAATTTGATTCCATTAATAGGCAATAATAGGACCTGCAACCCACAAACATCTGTCGCATACCTACACGGCACAATTTTACAAATCCTGCTCAGAGAGACAATTTTTTATTTTATTTTCAAACATGAAGACCGAAACATAGGCCCACCAATTACAGTATTATTTTTCTTATCAAACTCCCTTTATCGGTTAGTAATGTATAAATAATTGCCCGAACCAAATGTCCCTGACCTTCAGCATTTTCGACCCTGATATAACCTGTTGTGCAAAAATATGATTTTTCTGCACGAGTTACTGAATATAACGTATTTAGATTTAAATGTTTTACAGAATATAAATGAAAGCTATTAGTACTCAGAAATGTCTGAAGATTAGACGCTAATTTAAAACTAATGTTATGTATAACGACTTTGTTATAGAAATGCACTAGTATAAAATTACACAGTATAAATTTTCTATTGATTTATGGACAACAATACTTTTTTTTAAATCATTTCAAATTTCCCCAAAAGATGATAATCCTATTGCCATGGTCAATGATAACAGGGCCTGGATAATAGGATATCTGAGGGTCTTCTATAAAGAAATCATGATACCGGAAAACGATCTACAGCCCATTCTCAGTCAAATGCCAAATTGGCATGCAACATTGACCTAATTGGCAATATTCGACTAATTGGCGAACGCAGTGAACACAGTACAAATCGTTCGTGACTTGAAAGTTCCCGAATGGAAATATTTTAACAAGTAGTATATAATTTAAGTGTCGAACTGGCCAGAGACGTTCTATTTATACTGTAACTGACGTGGTCGCAAATATGAGTCGAAGCCCATCATCACTTGAATGCAACAATAGTATACAACACGAGATGACAACAGACGCGCATAATCAGATATTGCTCTCGCAAGAGCAAGTAAAACAAGTTTTCAACAGGCCTAACACGATGTTTCTTCCCAGGAACACCACGGTGGCGAAAGCTACCTCAAACCCCACCATCAATCGCATGCAACACTAGCACGCAACACGAGTTTGCAACAGTCGCACGCGACCGGCACTTGCTCTCACCTTGCTATTCTGGTTGACGACGCACTTGCGCATGTGCTTCTCCAGCGTCGAGGGCACGGAGAAGGGCATCTCGCAGAAGCGGCAGCGGTACACGTCCTTTCCCAGCCGGCCGTGCGTCTTCATGTGGCGCGTGAGCTTGGAGCTCTGCGCGCACGCGTACGAGCAGAGCTCGCACTTGTAGGGCTTCTCGCCCGTGTGCGAGCGCCGGTGCACCGTCAAGTTGGAGCAGTTCTTGAACACCTGTTGCACACAAAGAAGAGGGCATGGCTTTTAGTCGCATGCATATTGGAGTTGCGTGGAGTAGTCGCATGCATATTGCAGTTGCGTGGTGTAATCGCGTGCATATTGCAGTCGGCGTAGACACATGCAGATTGCGGTTGCATGGTGTAGTCGCACGCGAATTGCAGTTGCATGGCGTGGTCGCGTGTATATTGCACGATAATGTCGCACGACTGACTCGTACGATTTGGTCGGATGCTTTCAATGTATTCTTATCATCATAAAGTAGTCGTCTGTGACAATCGATTAACAACCAAGATTCCATTTCATGGTACAGACGTGTTACGTTTTGGCGTAAAAAAACGTATTTCAGAACCATGTAAAGGTCGCCAGTTGTGTATTCAAGCATTGTCAAGGTAGAAACATACTACTGTGAGTGTGTTTTTATTGTACTGTGAGAATGAAAAAGAGTCTTCAAATTTGTTGCCAACAAACGACAGGCATTTTTGTTTCATCCCTGTTTCAGTTTCGCAAGAAACTTAAAACATGGAAACAAAAACGTATCTCTGATACTGCCACAATTTCGCGTTGATCGAGTTTGAACACGAAATGCTTTCGGTATTAACTAAATAATTAAATAAATAAACAAATAAATAGAAAGCAAATAAAAGTAAATGAAAAGATGTATCTGTACTATACGCGCACTTTTTCTTGATACTCCACAGCGGGGGTGCGAGGGGAGGCAGGTTCTGTTTACGTCACGGCAGTGCAGTGCTGTCAACACCCACAGAAAACTCAGTGTAAAAGCCCGTCTTGGACTAGATAACAATGAGAAACAACTGACTTTTTTGTAAATTCTGAAGAATAATTTACAATTGTAGAAATTCTTGAGTAACGAGAAGGTGCACGGTACGCAGAGGTCGTTAGTAAGAGAGAGCGAAAACTAAGAAGTCCGAATTGTAAGGGAAGAAGGTGAGCAGCACTGCAAACTGAGCCGTGACGTTCCGAGTGGGGCTCATGTTTCTGCCGAGCCGTGCTGTGCCGGGCTGAGCGAGAACTAGGGAGCTGGAGGATCAAGAAAAAGTGCGAGCATAGTACGTGATTCTGCCACTAATTTCGTATTGTTATTTCGAACCAGGACATGATTCGCCATCAAGTAACTAAGCAAATAATTAATAAACAAATAAATAAATAATACATAATAAATAAATAATAATTAAATAATAAATAATGAATAAATAAATAATGAATAAATAAATAATGAATAAATAAATAAATAAATAATGAATAATAAATAAATGAAAATATAAAGAAAGCAAAGAATGGCAAAGTGGCAGCGCTGACCTTCCCGCAGAACTCGCAGGTGTCGTTGCGGCGCGTCTCCTTCTTGAGGTGGTGCGGCGCCTGGCCGGGCCCGCCGGGCGGCAGGCCGAGGTTGAGGGCGGCCGCGGCGGCCGCCGCCGCCGCCAGCGTCGACGCCGGGCTGGGACCGGCCTTGAGGCCGCCGCCGCCGCCGCGCACGCCGTTGGGGTCCTTGCGGCCGGCGCCCGCGCCGCCCAGCAGCTCCACGTCGGCCGCGCTCGGGAAGAGGTGGTGGTCGCCCGGGGACCTGCGCAGCACGTGGTGGTGGCGGTGGTGGCGATGGTGATGGCCCGCGCGCTCGCGCTCCGCTCTTGGGCAGAACGAGGAGAAGACGCTGGAGAAGCAAGTGGAGGACGAGAAGAAGAAGATGGAGAGAGAGAGAGAAAAGATGAGAGACAAATGTACATTGGAAAGAAGAAGCTGGAGGAGGAGAAGGAGAAAAGGCGATGGAGAACAAAAGATGACACAAATATCCTCCAAAGAAAATGGAGAAGGGGAAGAAGAAGTTGATGGAGAGAGAGAAAAGATGAGAGACATATGTACATTGGAAAGAAGAAGCTGGAGGAGGAGGAGAAAAAGGCGATGGAGAACAAAAGATGACACATCTTCCAAAGAAAATGAAGAAGGGGAAGAAGTTGATGGAGAGAGAGAGAAAAGATGAGAGACAATGTATACTGGAAAGAAGAAGATGGAGAAGGAGGAAAGGGCAATGGAGAAGTAGATAGAAAACAAAAGATGACACAAATATCTTCCCAAAAAATTGGAGAAGGGGGAAGAAGAAGTTGATGGAGAGAGAGAAAAGATGAGGGACAAATGTATATTGGATAGAAGAAGATGAAGGAGGAAAAGGAGGAATATTTTGAAAAGAAGATAGAGGAAAAGGTGGAGGAGAGAAAGAAGAAAAAAGGCGATGGAGAAGAGGATAGAGAAGAAGAGATAACATAAGTATCTTGGAAAGAAGGAGAAGAAAGAGTAAGACGACAAAAAGAAAAAAAGGCGATGACACAGAATGTGAGAAGACGGTAGATAATAAAAGATGTTAAAAAGCGACATTAAATTAATAAAACAAAATAAAAAAGGATGATTTACTTATCTTGGAAAGAAGAATATGGAGAAGAAGGAAAATCTGCAGGAGAAGAATGAGGAGGAGGAAGAGGGTGATGGAAGAAGGGTAATAAGAAGAGCAAGAAGAAACCAATGCGACAATGCTCTTGGAAAGAAAGAAAAAGGTGCAAGAAAAACACTTAGATATTCTGTACTCAGTAAAGATGGAAATGTATGTATTTTTTGTACTGCAGTATTATACGACCAGTATTAACGACCTTTTCGTTACAAGAAAACATTCATGAAATGACATCTTACGGCACAATTTCAGAAAACCTTGTGAGAATCGATAGTGATAACCGGAACAGCTGACAACGTTTTTTTTAACTTAACATTGATTCTCTTATAAATTCATAATGCTGCTATATAAAATAATAACGAATGCAACTAATTTATAACGTTAAGATTTATTGCTTTCATGTAAATTTGAAAACTCACTCCCAAGGTCGCTCATTTTCAAACAATGAAGCCATGCAATAAATAAAACTTATCATTATAAACGAGTTGCACACTAGCAGTTTATACAACTTGTTTACAATATTACGGTTTATTGCATTCGTACTAATTCGAAAACACACTCCTCGTTTTTTTTCCTGAGCCTCAAGAAATGTGTGAGAAATCTCTTCCCGCATACGTCATACACAGTTTTTACTGTGTGTGTGTGTTTTGTTGTTTTTTTTTGACCAAATAAATAAAACAAAAACCTCGCTCGTTTTGAGCACACGTTTAATACAATAAAGCTTAATATAGTGGTCGCTAATGACTTAGTAGTTAATGCGACCTTAAATAACAAAAAACGGTTAATATTATAAACTAGTTGCATAATGTACCATTTTATTCCCCCGCACGTGCTCACCTGTGGTGCTTAATATTATAAACTAGTTGCATAATGTACTATTTTATTCCCTGCCGCGTGCTCACCTGCAGCGCTTAATATTATGAACTAGTTGCATAATGTACTATTTTATTCCCCGCCGCGTGCTCACCTGTAGTGCTTAATATTATAAACTAGTGCATAATGTACTATTTTATTCCCCCGCCGCGTGCTCACCTGTGGTGCTTAATATTATAAACTAGTTGCATAATGTACTATTTTATTCCCCGCCGCGTGCTCACCTGTAGTGCTTAATATTATAAACTAGTTGCATAATGTACTATTTTATTCCCCCGCCGCGTGCTCACCTGTAGTGCTTAATATTATAAACTAGTTGCATAATGTACTATTTTATTCCCCCGCCGCGTGCTCACCTGTGGTGCTTAATATTATAAACTAGTTGCATAATGTACTATTTTATTCCCCGCCGCGTGCTCACCTGTAGTGCTTAATATTATAAACTAGTTGCATAATGTACTATTTTATTCCCCGCCGCGTGCTCACCTGTAGTGCTTAATATTATAAACTAGTTGCATAATGTACTATTTTATTCCCTGCCGCGTGCTCACCTGCAGCGCTTAATATTATGAACTAGTTGCATAATGTACTATTTTATTCCCCCGCCGCGTGCTCACCTGTGGTGCTTAATATTATAAACTAGTTGCATAATGTACTATTTTATTCCCCCGACGCGTGCTCACCTGTGGTGCTTAATATTATAAACTAGTTGCATAATGTACTATTTTATTCCCTCACCTGTGGTGCGCTGCGGCCATGGCGGGCAGCCACAGCCCGGCGTAGAGGGCGTCCCGCTCGTGTCGGGGGGCGTGGCCGGCGGCCGCGGCCGCCGCCGCCACCGCCGCGTGGTGGCCGTCCAGGTCGAGCTTGAGCCGCTTGGAGGCGGCGTCGAACGGGTTCTCGAAGGCCGCCGCCGCGGCCGCCGCGGCGCCGGGCGCCCCGAACAGCCCGTGGGGCGACATGAGGTCGAGCGGCGGCTGGCCCGACATGAGGTTCTTGGCGAACTCCTCGCGGAAGCGCATGGCGGCCGCCGTCTTCTCCATGGCGCCGTTCTCCAGCCCGGCCGCCGCTTTCACCAGGGAGGACGGGGGCGTGGCCTTGCCGCCGTTGTTGTTGTCCGGGATGAGCGGCGAGCGGTGCAGGTCGTCCTTGATGTGCAGGTGGTGCGAGCCCACCACCGACTCCTGCAGGGCCTGCTTGTACGCTTCGCTGTACTGCTGGATGTTGCTCAGGCCGAACTTATCCATGAGCTCCCCGACCAGCGAACCGGAAGGTGGCGAGTTTCTCCAGCGGGGTGGCCGTGGGGGTGGGCCGCGGAGTGCGTTCCCCCTTGCCCCGACGGGTCCCCGTTGTTGTTGTTGTTGTTCGCGCTGGGGTTGTTGTTGTTGTTGTTGTTGGCGGCCGAGTCGGCGGTGTTGGAGTGCGCGTTGGAGCTGCCGTTGGGGGGCGTGGACGAGGTGGATTTGGTGGTGAGGTCCTCGGGGGCGTCCCCGCCCAGATCCTCGTCGTCGTCGTCCTCCCCGTCCTCCTCGTCCAGCTCCATCTCCTCCTCCTCCTCGTCCTCCTCCTCGTCGTCGTCGTCATCGTCGTCGTCCTCGTCGTCCTCGTCGTCGCCGTCCTCGTCCAGCGTCTCCACGGAGCCCGTGTGAGACGCGGCGTCGTCCCCACCGCGCGGCGACCCGTGCGCGTCGCCGTTGGCGCGCTGGGCCCGCCGGTGCACCTTCATGTGCCTCTTGAGCTTCGAGCTCTGCGAGCAGGCGTGGTTGCACACCGAGCACTTGTACGGCTTCTCGCCGGTGTGGGTCCGCCGGTGCACGATGAGGTTGCTCTCGAAGCGGAACTTCTTGCCGCAGAACTCGCATGCTTTGACGGCGTCGCCGGCGGCGGAGAGGTCGGACGCCTTGAGCAGCATGCCGTGCGGGGGCGTGGAGGCGGATCGGGGCGTGAGGGCGGCGGCCGCCGCGGCCGCCACCGCCGCCGCGGACCCGGTCACCGGGTCCGACAGCGGGGACTGCTTCTCGGGGGAGGAGAGCGGGTCCGGGCGGGCGCCGCCGGGGCTGCAGCTGCTGCGGCTGGAGTTGTGGTTGTTGCTGCCGCTGGAGTTGAGGAGCAGCGGCGTGGGCGTGGAGGCGGCCGACGCCGGCGGGAGGCCGCTGGGGGAGGTGAAGGGCGGGGTGAGCAGCGGGCGGCGCGGGGACGGGGACGTGGAGGCGTTGGAGGCGTTGGACGCCCCGCCGCCGCCGCCGGCGCCCGCGGACGCGCCGGGGCTGGTCGTGCCGGCCAGCTGGCGCAGGCGCTGCGAGTAGAAGTCGAGCTGCGGCTCGAGCGGGAGGGCGAGCGAGGGCGGGGGCGGGGCGCCGGGCACCGGGGCGGCGGCGCCGCCCCGCGACGGCGCGGCGAAGGGCGTCGCGGACGCCGCCGTGGGGTTGGTGGCGCCCGACGACGCCGCCGCGGCCGCCGCCACCGCCGCCGCCGCCAGCCCCAGCGGGCCGTGGTGCGACGTGAGGCGGAGCTGCTCGGACATGAGCTGCTCCATGCGGAAGTGGTGGTCGTGGTGGGCGGACGGGCGGGCGAAGAGCGCGGCCGCCGCCGCCGCCACCGCGCTGGACGTCGTCGACGCCGTCGGCGACGTCAGGTGGTTGGTCAGCGGCGACGCGGAGCCGGCGGAGAAGGGCGTGTGCGCGGGCAGCCGCAGCAGCCCGCCCACCGCGAACGGGTTGGCGAGCGCGGCGGCGGTCGCGTGCGGGTCGGTGGTGGCGCCCGGGGGCGGCGGCGGCGGCAGCAGGCGGCCGGCCGCCGGGGGCGGCGGGGGGCGGCAGCGCCAGCGCCGACGGCGAGCCCGCGATCTTGCCCGACGACGTCGACGACGCGCTGGACTGCCGGGGAGGACCCGCTGGAGGGCTGAGCACCCGGAGGAAGAGCTGCTGTGGGAGGTGGGGGCGGTGGCGGCGGTGGGGGCCACCGCGGGGACGGTGGGGGTGGACGCCGGCCCGCCCAGCCCGCCGCCCGCGCCCCCGGCGCCCGGGGACGGCGCACCGCCGCCCCGCCGCTGCCCGCCGCGCCCGCCCCCGCAGGTGGAGGGACGAGTCCACGGCGTAGATGCGCAGCCCGTGCGTGTTCTGCGCGTGCTGCAGCAGGCGCCAGGCCGAGTGCAGGCGCTGCTTGCACGTCACGCACACGTAGTGGCTCGGCTCTTACAACAGACCGGCAATCGCACACGTGAGCACTTACACCAGATCACACATTTCTTCAAAAATAATAAAGTGCAAGTGAAGAGTAGGTTTCAGCGACCGCAGCGAATAAACGATACCATTAATGATTTCTAGGCTCTGCAATAGACCAGCAATCGCACGCATGAGCACTTACTTCACGCAGGTAAACGAGATTAGACATTTCTCGAAAATATAAAAAGGAAGTAAAGCGTAAGTTTCAGCGATCGGATTCAAGTTAATGATACTATTTAAAATGTTACAGATGTGAGACTGCTGAAGTACATGTATGGTTTAATTTCATTATAAATATAGTAGGATCATTTAGATGATACCGTTAACGAATTATTGAGTGTATCGGTGCTCAGTATTACGGTCATTAAGTATTCTGACGTTCAGCGACGTACACCCAATATAGATTAACATTTACCTTTCGATCTATCCATCTACTTTCCTCAACCACCATCTTTCTACTTTCCTCATCCATCAACTCATTTCCGAACCACCTCCACCACCCAATCCCCACCACCACCCACGCCGTTTCCCCTTCCCTACTTCTCCGACTCGTCCCCTTCCATTACCCCGGCCGGCAGATATAGTTTCCTCCCCGGCTACAGTTTCCGAGTCGCCCTCGCTTGTTTTTCCCCGCGTGGCTAACAACCGCGCATCGACTTCTTCGAAAACAGAAGACGGTCGCGCCGTCGTTTTTCTGGATTATGCCCCTCCTCCCCGTCCCCGCCACCGCTCGAAGTCTTTCCAGCTTCCCCCCGTCCCAACGTAAGTCGGCGGATTTCATCTTTTCGAATATCGGATGCTGACCGTAGTCACGGTTGACGTATAAAACTTGTCGCAGAAATATTTTTGTAGATCTTCACGAATAACAAACATTTTTATAAATACTCGGAATTTAATAGTATAATCCCATGTCGTAACAACTGAAACCTCCATATCACGTAATCCTCAATACAACCATTTTCCCATTAAACTTACTTTTCGTATTAAACAAGAAATTCGGTACTAGAACTCAAGTCGAAATATTAAATAAATACCATTTCCTTAAGATTCCCCACCTCCTCCAACTCCCATCCCAACGAGCGGGTCACGGACTGCGTTACGTGATCTTTCCTTCTTCCTTGTCCTATCGTCGACCTTTACTCACACTCACACGTACATACACCCAACGCCACATATGTCGGAAGACCAGCCGGGAGCTTAGAGCTCTTCCCAGCTGGGACGGTACCCCGCTGGTGGGAGATACCTGCTTAGGGAAAACCACGCAAGTCGACGTGTAGGTATAGCTCCGAATCTCACCATCTAGCACGGAGTAGATCACCGCCATCTCCCGCGATACAAAACATGCACGACACTTACGGGACTAATGACCCCATTAGTTAACGCGCCCGGAAACAGGAAATAATCAATCAACCGAGCAGAGAAAAATGGCGCCGGGAGACGCTAAAACACTCAAATGACCGTCCCATTTAAGCACTCAAAGAGGGGAACACGACAACACCCGAAACGACCGTTCTATTGAGAGCTGCTTTAGCTGCAGCATTTAAGTACGGTATAAAACGCCCCGCGTGTTTTCCGTCAAAGCATTCCGAAAACTATTGGGTCACGAAAACAGGCGGACAGGGTTTTTTTCTCCCGTTTTCCACGTCATTCTCGTTGGCAATCTCAGTCAAGCGATACATTTATTTTCCATTAAGGCATCACCATTTGTGTTAAAACAGCAAAATAAGAGTCTCTTAAAAACACACATCGTTTTCTTGGGAAATTGTACTCTAAAAGGTGTGATGATTCATAATTTCTCCCACCCAGGGTAAAGACATAATGCATTAATTATGAAATTCCTTGATCTCATTCACCGTAAACGTAGATAATGCGGGTATATTCAAGTATCGTTTAATTTTCTATTTTTTCTGTGACATTTGTAGAGTGTTTCTTACCATTTTAAGACACTGTTATACACAAAAAAGACTTGTAACAGTTTTGCCAGCTTTTACTCGCCCTGCAAAGGAGCGAATTAATATTCTAAAGATAGTTATCGACCATAAACGAGTCTGCCAATTCCATTCTCTTGTCTTGTTAAAATTTATTTCTCCCTTCGAATTAACTGAAACGATAAGTAGTACGTTTCTTATTATGTCATAATTATTAACGTACTTATCTTAATTCGAGGTGAGAAATAAATTTTAACAAGAAAAACGTGATTTGCCGTAAGTTTTACAAAGTGGACGAGAGACATTTTGGAATTGGCAGGCTCATGTAAAATCCCCTGACCTCCGCGAGGCCAAAAATCCACAACTGGTTTAAATATGACTAGCGTACCCGTGCGAGAACTCTCGCATGTTAAATCCCACCTTTTTCCCTATCCATTTGTCTATCCTTTCCATAAAGGAGAGGAACTACTAATGTACTTACAGAATATCAAACAAATAACAATGCAATTGATGTTTGAAACAAATTTTCAATTAAAGTTTATTCAACATTATAGAGATATGTTCTTGGAACAATTCATACTTCTTTAAAAAACATTTGAAGAAATTTTTCAATCTTCCTTGAGAGTTAGCTTTTTGCTTTCCTTGATAGTCAAGTAAAGACACAAACTACGGTGTTAACAGAAAGCGTAAATAAAGATTGTCGAATATAAGCCTTCTAAGCGTGTCGCCACAAAAATTGCTACCAGCAGGAAGGCTGAAATATTGAGGTGGCCTTGATAGTATTGAAGCGTAGAACCGAAAAGTTAATTGAATGAATCGGAGAATGTCTTATCTTGTAGATTAGGGTGTAAAAAACGTTTCTTTGAGGCCTCTGGCCTCAACAGTTTACTTTTTAAGGCTCTAAAACGCTTTGTTTATGAGTTATTTGCCGATATAGGTTGACATGTGATGCGCATTGCATTTTACATGAATATTTCGATGCGTTTTTTTAAAGAAATCATCCATATTTTCAAAGTCAAAGTGGAATTCGTCAAGTCTCCGTGAAATTCTCTTTTTTAGAGCCCTCATTTATAAAGATTGTTTGCGTGTGATAGCCGGAAACCAAAGGTATACTACTGAAATAATACAGGAGACGATTAGTTGTACAAAACTTGAGTAGCCGATCGCTTTTCCATAGCTCAGTGTTGTCAAGGTCGATGCCACGAGCTGGGAGTCCGTAGTACCAGAGCCGCGACGAAATCGCCCCTCCACGCAGTTCATCACCCCGCCGCAAGAGACTACGCCATCTCTATTGAGAAACGGCGGGTTACTAATAGTTTCCTCTCCCGACGCTAGTGGCGCAGAGAAGCTCGTGGCATGGCACGGTGCTGCGAGGCGTGCGACTGCCATCAGTAGAAGGCCTTGACGCCACTGCCATAGCTAGTGATCGTCCAGTGGTGCTACGTCATAAATCCACCATCGGCCGCGGCCAGCGCGGCTTCTGGCCGCCCTGCGCCGCCGCCGGGCGCAGCCGCCGCTGCTCATGGCGGTCACGTCGCCCTCCGGCCGCGGGCATGCAGATCGGCTTGCCGCACCGGCCCACCGCCGCCGCGCCCCCGCCCGCCCCCCGCCTTCCTCTCCTCCCGCCATTCTACCCCATCTTTTCTCCATCCTCCCATCCTGCCCTCTTTCCTTTTATCCTTCCTTCCTCACTCCCTATTCCCATCTTTCCTACTTATCTTCCTCCCTCCCATCTCTCTTCCACCCTTTCGTCCTTCCTTCCTCCCTAACATTCCTCCCTTCTTCCCTTCCTTCCTTCCATCTTCCATTCTCCTTCCCGTCCCTTCTTCCTTCTTGCCATCCTCCCTCCTTCCCACCCTTTCTTCCTTTTTCCCTTGCTTCCTCCCATCCTTCCTACTTTCCTCCCCCCATCCTTCCTTCTTCCTTTCCTTCCTTTATTCCTCCCTTCCTCCCATCCTTCCTTCTTCCATTCCTTCCTCCCTCCCATCCGTCTTCTTCCCTTCCTCCCTTCCATTCTTCTCCCTTCCTCCTACCCTTTCTCCCTTCCATCTCGTCTTTCGTCGCATCCGAGTACTCGAGGTAAAAGGAAAGTAGGTGGCAGAACTGGCGGACAAAAGATATGTCGACGAATTGTTTCAACCTGAATCATGCTGTTTCAAGGAACACTACAAGAATATAATATTTAAATGACGTCGAAATTTCTTTGCCTCCACCACATACCTTCCGTTCCGCTCTTTGTAACTGTAGTACTTTCAAGGTTCACGGGAAGAGACGGCAAGTTTCCATTTAATACTCCACATCATTATATCATAATCACAGCCTCTCAGCCAACATTTTCATCATGTGTAAAACAAATACAGGCAATGAAAATGTTAGGTAAAGCTTCTGCTTGAACGGAAACTTCCATACTACTTGAACGGAAACTTCCATTAACTTTTCTTGTCTAATAATAGAGATATTTTAATATTCTTATTTTGCGGTTATTCGTTAAGAATTAAACCAGATTGTTGCAGGTATGTGAAATTTAATCCTATTAGCTCTAATAACAGTATATCAGTCAGAGTAAAAGATGTGTAATCTAAAACATGAATAACGCTCGGAAAAATCGCGATAATTCCGCA
>JAHLJT010005437.1:47928898-47943017 GCA_031308135.1 Acheta domesticus
CCATCCCTCGTCAGCATTACCACTACGTCCATCTCCAACCAAGCAGACGAAGTTTAGCAAAAGGAAAGAAGGGCGAATAAGGAAGAAAACAGTGGTTGGTAAAGGAGGAGTCGGAAGTGGAAACGCGTGAAAAGGAAAATGAGAAGAAAGTAGAAGAGGGAGGAGGTATGGAAGTAGGAGGAGAATAAGGAAGGAGTCAAAGAAGAAGAGATGGAGGATAAGTAATGAGAGTCTAATGAGAGTAATGAGAATATCTAAACCCATCACATTGTGGCATGCAGTGATCAGTGATTGCCCTTTACACCAACTCATACACATACTGACCAAACATTTAAAACTTGATATTGAAATCTATTCTCTATTAAATTGTACTGCAGAGTGTGACAAAATTATTAAATTTCTATGTCTAAATTTTCTTCACAAAAAATGTATGTATCATTATATATATATATATATATATATATATATATATATATATATACACACACACACACACATATATACAATCATTGTTGAACATTTAAATTGTTAAAAGATATGTTTAGAAATATTTCTATGTAAACAAAATGTAAATTTTATTATAATTTAAAATTGTAAAATAGGTTTTGATCGCTTATGACCAAGTAGTTTCACAGCGATGTAAAATAAATTAAATAAATTTAAAAAACAGATTTTGATTGCTTGTGACCAAGTAATTTCACAGCGACCTAAAATAAATTAAATGAATAAAAAAGGCACCATCATCAAGGTACGCCCTGCGCGGTGCCCAGGCCAAAGACGTGAACAGGTGGGTGGAGGGGGCCTAGAGTGGGGGGGCGTTGGCAGAGCGGCGGGCGCGGGGGGCCGTGTGAAGTGGGCGCCCAGCAACGGCCTCCTGGGAGCGCCCAGCCCTCACCCCCGCCTCCTCCCGCCCCGCTTCATTAAAGCGAAGCCGCACCGCACCGTCCCACGGCCAGCGGCCAGGCCGCCACCGCTGCCACCGCCGCTCGCTAAATGAGCCGGGCACTAAGAGCAGCCCTGGGGAATACCCATGGGCCACTAATGTCGGAAATCGTTTCTCGCTCTTCCTTCTTCCTTTCCCCCTCGTCCCCTTCTCCTCACTTCCATTCTCTGCCTTGCGTTCCCTCTTCATCATTCCTTCAACCTCTTCCACTTCCCTCTCTTTTATTTTGTTTCCTAATATCCCCTTCCCCTCCCCTGCCTTTCCTTCCTTTTCTTTCCCTCCTCTACCCTTCCCTCCCATTGCTTTTCTTTCCCGTTCCTTTCCTCCCCCTATGTTTCCTTCCCTTTCCCTGCATTTCTCTCCCCTTTCCTCCCTGCCTTTCTTTCCATCCCTTTCCCTTCTCATCCGTTTTTTTCTTTCCCTTCCTTTCCTTCCCTTATCTTTCTCTGCCTTTCTTTCCCTCACTTCTCTTTCTCTGCCTTCCTTTCCCTCCCTTTTCTTTCTCTGCCTCCTTATCTCCCTTTGTTATCTCCAATTCCTTTTCGTCTTCTTTCTTCACCTCGTCTTCCTCCTCTTCCGTCTCCCCCGTTTCTTTTCTCCTCCTTTCTCGTTTTTATTTTCCTTTTCTAGCTGCTTTTTCAACTTTTCATCCTTCTTCATATTTTACACACACTTCCTTCATTCAGCATCTCCTCTTTTTCCATTTTTTCCTTATTCACGATTGTCTTTTCTTCCTCCTCATCCTCCTTTTCCCCTTTTCAGTTTTTACCTCTTTTCATCCCTTCCTACATGTTCACGTTTTGTTCTCCACCTGCCTCTACTTTCCTTCCTTCCCTATGCGATGTTGGTACCTCAGAATAGAGAATTAATTGAGAGACAGTTCTGTAATTATTATGAATGATTATTAAAATCAGTGTGGGATACTGCTTATCTTTCATTCCAAAATCACAGTAACAAATCATTCGGAATTATAATGGTCTTTGAACACCGGTTAATTGCAGATAGCGAACATATTGAAAATGATTTGCACTGAAGTAATTGAATATCGCAACCGAATTTCGAAAACATGTAGACGAGAACGATTATCCTTAAATGTAGTGTGATCAAATTTGCAAAATGAAAGAAAAAAGAAATTCTATTTTCTTAAACTTACGATCCAATTAAATTATATAAAAAGAATATACAAGCAGTTCAATTTTAAGAGATTACATAAGTGCTAGATTGCTAATCAAGATCTTTTTAATAACTTTTATTTAAACTTATCAATTAAATGAATCTAACCTATTTATTGAATATTTTTAATGATTTTTATTAAAGAGCAATGCAGCAATTCTTCATGATTTAAATGCTTTGTCAACGTGTTTATTTCTGCGGTCATTGGAAATACAATATTTCAGTTTAAGCGGCATACACAGAAAAATAAATGTCTTTCGAATAAACGAATAATAAACGAAATCGAAAAATAAACGAATTTCAGTTGCCGCTTTCACTAGAGGTCTCCTTCAGCCTTCATTTACATAACGAACTCTGCTTATTTCACGCAAGACTGCGGTCCCGTCATAGAGACCGTCATATATCTGTTTTTGCTTGGACACCAATACATTTGAGTTATACCAGCCGCCAATTGGGTCGAGCGCTGAAAATCTTGGATCCAGAAACTGCCTAAAAGGAGGTTAGTACAAATAATGAAAATATATAATGAATGAAAGTGTTATTTTTAAGCCTGGGGCACGCGTGATCGACCTCTCAGATGATTTGTTCTTCCGTTGACAGAGCATCATAGGAATTTTTCAGAACACCGTCCTTCTCACAGTCTCTGTTATTGTTCTCAGATGTCAACGCTTCTTCTTTGCACCAATAGGCTTTAGTGTCGACACCAGAATAGTCTCAAACAAGCCGTACCTGGCGAAGCGTCTCGCAGAACAGAACGCGTTGTACAATTGGTTAAGGTATTACATATGTCTTTTTTCAACAGCCCCTACATAGTTCTTTGTTGCGCTCTCATAAAACTGTGAGCGCAACAAAGGAAACAAAAGACTTTCGTCTGATCAGCAACAACTGATCTTAATGTAATATGGTACCGAAATAAGCATTTTGTATTCTTGAATTAATATAAAAGAAAAATAAGTAGCAGTAAAGCTGTCTAAAAATAGTGTGTCACTAAAAATAGTGTACGACACATACGAGTGATAAAAGAGATTTTATTCTGTTCGTAGGATTGCGCCACTCGGCATATAGTCCTGGCCTCATGTCGCAGCTTTTCCTACTAACAAAATAAAAGGTCATTTTTACCACTCGTGTCATAACTGCCTTTTTCAAACCTGTTAAACACTGTAGTTTAAAGAAATCTTAAAATTGCGATACCAGTAAATGTGTCTAACATGCGTTTATGTCTGAAGAATCCAATAGTATGTTTGTGAAGCAAGATAAGTTAAAATTTTAATGAAGCATCTGAGAGATCGCCATGTGTACTCCACTTGCTAATCCACATGGTGATCACCATGTATATTAGCGAGTGATCACCATGTATATTAGCGAGTGATCACCATGTATAATAGCGAGTGTACCGCCGGGTTCAGCTTAAACGTATTTTTTTTAAAAGGAAAGGCATCATTTCCTATCGTTTCTGAACTCCGATATTAACTAAGAGGATAGTATTTTTTTGTTTGTGAACATTGTGCAGAGAACATTTTTTAAAAATTATTTTGTGTTTGTGGACGTTTTGCTGTGGACAATTTCGTTTCTAGGTATATCTGCTTTCGTACTTGCGTTAAATCAATTTAACGCAACCAAACTGAGGAACGGTTTCCTTAACAGCCAGCGTCCGTTAAGAATTTAACAGTCTGCCGGCGTTTAGAACGATCGGAGCAAATGAGTTGTAGCCGAAGATGGCCGTGGAGTATACGTATTCTAATAAAACGTATTTCTTCTTTAAATGATTTGTTTCTTCTAAAAAGACTATATTACGAAACGCGTTAACCTTCACATGACCTATAACACAGAGAGAAGGCTCGGATTGTTATTTGCTATTTATTGGCCCAAAAAACTTCAATAACTAGAGTGGCCGTTTTTGTATGACTCTTGTATTTGGCGTTTTAGGGCCGGATCATTCCGACTTTTGTCAGCTAGCGGCGTTTTCAGGCATCGACTCTGTTTTTATGTATTATCCGCGTCTGGGGATGTCGGAGACTTGTGGCGAGTATGACATATTCACACCATTTTATTTCCGTCATTTCTTCCATCAGATAGCTTATTCCACGTGCCGGAGCTTTCTTTCCTCATCCAGCTATAGTAACTGATCGCCGTTTTTGGGAGGGAGCATTATGCTTGCGATTTTTCTTTCTGGGTGTCAAACGGGTGTTCTGGCTTTTTTCTATTTGTTTTACGAAGAGTATCAAAGGACAATTGCACGAAAGCACAAATAACAGACTCGGTTGGTTAACAACCCTGACTATCGACTCGATTACGAAATTCAACTGCAAATTTTATTTACTGTTTATCAGTCTTATGATTTAAAATCTACATTTTACTACTTTTTCACCGCGTTAGGTGGCTCAGGGTATTAACTAAATATCATGCAGTGCCTTTGCAGTGGGAGATAAGCGGTTGGGGACAAACCCAGCAAGCAGACGTATAGGTCGGCAACAATCTTCCCATCAAACAGAGCATAACACCGCCACCTTCCGTGATAAAGCGTGCAATAAACATAGGGGACCAATGAGCTTCAGTTAACGCGCCCAGAAATATCAATCAATTTGAAATATTTTATTTTTGAGAACGATTTCCAACGTCCGTTTTCGTTGCCGTTTTTTCTGATTGTAGATTTTTTTTTGTGGCAGTCGTCGCTTTCAGAGCGTCGAACCGCGCGCCTCTGGCCCCTGGGGGGCGGGGCGCTGGGAATGTGATTTTTGCTAGTGTTTTATGCAAATTAGAAAATATTCTCAAAAACTGCTCAATTTTTTTCTTATTTTTTCCTCTGAACAAGATACGCTTAAAAGAATGGCGGATATCTTATTTCGTTAAATTGTCTAAATTTTTGAAAATTGCAAAAGTTAGAAATAATGCGAGAAGATATGCCCTATTATAGTATCACTATTTCCTTTTTGTTTTACGAAATGTTTTGAACGTCACTCGTCAAATAACACAGACAACAGACTCGGTTGTTTATGATACTTGGCTGTCACTTCGGTTTACGAACATCAACCGCGTCTGTTATGTACTGTTCATCGGCCTGGTAGCTTTAATAAATAAAACTATTTTCTCTGTGTAGACGATTTGCAGCGTCCATTTTCATTATTGTGTTTTCTTTGAAAATAACTAAATTTTGTAATGATGTAATTTTGTATAAATTTTGTAATAATTAAATTTTAATAATAAAACTATTTTCTCTTGTGTGGACGATTTTCAGCGTCCATTTTCGTTACTGTGTTTGTATTTTGTTGTTGTTGTTTGTTCTTGTGTTGTTTTTTGGGGAGGGGACTTCGCGGCAGACATTTTCACCCCAACCTCCACCCGCCGTCGCTGGCCGGGCGTCGAACCGCGCGCCTCCAGCGCAGGGGGGCCCGCGGGAGGCCCCTGGGGGGCGCCGCGTGCATTTCCGGGGCCGCTAATTGGGCCGGGCGGCGAGTGACCGTGGGACGGCCTCCTAATGAGCTGTCCCCCACGACCCCAGGGCCCCCAACCGCCGCCAAGCACAAGAAATTCCAGTTCGCCGCCGCCGCAGCAGCACCGGCGCGCTTTTTTCTCGCGGGGGCGAATCCACCGCGGCCTCCAGGCGACCGTCACATCATGCGTGCAACGGCCGCGCTCAAACGCAATCGAGGAAAAAACATACAGTCATTAAGTAAATAAATAAAGAGAAAAATGTAAAAAAGGGAAAACAAGAGATGGAAATGAAAAAGGACAAAAAAGGGGGAAAGGAAAAAAAGATCAAAGGAAAAAGAGAGAAAAGGGAGTAAAAAAGGAAAAAACAGAAAAAAAAGTGAAAAAGAAAAACTGAAAAAAATGAAAAGAAGGAGAAAGAAGGAATAAAATATAGAAGAATGAAAGAAAGAAGAATTAAAGAAATCAGAATGAAAGAAAGAAGAATGAAAGAAAAAGAAAGAAACTGTAAATCAAAGCAGTAATCAAAGAGGAAAAGGAAAGTAATGAAAACGAATAAGTAGAAAGTTTTGAATTCTGGCCCGCCTATCAGTTCTATTGGTTTATTTCGCTAACGCTCGATTTGCTGAAAACATCTATTTTGGAAAAGGACTCCAGAAACATATGATAAATGAAGGAAAGAATGAAAGAAAGAAAAAGTGTACTCAGAAGTAGTAATCAAAGAGGAAAATAATGAAAACAAACAAAAGAATAAAAAGGCTTTGAATTCTGGACTGCTTATCAGTTCTATTTGTTTGTTTATTTTTCTAATGATCGATTTGCTAAAATCATCTATTTTTGGAAAAGGACTCCCAGGAGCAGTATTCGTGTTGTGGAATCTGTCAAGTACGCCACAGCCTTCAAGCTTTCGTCACATAATGTTTGTAACCCCGTCAGAGAGGACCGAAAGAAAAACACAGAAAAAAAATTTAAAAAAATAGAAAAGTACTTAAGTACTTTGTAAGTTATACCGTACAATATACACTGCAGTTCTCCACGACGTTCTTTGAAAATACATGCATGTGTACGTTGACTGGCTCGTAGGAGATGAAGACATAATTAACAAGAACACTGCATTAACACCACTTCACACATAAAAAACTCATTTTCCCCTGGTAAAATCAGAAGTTTTATTCACGCATCTTTTTTATTTTAACGCGTTGGTGACAGTTCTGGCGAATGTGCATGATGTAGAATTCGTGGTCTTATTGTGATGCCAGTAGATAAGTCTCGACGCCATTAAATATTATTAAAATGCACATAAAATAAACTACCATTATTGTCAATGTATTATCTTTCCCTCAATGCTTGATCTCTAGACATAATGTGTATTCGCTTGTAAGAAATATTTATAAGCTGACGAGGTACTATCCCTTTTAATTGAGAAAATACGTACGCATCATTTTAGCGGCTTCAAAAACCCGTTTTAATATTTAGTGGTACTTACTAACATTTTGCTGAGTTAAACCTTTTTCCAGTTCTCCTCTACTCCTTACCTGCTGAGTCACACAAAATAATTTCTCTGCATTTGGGTAAAATCTCGTAGTGCATTCAAATGTAATTACTGGGTACACTTCTAATTAATTTTAAATTCGTCTCTAACTTGAAGTGCATCAACATAATCAAACAAGTGCTCTGAGTATTCTCCTCTCCTTTCAGCCCTTCGTCGCTCGTTTTTACCCCTGACACACTTGTGAGATCACTTGACACCTAATTGCGTATGAATTTTTTTGAATGATCCCCTACTTATCTACTCATTAGACATTGTATTAAACTTTGAAAGTGATCAGATGGAAGTCATAACCACAGCTTCGGCGCCAATACTTTTATTTATTTATTTGTGTATTTTTTTGTTTATACGTGGAGTGGGTGAATGTTTTGCTAGATTCAAGATTCAGAACAATTCAAAACGATTGCATAGCATTAATCGATCATTGCATAGCCCCAATGAATCATGCGTGGTAAGCACAGGGGAAGGGGGTTTCTTCTGTGCCTCCAGAGACAAGTTCCGCTTTCAAGAGTGATTTCAATGCACCTTGTCTGTACAGCAGCAGGGAGAAGCAATATCACTGCTTATCCCTGTCGCGAAACAAATATATTAATTTTTTTCTCGAAATGTTCTATTTACCCACGCTGATGTGACTTATCATTTATTTTTGTTGTAATGAGTGTCAACAAATGGTACTAGTACTTAAGTTCAAGATTGTACAGATGAATACGTTTTCTCACTTTCCAAAAAAATTATTTAAAAAAACGTCGCTCACCGATCACCGTACAATTAAAGTCTGCGGCGAACGACCGAGTCAGAATTGATAGTATAGTGGTGGGACCGTCTCCCTTAGAGGAATTTGATGTCGACTGCCGGAAATATATTAATTTGTTGCTGCAAAACACACAATTAATACGTTAGTAAAGGCTCGCATAAACAGAAACTCAAAAAAGTCGTGACGAACACACGCACTACCCAAATTTTTACGCTAATTTTAGACTCTAGGGACAAACATTCAGCCTTTATATTTCAAAATTCAGGGTTTACAAATAAAATTAGTTTTTTTTAGACTAAGGCTACCATTGTCCACGATTTTGGGAAACCCACAAGAATCTTAAACTCGGCAATAAGGTACTTAATTAGCCTTCTATTTTGCATACAGTTTGGTTGTGTTTGGTTTTCGGACGCTGCTATCTCTGGAAGGCTGTGCCGTTGAGTGGCGTGGAAGGCCGGGGAGGGGGGAGGTGCCTCGTTTGCGGCCGCGCCCTCCACGTGACCACAAGACCAATTTGTGGTCCTCCACCTCCACTTCCCTGCCTCATACGTTCGTATGGGCTACCACACGAAAATTCAAATGTCACAAAAATACGACACCTTTTATAAAATTTAAGGCTAATTTTAGACTCTAGAAAAAATAAGTTTTCAAGCATTTTTATTCCAATATTCAAGTTTTTTTTTAATGTAAGGTCTTATCACCTACTGGCAACTACTTAGCGATCAGTATTGGATGTAACGTTATGGTATGAGAATGAAACTATATGATGGATAGGGGTGAAAAGGACGAACACATTCAACCATGCCCAAGGCGGGACACAAACCCGCGATCCCCTCGGACTGAGATCACTACGAGCACTGCTGCTTTATCGATCTCGGCCACGGGGCCGACAATATTTAGGGTTGTACAAGGTAAAAACAGTATTTTATACCAAAGCAAGCAGTGGCCAACAAGAGCCTAAATTTCGGGAATAGGGCACTTAATTAGTCAATTCATTTTCATTATAATTTAATTGTGTTTTGTTATTAGGCGCTGGATAGGGAGCTTAATTAGCCATTAATTTTGGATACGGTTTGTATTTGCTATTTCTATCTTAGAAGGCTGTGCAGTTCAGTGATGTGGAAGGCCGGGGTGGGTGGCTTGTGTTCGTCCACGGCCGTCCACGTGACCACCAGTCCAATTAGTGGCCCTCCTACCTCGCCATGCACTTCCCCCTGTCTCATACGTTCTTATGAGCAATATACACGAAGAATTACAAACGTCAGAACAATATGACACCTTACTTCAAATTATAAGGCTGAATTTTTAGAACTCGAGAAAAACAAATTATTCAAGCAATTCTATTCACAGTATTCAGGATTGTACAAGGTAAAAAAGCATATATTAGACTCACACCAGCAACGGCCCCAAGAGCCTGAAATTCGGTGATTGGACTCTTGAGATTCAGAAGGCCCGTCACGTGACCCCCTCACAGCGAGGGCGAAAGAGCCCTGAGTAAGTACCACTAATTTTGGATGGTGTTTGGGTTTGCTGTTTCTATCTTTGGTAAGTGCTGTACACTTGAGCGGCGTGGGAGGCCGAGGTGGTGGTGGTGGATGGGGAGGGCGGTGGCTCGCGTCTGTTCGCGGCCTCCACGTGTCCGTTCAGGCCAATTAGGGCCCTCCCCTACTCCCAATCTCCTTCCCCTGCACATACGTCTTATGGGCTAACTTGCTCGAAAATCCAATCGCCAGATATACACCACAACCTTATCGACGGCTAAGTTTAAGTTCTAGAAAATAAATTAATGTAGCTATATATTCCAATAGTCAGGGTTGTAACAAGGTAAAACAGCATAATAGACTCAGACTAGCAACGCCCCACGGAGAGGTCTAAAATTTCGAGAATAGGAGGCTCTTGAGATTCCAGAGGCCAGTAAGCTCCCCACACCCAGCGAGGTTCGCAAGAGCCTTAAGTAACCAATAATTCTGGATACGGGTTTAGTTTTGTTTGGGTTTTTGCTGTTTCTACTTGAGGAAGGCTGTGGAGCTGAGCGGCGTGGAAGGCGGGCAGGGTGGCTCGCGTGCGTCCGCGGCCTCCACGTGTCCGTCAGGCCAATTAGTGCCCTCCCGCTCCCCTGCCAGGCGGCACGTGGCGGGGCTTTCAGAGGATTGTTCTCGCAGACGGAAGGCGTGACCGCCAGGGGGCGAGGGGGGGTGGGGGGAGTGGGGAGGGGGAGGGGCCGCGGAGCGGAACGCCCCGCACCCACACCCACGCGGCTCTCCCGCACTCTGCACGTCACCGGCGCCCGCCTGGGCCCACGCTCCCCCCCCCATGCATCCGTGTTACCATATCAATTATGCTGCGATTTTCGTAACTTGTTCCGGCAGGAATCAGCTGTTTTCGCTGCCATCACGAGGAGAGTATATTTCGCGACAGTGCCGGGCACTTATGGTGACGTTCAAAAAGCTTCCTAGTGGATGAAACCCGTGAGCAGCTGATTTCTGTCAGGGACAAAGTTACGAAAATTGCCCAGTATATACAGGATGAACCCATTGAATTTGACAAATCAAAATAACTCGTTGACGAGTGCAGGAATCACAACAATCAATGAATCCAATCTTACAAAATTTGTTTCACAGCAACCGTCGCGAACATCCCTTAGTTGTCTCTTACGAGTTGATACACTCGTACTGAGTTTTATTCTTGGATTTATTACAGCTGCACTCCGACAAGATAATCAGCTGTTACGGTTTCATCCAACGTCACTGTGGTGATGTAAACCTCCCGAATGGATGACACCGTAACAGTGATTGAAACCTGTCAGAAGCAGCTGTAAATAAATCCAAGTATACAGAATGGCCATTTAATTTGACAAGTCGCATCGTACAAAAAATGTCAAAGGCAAGAATTTAATCTTTTCGGGGCACATCTTCAGACCTAAGATCACACTTTCCCGCTCGGCCATTAAGAACGAGGCGGGAGCCAGCTTTGAAATCTTAAATAGGAAACCCCATTTTTTTACAAATTTATCAATTCAAAGAAACAACAACTGAGGGGGATGTCGCGACGGTTGCTGTGAAAGCAAGTTTGCTAGAGATTGATTCATTGAATGTTAGTGATTCCGGACTTGTCAACGAATATCATTAGTACCGTAAGTAGAGTGCGTGTTTTCCTCGGGAGGTGGGCAGTGATCTTCCCCGCGATGGATGGCGAGATCCGGCGCCGACCTTACTGTCCGCTAGTGGGTTTTCTCCTAACAAGGTATCTCCCACCAGAGGAGCACCTCCTCAGCCGGGACAATCTTAAACTCCCGAATAGTCTCGCGACATATTGTATTGTCGGTATGTAAGTGTACATATGTGTGATTATGGGGAGAGAATAGGAAACGGGAAGGAAGGAAAAACATCGTGCACAGTCTGTGATCCGTTTGTTAAGTTTCCTCTTCGGCCTTCCTGGTATTGACCAAAGAAACCACAGAAAACTACCGATCAAAGCAGCCGGCCTCTAGCATTCTCTTCCAGACAGCAGCTGAATTGAACCTAACTGGTGTCGAATATACTGCCGTCGTTGGGACTCGAGCCCTAGGACCTCCGAGTCAAAGGCACTGCAGTGACATCAGTTGATGTCGTGAGCCACCTCAACAGGTCCCTCTTTTCCTCTTTTCCGCTGCCACTCTTGATCGCCACTTCTGAATTTCCCACAAGTCCTCGTCGTTCTTAACTGTCACGTGCCGATTTCGTCTTCCTCTACGCAGTATTGTCAAGGTCGATGCCACGACCTGGGGGACCGTGGCACGAGTGCCACGATGAATCGCCTCTCCACGCAGTTCATAACCCGGCCGGAAGAGACAACGTCATCTCTATGGTAAAACGGCGGGGTTACTAATAGTTTCCTGTCCCGACGCTAGTGACGCAGAGAAGCTCGTGGCATGCCACGGTTCCACGACGCGTGCCACTGCCACCAGTAGAAGACCTTGACGCCACCTCCCTATGCTTATTTCCTCGCCACCGATTTCCAACTTCCCCTTATCGTGTCTTTCTGCCCCCACCCATCGCCATTCTCATTATAGCTTATCACCACCAATAACGAACCTAATAATTATTTTACGAACCAAAGAGGGGAGCACAGGACTTCAACATCCGCGAAGGCAATGTTACACATTCAAAAATATTGCTTTACTTAATTTTCTATACTTAAGTCATTCAATGAATCATTTGTTTACATTATAAATATGAACTATAAGGCAACAAATTTTTTAATTCAGAGAATTTATGAAAAAATCGTTGAAAAGAAAACGTCATGTTTGCTGACCACTACATCTGCAGCCTCCCCCTACCACTCACAAGCGCCCACAATTTAATTTATGTAGTGAAAACGTGAATCTATATTGAAGTAGTGCACATTTTTAACTTGCACACACTACTAAAACCATCGTAAACAGCAGGCAAAACATTTTCCAAAATTGACCTTCAAAGGAGCTAACTTTACTTTAACCTCAACGAATTTGAAAACTGATGTTTTAATTTTGGGGATACATTCTATGAAACTTATAAGACATTTTAAGTTTTTGTTTTAAAAACATATATTTTCCTGAAGTACACTGTAAAAAACAAGATCAATGAGCCCCGATGTCTAAAATGTTGACAAACTGATGTGCTGTTTGGTAATAACTGACCGTCACACTGCGTGTCTCGTGAGAAATTTGTGTTATCAGCAGTCTACAAAACGTCTTCTACGTTTTCAGGAACATGTTCATTAATTCCCCTACATTTAACACGGTAACACTACTTGAAGTTGCGTTGAGTCTGGGAAAAATGTGAACTCGGCACAGGTAGTATGCATATTAGAGCAAGAGAGTAGAAGTTGCAGCAACTTGTTGAATGAAGCTGCGCAAATCAGTTGGTAAATCCCGAAGATATCGTACTACCTGAGTTAGTACTAAAGTAGCAAGCAGTATTGTTCTGTAACAACGACAATTACAGTTATTACAATTGTTTATGCTGTTGATAAATTGATTCATTGTTAGTAATTCGCATCTACCACTGAGGTCATTAGTCCCGTAAGCGTAGTGTTTTTCCATCGGGAGGTGACTGTGATCTCCCCCCTTAAATGGCGAGATCCGGTGCCGACCTAACGTCGATTTAACGTGATTTTCCCACCCAGTATCTCCCATCAGCGGGGCACCGCCCCAGCCGGGAAACGCTGTAAGTCCCAGACCGGTCTCCCGGCATATGTGGTAGTGTAGTGCATGTTAGTGTAAGAGTGTGTGTAAGGGGTGAGGATAGGACAAGAAAGAGGAGGAAAGACCGCGCGCGGTCCGTGGCTCATTTGTTAGAGTTCTGCTCCGGCATTCGCCTGGTGTTAATCAGAGAAACTACCGTTCAGAGCAGCCGGACGCTAGAATTCTCCGCTAGACAGCGTCTGAATTCGACCAAGCTGACAAGCTAGTGTCGAAAATCCTGCCGCCATCGGGACACGAACTTATGACCTCCCGGTCTTTACGTTGTTATACACTAAGTATTTATTCGAATTCGTTGGGGAGGATGGATAAACAAATCATAAACCGATCAAGAAATACTACATTAAGAGAAAACTTTTTTTTTCTTCCTGTTCGGCATAATATGCCTTTCAGGGGTTTAATATACGATCTTGTAACACAGCATAATTTTGGCCTTTCGGCTACCAGTATTGAGGAAGGCCACACGGCTATCTCGAAAAACGAAGTCTGCAGAGCTGTAATTCAGATGGGATTGTTTTAAGTTTTTTGGCGTTTAAGTTATTCTCTTAAGTTATTTAGCGTTTCTGGCAACAGAACTGGTTAATGGGGAGGGGAATGGATTTATTCCAATTTATGGTGGTTTAAGGGAATCTTTGAGAAAAACGTTTGAGCACTGCGCATCAACATACATCGTCGACAAACTGCTAAGCGGCAAAAAAGGCCACCTCGATCAGGTTCTCGTTTCATCATCATCCTTTAGAAAATGCTGATGGTGACATGCAAACCGGTCCATCTTGATCAGGTTTTACGTCCACTTTGCCTTGATCCATTGAGCTAAAGCTGAGATATCACCTTATTTTGTTTCTGTACTGAAAATGTAGTTTCACTTTAAGCACATTTTGAAAACTTCTTGCTTCTTGCAGGAGGAATACGGGAGGGGGAATAGATTTGTTAGTTTGTCACCAGTACTAAGAATCACATCAGTAACTTGTCTTCCGATACAAATATATTTCAATTACTTGGTAGCGAAGGTTTCTAGTTTTCAAATATTGCTAACCACCTTCTCTGGTA
>JAHLJT010005437.1:47944017-47970159 GCA_031308135.1 Acheta domesticus
ACCTCGGCCTTCCACGGCCGCTCAACTGCACAGACATCCAAAGATAGCAACAGCTAAACCCAACAAAACAAACCTGTTTAATTCAAAATTAGTGGTTACTTGAGGGCTCTTGCGCACGTCCTCTGAGGTGAGGCGGGCCTCTAAATTTCAAGAGCCCTTTACCCAAATTTAGGTTCTGTGGGCTTTGGTAGCTGAGGTTTTGCTGTTTTACTGCTGTTTTAACCTTGTACAACCGGAATATTAGAATATGTAAGCTTCAATAATTTATATTTCTAGAGCTTAAACTTAGCCTTCGATAAGGTGTGGTATGTATCTGACGATTGATTTTCGTTCATGTTAACCCATAAGAAACGTATGTGGCAGGGGAGGGGGAGGGGTTAGGAGGTAGAGGGAAGAGAGCCACTAATTGGCCTGACGGACACGTGGAGGCCGCGAACACACGCGAGCCACGCCCCCCCCACACCAACTCCTCAGCCTTCCACGCCGCTCATTGTACAGACTTCCAAGATAGCAACAGCAAAACCAAACAAAACGAAACCGTATCCAGAATTAGTGGTTACTTAAGGGCTCTTGCGAACCTCGCTGGGTGAGGGGTAGCTTACTGGCCTCTGAATCTCAAGAGCCCTATTACGATTTTTAGGCTCTGTGGGCGTTGCTGGTGTGAGTCTGAATATGCTATTTTACCTGTACAATCCTGAATATTGGAAATAGAAATGCTTGAATAATGTTTTCCTCGAGTCTAAAAGTAGCCTTAAAATTGTTGACTAAGGTCTTTTTACGTTTGAATTCTCGAATATGTTAGCTCATGAGAGTGTATGAGGCAGGGGAGGGAACATGAAGGAGGGGGAGGGCCACTATTGGACTGTTGGTCACGTGGAGGCCGTGGACGAACACAAAGCCACCCACCCCGGCCTTCCACATCACTGAACTGCAACAGCCTTCTAAAGATAGAAATAGCAAATACAAACCGTATCCAAAATTAATGGCTAATTAGCTCCCTATCCAGCGCCTAATAACAAAACACAATTAAATTATAATGAAAATTGAATGACTAATTAAGTGCCTATTCCCGAAATTTAGGCTCTTGTTGGCCACTCTTGCTTTGGTATAAATATACTGTTTTACCTTGTACAACCCTAGAATATTGTCGGCCCCTCTGGCCGAGATCGCCTAAGCAGCAGTGCCGTAGTGATCTCAGTCCGAGGGATCGCGTTTGGTGTGTCCCGCCTTGGGCATAGGTTGAATGTGTTTCGTCCTTTCACCCCTATCATCATCATATAGTTTCATTCTCATACAATAACGTTACACATCCAATACTGATCAGCTAAGTAGTGCCAGTAGGTGATAAGACCTTACATTAAAAAAAAAACTGAATATTGTAATAAAAATGCTTGAAAAACTTATTTTTTCTAGAGTCTAAATTAGCCTTAAATTTTATAAAAGGTGTCGTATTTTGTGACATTGTGAATTTTCGGTGTGGTAGCCCATACGAACGTATGAGGCAGGGAATGTGGAGGTGTGAGGACCACAAATTGGTCTTGTGGTCACGTGGAGGGCGCGGCCGCAGAACGAGGCACCTCCTCCCCCTCCCCGCCTTCCACGCCACTCAACGGCACAGCCTTCAGAGATAGCGCGTCCGAAAACCAAACAACCACAGGCAACCAAACTGTAGCTAAATAGAAGGCTAATTAAGTACCTATTGCCGAGTTTAAGATTCTTTGTGGGTTTCCCAAAATCGTGACAATGTAGCCTTAGTCTAAAAAAAACTAATTTTATTGTAAACCTGAATTTGAAATATAAAGGCTGAATGTTTGTCCCTAGAGTCTAAAATTAGCGTAAAAATTTGGGTAGTGCGTGTGTTCGTCACGACTTTTTTGAGTTTCTGTTTATGCGAGCCTTTACTAACGTATTAATTGTGTGTTTTGCAGCAACAAATTAATATATTTCCGGCAGTCGACATCAAATTCCTCTAAGGGAGACGGTCCCACCACTATACTATCAATTCTGACTCGGTCGTTCGCCGCAGACTTTAATTGTACGGTGATCGGGTGAGCGACGTTTTTTTAAATAATTTTTTTGGAAAGTGAGAAAACGTATTCATCTGTACAATCTTGAACTTAAGTACTAGTACCATTTGTTGACACTCATTACAACAAAAAATAAATGATAAGTCACATCAGCGTGGGTAAATAGAACATTTCGAGAAAAAAATTAATATATTTGTTTCGCGACAGGGATAAGCAGTGATATTGCTTCTCCCTGCTGCTGTACAGACAAGGTGCATTGAAATCACTCTTGAAAGCGGAACTTGTCTCTGGAGGCACAGAAGAAACCCCCTTCCCCTGTGCTTACCACGCATGATTCATTGGGGCTATGCAATGATCGATTAATGCTATGCAATCGTTTTGAATTGTTCTGAATCTTGAATCTAGCAAAACATTCACCCACTCCACGTATAAACAAAAAAATACACAAATAAATAAATAAAAGTATTGGCGCCGAAGCTGTGGTTATTGACTTCCATCTGATTCACTTTCAAAGTTTAATACAATGTCTAATGAGTAGATAAGTAGGGGATCATTCAAAAAAATTCATACGCAATTAGGTGTCAAGTGATCTCACAAGTGTGTCAGGGGTAAAACGAGCGACGAAGGGCTGAAAGGAGAGGAGAATACTCAGAGCACTTGTTTGATTATGTTGATGCACTTCAAGTTAGAGACGAATTTAAAATTAATTAGAAGTGTACCCAGTAATTACATTTGAATGCACTACGAGATTTTACCCAAATGCAGAGAAATTATTTTTGTGTGACTCAGCAGGTAAGGAGTAGAGGAGAACTGGAAAAAGGTTTAACTCAGCAAAATGTTAGTAAGTACCACTAAATATTAAAAACGGGTTTTGAAGCCGCTAAAATGATGCGTACGTATTTTCTCAATTAAAAGGGATAGTACCTCGTCAGCTTATAAATATTTCTTACAAGCGAATACACATTATGTCTAGAGATCAAGCATTGAGGGAAAGATAATACATTGAACAATAATGGTAGTTTATTTTATGTGCATTTTAATAATATTTTAATGGCGTCGAGACTTATCTACTGGCATCACAATAAGACCACGAATTCTACATCATGCACATTCGCCAGAACTGTCACCAACGCGTTAAAATAAAAAAGATGCGTGAATAAAACTTCTGATTTTACCAGGGGAAAATGAGTTTTTTATGTGTGAAGTGGTGTTAATGCAGTGTTCTTGTTAATTATGTCTTCATCTCCTACGAGCCAGTCAACGTACACATGCATGTATTTTCAAAGAACGTCGTGGAGAACTGCAGTGTATATTGTACGGTATAACTTACAAAGTACTTAAGTACTTTTCTATTTTTTTAAATTTTTTTTCTGTGTTTTTCTTTCGGTCCTCTCTGACGGGGTTACAAACATTATGTGACGAAAGCTTGAAGGCTGTGGCGTTACTTGACAGATTCCACAACACGAATACTGCTCCTGGGAGTCCTTTTCCAAAAATAGATGATTTTAAGCAAATCGATCATTAGAAAATAACAAACAAATAGAACTGGATAAGCAGTCCAGAATTCAAAGCCTTTTTATTCTTTTGTTTGTTTTCATTATTTTCCTCTTTGATTACTACTTCTGAGTACACTTTTTCTTTCTTTCATTCTTTCCTTCATTTTATCATATGTTTCTGGGAGTCCTTTTTCCAAATAGATGTTTTCAGCAAATCGAGCGTTAGCGAAATAAACCAATAGAACTGATAGGCGGGCCAGAATTCAAAACTTTCTACTATTCGTTTCATTACTTTCCTTTCTCTCTTTGTCTACTGCTTTGATTTACAGTTTCTTTCTTTTTTCTTTCATTCTTCTTTCTTTCATTCTGATTTCTTTAATTTCTTCTTTCTTTCATTCTTCTATATTTTATTCCTTCTTTCTCCTTCTTTTCATTTTTTTCAGTTTTTCTTTTTCACTTTTTTTCTGTTTTTCCTTTTTTACTCCCTTTTCCTCTCTTTTTCCTTTGATCTTTTTTTCCTTTCCCCCTTTTTTGTCCTTTTTCATTTCCATCTCTTGTTTTCCCTTTTTTACATTTTTCTCTTTATTTATTTACTTAATGACTGTATGTTGTTTCCTCGATTGCGTTTGAGCGCGGCCGTTGCACGCATGATGTGACGGTCGCCTGGAGGCCGCGGTGGATTCGCCCCCGCGAGAAAAAAGCGCGCCGGTGCTGCTGCGGCGGCGGCGAACTGGAATTTCTTGTGCTTGGCGGCGGTTGGGGGCCCTGGGGTCGTGGGGGACAGCTTCATTAGGAGGCCGTCCACGGTCACTCGCCGACCGGCCCAATTAGCGGCCCCGGAAATGCACGCGGCGCCCCCCAGGGGCCTCCCGCGGGCCCCCCTGCGCTGGAGGCGCGCGGTTCGACGCCCGGCCAGCGACGGCGGGTGGAGGTTGGGGGTGAAAATGTCTGCCGCGAAGTCCCCTCCCCAAAAACAACACAAGAACAAACAACAACAACAAAATACAAACACAGTAACGAAAATGGACGCTGAAAATCGTCCACAAAGAGAAAATAGTTTTATTATTAAAATTTAATTATTACAAATTTATACAAAATTACATCATTACAAAATTTAGTTATTTTCAAAGAAAACACAATAATGAAAATGGACGCTGCAAATCGTCTACACAGAGAAAATAGTTTTATTTATTAAAGCTACCAGGCCGATGAACAGTACATAACAGACGCGGTGATGTTCGTAAACCGAAGTGACAGCCAAGTATCATAAACAACCGAGTCTGTTGTCTGTGTTATTTGACGAGTGACGTTCAAACATTTCGTAAAACAAAAAGGAAATAGTGATACTATAATAGGGCATATCTTCTCGCATTATTTCTAACTTTTGCAATTTTCAAAAATTTAGACAATTAACGAAAATAAGATATCCGCCATTCTTTTAAGCGTATCTTGTTCAGAGGAAAAAATAAGAAAAAAAATTGAGCAGTTTTTGAGAATATTTTTCTAATTTGCATAAAACACTAGCAAAAATCACATTCCCAGCGCCCCGCCCCCCAGGGGCCAGAGGCGCGCGGTTCGACGCTCTGAAAGCGACGACTGCCACAAAAAAAAATCTACAATCAGAAAAAACGGCAACGAAAACGGACGTTGGAAATCGTTCTCAAAAATAAAATATTTCAAATTGATTGATATTTCTGGGCGCGTTAACTGAAGCTCATTGGTCCCCTATGTTTATTGCACGCTTTATCACGGAAGGTGGCGGTGTTATGCCTCTGTTTGATGGGAAGATTGTTGCCGACCTATACGTCTGCTTGCTGGGTTTGTCCCCAAACCGCTTATCTCCCACTGCAAAGGCACTGCATGATATTAGTTAATACCCTGAGCCACCTAACGCGGTGAAAAAGTAGTAAAATGTAGATTTTAAATCATAAGACTGATAAACAGTAAATAAAATTTGCAGTTGAATTTCGTAAATCGAGTCGATAGTCAAGGTTGTAACCAACCGAGTCTGTTATTTGTGCTTTCGGTGCAATTGTCCTTTGCTACTCTTCGTAAAACAAATAGAAAAAGCCAGAAACACCCGTTTGACACCCAGAAAGAAAAATCGCAAGCATAATGCCTTCCCTCCCAAAAACGGCGATCAGTTACTATAGCTGGATGAGGAAAGAAGCTCCGGCACGTGGAATAAGCTATCTGATGGAAGAAATGACGGAAATAAAATGGTGTGAATATGTCATACTCGCCACAAGTCTCCGACATCCCAGACGCGGATAATACATAAAAACAGAGTCGCTGCCTGAAAACGCCGCTAGCTGACAAAAGTCGGAATGATCCGGCCCTAAAACGCCAAATACAAGAGTCATACAAAAACGGCCACTCTAGTTATTGAAGTTTTTGGGCCAATAAATAGCAAATAACAATCCGAGCCTTCTCTCTGTGTTATAGGTCATGTGAAGGTTAACGCGTTTCGTAATATAGTCTTTTTAGAAGAAACAAATCATTTAAAGAAGAAATACGTTTTATTAGAATACGTATACTCCACGGCCATCTTCGGCTACCCTTCATTTGCTCCGATCGTTCTAAACGCCGGCAGACTGTTAAATTCTTAACGGACGCTGGCTGTTAAGGAAACCGTTCCTCAGTTTGGTTGCGTTAAATTGATTTAACGCAAGTACGAATACAAATATACTTAGAAACGAAATTGTCCACAGCAAAACGTCCACAATCACAAAATAATTTTTAAAAAAATGTTCTCTGCACAATGTTCACAAACAAAAAAATACTATCCTTTTAGTTAATATCGGAGTTCAGAAACGATAGGAAATGATGCCTTTCCTTTTTAAAAAAATACGTTTAAGCTGAACCCGGCGGTACACTCGCTAATATACATGGTGATCACTCGCTAATCCACATGGTGATCACCATGTGGATTAGCAAGTGGAGTACACATGGCGATCTCTCAGATGCTTCATTAAAATTTTAACTTATCTTGCTTCACAAACATACTATTGGATTCTTCAGACATAAACGCATGTTAGACACATTTACTGGTATCGCAATTTTAAGATTTCTTTAAACTACAGTGTTTAACAGGTTTGAAAAAGGCAGTTATGACACGAGTGGTAAAAATGACCTTTTATTTTGTTAGTAGGAAAAGCTGCGACATGAGGCCAGGACTATATGCCGAGTGGCGCAATCCTACGAACAGAATAAAATCTTTTTTATCACTCGTATGTATCGTACACTATTTTTAGTGACACACTATTTTTAGACAGCTTTACTGCTACTTATTTTTCTTTTATATTAATTCAAGAATACAAAATGCTTATTTCGGTACCATATTACATTAAGATCAGTTGTTGCTGACCAGACGAAAGTCTTTTGTTTCCTGTGTTGCTCTCACAGTTTTATCTGAACATTTGAGCATCGTCTCACTTTTAGCACTAGTGCTAAACATTTAATTTTAGCACGGCACATTTAATTTTAAAGCGGCATATGCCCTAAAAGTAAACGCTTTTACTACGTAGGGGCTGTCCAAAAAAGACATATGTAATACCTTAAACCAATTGTACAACACGTTCTGTCTGCGAGACGCTTCGCCAGGTACGGCTTGTTTGAGACTATTCTGGTGTCGACACTAAAGCCTATTGGTGCGAAGAAGAAGCGTTGACATCCGAGAACAATAACAGAGACTGTGAGAACGACGGTGTTCTGAAAAATTCCTATGATGCTTCCTATGATGCTTGGTATAACTCAAATGTATTGGTGTCCAAGCAAAAACAGATATATGACGGTCTCTATGACGGGACCGCAGTCTTGAGTGAAATAAGCAGAGTTCGTTATGTAAATGAAGGCTGAAGGAGACCTCTAGTGAAAGCGGCAACTGAAATTCGTTTATTTTTCGATTTCGTTTATTATTCGTTTATTCGAAAGACATTCATTTTTCTGTGTATGCCGCTTAAACTGAAATATTGTATTTCCAATGACCGCAGAAATAAACACGTTGACAAATCATTTAAATCATGAAGAATTGCTGCATAGCTCTTTAATAAAAGTCATTAAAAATATTCAATAAGTAAGGTTAGATTCATTAATTGATAAGTTTAAATAAAAGTTATTTAAAAAGATCTTGATTAGCAATCTAGCTCTTATGTAATCTCTTAAAATTTGAATTGCTTGTTTATTTTTTTATATAATTTAATTGGATCGTAAGTTTAAGAAAATAGAATTTCTTTTTTCTTTTATTTTGCATATTTGATCACGCTAAATTTAAGGATAATCGTTCTCGTCTACATGTTTTCGAAATTTGGTTGCGATATTCAATTACATAGTGCAAAGCATTTTCAATATGTTCGCTATCTACAATTAACCGGTGTTCAAAGACCATTATAATTCCGAGTAATTTGTTACTGTGATTTTGGAATGAAAGACAAGCAGTATCCCACATTGATTTTAATAATCGTTCATAATAATTACAGAAATGTCTCTCAATTAATTCTCTTTCTGAGGTACCAACATCGCATAGGGAAGGAAGGAAAGTAGAGACAGGTAGAGAACGAAAACGTGAACGTGTAGGAAGGGGTTAAGAGAGGTAAAAACTGAAAAGGAGAAAAGGAGGACGGGGAGGAAGAAAAGACAATCGTGAATAAGGAAAAAATGGAAAAAGAGATGAAGAATGAAGGAAGTGTGTGTAAAATATGGAGAAGGATGAAAAGTTGAAAGAGCAGCTAAAAAAGGAAAATAAAAACGAGGAAGGAGAAGAAAAGAAACGGGGGAGACGGAAGAGGAGGAAGACGAGGTGAAGAAAAAAGACGAAAAGGAATTGGAGGGTAACATAGGGGAGATAAGGGAAGGCTTCTCAAAGGGAAATGAAGGCAGAGAATGATAAGGGAAGGAAAGGAAGGGAAAGAAAAAAACGGGGGTGAGAAGGGAAGGGGATGAAAAGAAAGGGCAGAGGAGGAAAGGGGAGAGAAATGCGGGGAAAGGGAAGGAAACATAAGGGGAGGAAAGGAACGGGAAAGAAAAGCAATGGGAGGGAAGGGAGAGGAGGGAAAGAAAAGGAAGGAAAGGCAGGCGAGGGGAAGGGGATATTAGGAAACGAAAATAAAAGAGAGGGAAGCGGAAGAGGTTGAAGGAAAGGATGAGGAGGGAACGGAAGGCAGAGAATAGAAGTGGAGAGAAGAGGACGAGAGGGAAGGGAAGAAGGGAAGAGCGAGAAAACCATTTCCGACATTAGTGGCCCATGGGTATCCCCCAGGGCTGCTCTTAGTGCCCGGCTCATTTAGCGAGCGGCGGTGGCGGCCTGGCCGCTGGCCGTGGGACGGTGCGGTGCGGCTTCGCTTTAATGAAGCGGGGGCGGGAGGGGGCGGGGGTGGGGGCTGGGCGCTCCCAGGAGGCCGTTGCTGGGCGCCCACTTCACACGGCCCCCCGCGCCCGCCGCTCTGCCAACGCCCCCCCCCCCACTCTAGGCCCCCTCCACCCACCTGTTCACGTCTTTGGCCTGGGCACCGCGCAGGGCGTACCTTGATGATGGTGCCTTTTTTATTCATTTAATTTATTTTAGGTCGCTGTGAAATTACTTGGTCACAAGCAATCAAAATCTGTTTTTTAAATTTATTTAATTTATTTTACATCGCTGTGAAACTACTTGGTCATACGCGATCAAAACCTATTTTACAATTTTAAATTATAATAAAATTTACATTTTTGTTTACATAGAAATATTTCTTAACATCATCTTTTAACAATTTAAAACGTTCAACAATGATTACAGTTAATATTACAAGTGTGTGAATATATTTTTTGAACAAGAAAGGAACTATTATATATATATATATATATATATATATATATATATATATATATATATATATATATATATATATATTAATAGAGAATAGATTTCAATATCAAGTTTTAAATGTTTGGTCAGTATGTGTTTGGGTTGGTGTAAAGGGCAATCACTGATCACTGCATGCCACAATGTGATGGGTTTAGATATTCTCATTACTTATTCCTCCATCTTTTCTTCTTTGACTCCTTCCTTATTCTCCTCCTCCTTCCATACCTCCTCCCTCTTCTACTTTCTTCTCATTTTCCTTTTCACGCGTTTCCACTTCCGACTCCTCCTTTACCAACCACCGTTTTCTTCCTTATTCGCCCTTCTTTCCTTTTGCTAAACTTCGTCTGCTTGGTTGGAGATGGACGTAGTGGTAATGCTGACGAGGGATGGGTTGGGTTGGGTTGGGTTGGAGGTGATGGGTGAATGATGGCGGAGCGACGAAGGAATGAAATGCGGAGACCATGGGGTAATCACGAGGGAAAACCAGGACGCGAATGCCCATTGCCCTTCAAAAATTCCACTAGGAATCACAAAATAGGTATTCTGTGCAAAAGTTTTGGTTAATGGGATTTCTATCATACTCTTTTTTCCTTCTCACCCAATCCATCACTATCCTGCCCTCCTTCATTCTCCCTCATTCCATCAATTCTCTCCATTCCTACGTTCTCCCTCTCTCCTTATAGTTCCATGTCCTTAGTAAGAAAAGACAAAATACGGAGAATCTGTGGTTCTCTTGCGCCTTATTAAATTTGTATAAATTATCGGATCAATTGAGGTGGGTTGTGCTTTATGTCCGATCACAAGGGAAAGACACTCATTCTCACCCGGCAAGTGTTTTTGTTCAGTGCCCTCATGAGGCTTTCGTTCGGTTGGTTCATATTTCCAGGCACGTCAACTGCTGTGGTCGTTAGTCCCATTAGGGTAGTAAACGTTTATGCGCCTGGAGATGGTGATGTTCCTTCCTTGCTAGATGGTGAGATCCGGCACTGACCTACACGTCGCATTGCGGGCATTTCCCCCTCTAGTTATTTTCCCCAATGGCTCACCGCCGCAGCCGGCAAAAGCTCTAAGCTCCCGACTGGTCCCTTGATATTGGTAGTGCAGTGCATGCAGGTGTAAGTGTAGTAAGTGCACATAAAGGGAGAGGAGGACGAAGGAAAAGGAATAAAACATCGCACGCGGTCAGTGGCCCGTTTGTGTAAGGTACTGCCCCGGCATTCGCCTGGTGTTGATCGGAGACCCACGGAAACTACCGATCAGAGCAGCCGGCCGCTGGAATTCTCCTCCAGGGCAACGGCTGATCGATCTAGCAAACTAGTTAGTGTCGAAAATCTGCCACTGTCGGACTCGAACACCAGAAGCTTTCAGTCAGAGTCTCTTCAGAGTCCAACGGAAATGCTGGCGCCTGAGCCAATTCAGCACTTATTGATCACAACTTATCCGTATTTTCATTGTCAATATCTTTGACATTGTCGGTAAGATTCGGGGACCGCTGAGAGTTGGTTATATCACGGCAATGCACTGGAATGTTACATTCTTATCTTCCTCTGTGTAAAGTCTCTAGTACTCGCCGTTGGTGTAAAACAATTTCAGTTTATTCCCCTTCTTCCACCAGTATTTTCCCACAATATTCTTTTTTTATCTCATTTCTGTTTCATCTTGTACTACTTCTCTCCCTTACATCGCCTACAGTTTTTACTGTTCCCTAAAATAATAAATCTTAAACTTGGTCCCCTCGGAGTTTCATAATATTTTTATTCAGTCCTTCGTTCATCTTCTTCATTCATTCATTTCGTTGTTCCTCTACCCCTTTCTATTTCTCGCTCTACGCCCTTCACTACTCATATCCCTCAAATTCCTCTCTTTCTTCTAAATTTGCTTTTTAATTAACCCTTCTCATATTACTTCCTTCTTCATCGATACTTCATTTTACTCCTCTCATTTATTTTAATATGAGCTCGTATCCGTCTTATTCCTCTAAACCTCCTTTTCATCTCTTTTCCTTTACTTCTCAATTTTGATACCTCCTCTTGGATATCCTTTTATTCTCCACTCTCCCCTGTCCTCTTGGATTTCTTCCCTTTTATTTTTCTCTCCCCTTCCTTCCTCCTCATACATTCTCTCTTTCTCACGCACTCCTTTTCCTCCATCCCTCCGTCCCCCCTCCTCCGCCACCCACGCCTCCATCGGCCGGAAGAGTCTGAAGAGCCCATCCATCCACACGTCGCCAGATGCCATCTCTGTCTCTCTCCGTCTCTCGCCCGCTCCTTCTCTCTCAGCGGCCGATTTCCCGCGGCGATAGGCCGAATAGCACAAAGCCTCCTCTCCTCCCTCACTGAATTTCCTCGCGCCCGCCCGCCGCCCGCCCCGCCCGCCCCCCGCTCGCCCACACCCGCTCGCCCGCCCCGCTCGCCCGACCCGCTCGCCCGCCCGCGCTCGCCGCCCCGTTCGCCCCCCCGCTCGCCCGCCCCGCTCACTCGCCCCGCTCACCCGCCCCGCTCGCCAGCCGCTCGCCCGCCCGCTCACCATCCGCTCACCCACCCCGCTCACCCATCCCGCTCACCCACCCGCTCACCCACCCCGCTCACCCACCCCGCTCGCCCTCTCACCCGCTCACCCCCTCTCGCCCGCTCGCCTGCCCAACTCACGTTAACTTATATAATTACTTGTCTCACAAACACACCATATTCTCGTATGCTTTCCCTCATGATTTCCATTAATTCTTACAAGATTCTCTATAACCCGCTAGAAAACCGATACAAATAAACAGCGTCAACTCCTACATATGGTATAGTTTTATTAATTCATTAATTAAAGAGACATCGGTTCGAAATCCAAATATCCATGAACAAAACATTTTTGCAAATATTGTTACAATCGCGTATTGATTGTAGAGAGAGAGAGAACAAACCAAGAAGATACTTTACTTACGAATATTAGAACTGTAAAATACTGTCATTTATGAAGTTTCCAAACGTCTGAAGTTCCGAAACATCAATTTCCAATTAATCCGAGAGATGGGATGAAAACAGGTGACACAGGGGCGATGTTGCATATGACACCAAAGACTGAAAACTAGAACGGACGAATATGCAAGGGTAATATAATATGCAAGGACATTTTATTCGACATTTCATCTGGGATCCTATGGATTTCTTTCAATTGCTGTCTATCAGTCCCATCAATCCTTGGTGAATTAAATTGATCTGAGAAATCAACTGAATCCACAAAGTGAATAAATGAATCCTAATTCACAATATAAACACAAAGCTGAAAGAAGTTATACTGCAAGTGCTTGTTTTGGGTTTATGCATGTGCTTATTTGTGAATTTGTTTGCTGCGAGCTTTTAAGCAGTGTCTGGGGGCGGATCATACAATGAATTGGTGTTGCGACGGGGTGTCAAATTCTATAACGGTTTATTGAATTCTTCTGGATAATTTTCAACACAGAAAATTTAATCGACAATATCAGGCTAGCAGAATGACATTATAGAACAGTTCCGTATGCACCTTGGTTCTAGTTCTAGTATCTCATTCGAGTTGACAAACATGTAAATGTAGTGCATCATGTTGAACATTAGAGGGCGCTGGTCTGTTCAACTTCCGGTCGCAGAGATGAGGGACCTGAGGTCATCGCCCATGCTTGCGCCAAGGGCAGACGTTGGACTTTCCGCGGAAGAAAGACTCAACATTCTCTCATATGCATGTCAATAAGAGTAATCAATGGTTCTTGCAATTTACAAATACCTTACACTGCTCTTACAAACCAGCTGAAACGTTGCATCTTAGAAACGTAGCCATCACATCTCAACGACAGGCTTCCGACTTGTTATGAAACGGAATTATTGTTTAAAAATAATACAAACTCCTTCAAAAATCGTACTTTTATAGGCAACAAACGAAAACGGGAGGAGACATTCGACTTTTATGAATCATCCGAAAGATTAGTACACTGGTCAATTTAAAACGTATTTGTGGAAATTAAATTCCCGGTGGAAAGTAATCAAAAGGAACATTGACTCATATTTACACTTTTTCTGTCGTTTGATAAATTTGTTTCTTCGTTCGGCTCGTTATCAAATCGATTTATCCCAACTTCTTAACTGTACATAGTATTTGCCAAATAGGTACAGAGAAGATGTTTCAATGGATGCTCTTCATTTCATCTGATAGGATCTGAAAGGAAAGGCGCCCGAAAGAATGACAAAAACGACGAAAAAATGTAGAGGACAATAAATGAGATAGAGGAGCCGGATAAGGCGCAAGAATGATTGAGAGAAGCAAGAAGAAAATAAAGACACAGGACAGCGAATGTGATGGAGATGCAAAATAAGGGCCATGAAAGGGGCGAGAAAAGAATTAAGGAAGAAAAGAAGGAAAACGCAGAGGGAAGTAAATGAGATGCAGATTCAGAATAAGGTGAAGGAAAGGTGCGAAAAAATTAATAAAAAAAGTAGGACAGCTCAAACAGAGAAGAGGGAATTAGATGGAGGTGCTCGATAAGGCGAAGAAAAGGCGCGAGAGAGAATCAGAAGAAAAGGAAAGAAAATAAGAGAACAGTAAATGAGATGAAGAGGAGGAATAAGGAGCAAGAAAGACAGATGTTAAGTAAATAAGAGGAGCAGAAAAATGCGAAAAAAGGCGCGAGAAAAAATAAGAGAAGGAAGAAAGG
This sequence comes from Acheta domesticus, assembly GCA_031308135.1. Taxonomy (NCBI): domain Eukaryota; kingdom Metazoa; phylum Arthropoda; class Insecta; order Orthoptera; family Gryllidae; genus Acheta; species Acheta domesticus. Next base: position 47,958,055 of record JAHLJT010005437.1, read on the forward strand.
AAAGAAAAACGCGAACAGAGGGTAGTGAATGAAATGGAGGTACATGACAAGGAGAAGAAAAACGCGAGAGATAAAATGGAAAAAAACGAAGGAAACCAAAAACAAGGACAGTGAATGAGATGAAGGCGCAGGATAAGGCGAGAGGTCCGAGGAGTGTTGTACGGGGTCCGCCATTGGAGGCCGGTGGGAGCCGAGAATACAAGGGAGAAAGATGCGAGAAAAAATTAAAAAAGAAGGAAAATGGAGACAGAGGGTAGTAAATAAGAGGTGCAGAATAAAGCAAAAAAATGGGCGCGAGAAATAATAAGGGAAGGAAGAAAGGAAATAAAACACAGATAGAGGACAGTGAATGAGGCGGAATCGTAAGGTAAGGCAAAGGCGCGAGAGAATTGAGAAGAAAAGGAAGGAAAATCAGACAGGGAACAGTAAATGAGATGGAGATACACAATAAGGGGAAGGAAGGCCAGAAAAAATAATAAACGAACGAATCCTAGACAGAGAACAGCAAATGAGATGAAGACGCACCATAAGGAGAAGGAAAGGCGAGAAAAAAGTAAACGAAGGAGGACGCTGGCAGAGGACAGTGAACGAGACGGATGTACAATAAGGGGAAGGAAAGGCGAGAAAAAACGTAAATGAAGGAGGACGCTGGCAGAGGACAGTGAATGAGATGCAGGCGCAGGATAAGGCGAGAGGCCGAGCAGTGTTGCACGGTGTCGGCCATAGAGGCCGGTGGGAGTAGAGGGGGGATGGGGTGGTGTCCTGGCGATGGCATCTGCGAGCGCCTCGCCGCAGCGCCGCCTGCAGGAATGAATGAATGGGGCGCTGGCGCGTGGGAAGAAGCCCCGGCCAACGCTCCCCGCCGCTTCCGCCCGCCCCGCCCCGCCCCGCCCCGCCCCCGCCACCTCACGCACGCGCCCGCCGCGCTCGCGGGCACTGGGTTGCCGGCCGGGCGAAAAATCACGTTCAGCCTCATAGAGAAAAAAAAACACTTCTGTAATACGAGCCATCAACTTGGTCGTCAACACGGAGAAACACCGAATTCACGAAGGAATAGTTATTTATGCACCTAGGGCCTAGTGGAGCCTATCAGAGTTCCAATGATCTCGGTCGACAAAATGCATTTTGTCACCCGAGATCATTAAAACTAGTTAACAACTGTGGGTACTTACATCATTTTATTTTTTTCCAAATTTTATTGATTTAGATTGACCTATTTACTAATTAACTAGATGTTAATTTGTCTTTTCATATTTCCCTGTTTGTATTTTCATATTTCCCTCCCATAAATCCCTCTATAAGACAACATGTAGCACTATTCAACTGTTTTCATATTTCCCCCGTAATCACTATCCTTTCGATCCAGGTAAGTTTGCAATGTGTACCGAGCTCAGTATCGAAGTCAATAAACACGCAATTACGTATCAGTAAAAAATAAAAAAAAGTATTGTAACTGATACATCTCATGTTGCATTAATTTTACACACAATTAACGGATTTTTATGTTTACTAGCAATAGTTGCTGATAGAAGTTTCAGCAACAGTTGAATGACACTGCATAAGGCAAATTATATTTGGATTTTTATTGATTGATTGGTTGATTAATATTTCATTAAAAAACTACCGATCAGAGAAGTCACCCGCTTGCATTCTAACTGCAGACAGCGGCTGAATTCGGCCTGGATATCCAGCTATGAAAAACCTGCCTCGGTCGGGACTCGAACCCTAGGACCTCTCAATAAGAATTATCATCGGAATTAACACATTTGTCGTATCAAGAAATCAATTTTTGACGCGTTCAGATTGCAAGTGAATCACGTGCAGCAGAAAACACGTGAAAATAATAGGCATGAACGGAACATTTAATTCCAGGGAAACGTACACAGTGCAGTATTTGGGCATTTATAAGGGGCTTCTTACATTAAGACATTCAATTTCATAAGGACTCAATTTTTGTCAGATCGACATATTACGTTTTGAATATTTGGTCCACTTATTTTCTGTAAAGGGACATATGTGTCACACGATTAGCCTACTGGACATTGCGATTATATACACGACAACCAAGATACATAACAGTACGACCAAGACCAACTAAATTGTATTGTCAATGTTTATAAAAACGACAAATAACAAGGGATGGCAAATAAGCATTTATTCTATTAAGTTTAACATAGTAAAATTAAAATTAAATGTTTGTACTAATGAGAGAAAGTTATAAGACATCTTGAGCCCACTACTTTCCAGAAATTTCGTGAGTACAAAAGTAAAATTTCTTCTAAACCGAAACCCATAGTGTTTCAAACGTATAGATTTAAATAATTCAGAAATGCAATTTATATAATATAATAATGCTTTATAAAGTAAAGTCTATTGGTACGCAGAATGAAAATGCTTATCTAGGTTTAATTCAAGGGTGGTGTGTGTTGCAGAGGACATAACTTGCTTGCCACCCTGTACACCACGCGTACCCCGCAGCCTGCTGGCCGTCAGTCCCTTTCTTTAGAGATTGTGCTTCGGACAGTCCTCGCGTCCTCATCGCTCATGGCCCACCACCTCCCCCCTCCCCCACCCTCGAAACTCTCGCACGAAGACTGCACCGCCACGAGAGAGCTGTTGGTGCAAGGCGCACTGTAACGTACGTCGACCCCGTTAAAGCTACTAATCAGTTTCCAAATCCACCAATTATGATTGGTATTACTATAAAAAAATTATGACCAATGCATGTGCGGTTACAATAACAATATATCATTGATCATCTCCAATTAAATAACCTGGTTCCAAATCTACCAGTTTCCAAATCCACCAATTATGATTAGTATTACTATAGAAAACAACTATGACAAATGCATGTGCAGTTACAGTAACATTATATGTTTGATCATCTCCAATTAAATAACCTGATTGACCTAATTCTGCTCGAATTAAGATACTCAAGGAAGTACCTACTATTCCAGCTCAAGCTCCAAAAATAAATTTAAGTTCCAATGTCTTTATGATTAGTAGAAAATGATCATCGTTGCGATAAAGTGTTTGAAAGGCGATACATTGTAAATCTTTTTATGAATGAAATTTTCTTGATCATGGCTTTATATTCATTAATGATTTTAGACTGCAATTCTAAAGGTATAATTGGATCGTCGGGCCTTCGTGGTCGAGATCGCTTAGGCAGTAGTGCTGTAGTGATCTTGGACCGTGGAGTCGCGGGTTCGAGTTCCGTCTCGGATACGGTTGCATATGTTCGTCCTTTCACACACTATCATCACCATATCATTTCCACCTCATCCTATAACGTTACATCCAATAGTGGTCGCTAATAACCGAGTTGTTGATGTGACCTTAAAAAAAGAGGAAAATTCGAGTGGATCATTGCTCTGATTGGTTGTTTTCCGAGTTTTCTCTAATCATCACCAGGCAAATGACAGAGCATTATCCTAAAGAACGGACCATGGACCACGCGCGATCTTTCCTCCTTCAATGTCCTACATCACCCGTTACTTACAATACTTTTACTTACATGCACTACACTCACACACATGTCGGGAGCTTGGAGCTTGTCCTAGCTGGGGCGTTGCCACGCTGGTGGGAGATAACTGGTTAGGGAAATACCAGCAAGCCGACCTGTAGGTCGGCGCCGGATCTCACCATTCACGACCCACCGTGATCTCCCGAGGGGGAACATACACTACACAAAAGGAACAAATGACAATAGCACTTGTCGGGCCCGGAAACACGTAATAATCAATCAATTAAAGACGGCAATCTCAGCTTGTGAGTTCAAGATACGTCAGAAAGGCAATGAGACGGTGCGAGTATTCAAGAAGGAGAAAGTCCATTACGAGCCATGACTCCAAATCCGACTTTATTTGGAATTTTACTTGATCCAATGAAAACAATTCTAATCTACTGATCACATTACATTCTAAAGAGTATTACCTTTACATCCATAAGAGTACTACAACTTATTTGATTTCAAGCAAAAAACATTTTAATTTTTTCTACGGTTCCGAAACATTTATGCAGCGATGAGACGTATTAATTACTTTATATTTTTATAGCACGTGTTTCCACTATTAGTAGTGACGAATAATAACATTTACAATAATAATAATGACAATATTTTGTTTAGGTATTAGCATTTGAGTGTGCATTTTATTCACTCGTGAAAAACTAGGCCTCTCGACTTTCGTCGTCACATCAAAAGTTAAAATTTTCTCCCGTTAATAAATCTTAGTTCACTCCCTCATCCTAAATGACTATAATTTGACATTTTTATGCACATTGTTTGGTCAATTCTAATCTAAGAATGGGCAAGAATGTGTTACGTTATCAAACTTGATAAAATGACATGCCACAAAATATTTACAGTGAAATATGAGGATTTCAATATTCATAGAAGTGTTTAGAATTGCTCCAAACAAGAATTTTCAAATTTTCGATTTCAATACGACGCCAATCAAGTCGCCAAATAGATTAGGAGCGGCTGAAAGAATGTTTCTACTTCTACAGATGTAACTGTAGTCTTTACAACACAATATGAGTATTAAAAAAATACGTACGTATCGTATATACAGTGTTGTTTAGAAAGTACTGTATGCACGTGAACAGTCGTACCGTGTAGCCTGTAACGGACCCTGGAGAGGGAAATGACTTAAAGAGATAATGCACTCCCTCCAAATACAACAATGTTTTTGTAATTTAAGTAAATTCATTGAAAACAATTACCACATTTTGATCGCATTACATACCAAAGGAGTATTGTCATTGAGGTCGAGTGGGCGCAATTGGTTGGGCGCAAGTGTTGCTCGGCGAGGTGCAGAAAGTTTGAACGAGGTCATGATTTGTAAAATGTATTTGTCGAGATTTTCGATTCAGTTTCGCGGGAAGCATGAGCAAGCACGTGGTTGAGATTACTTCTGCTTCTCAAACATCCGCTGATTTCGAGTACCCGGTTTCCGAGAAGAGGAGGAGGAGGGGGGAGTTAGACAATTTACGCCAAAAATCTGGTGGTCATAAAAGCACAGAATTACACTGTTTTGTAAGAGACAATTCCTCGGTAACATATTGGCAAATATGTATCTGAAATGCTCCGTTACGATGTTTAAATACGTTAAAATATAACGTAATATTTAGTGATAGATACTATATGTAATTATACCAAAATATGTAAAAATTTGTAAATACAAATGGTTGTATTCCATTCAGAGCGTCGTATATAAACAGTAAAATATAAATGAATGCAGGTATCCTGTTGCTGAAAAAACTGTATTACATGAAAAAATCGTTCCCTACTTGTTTTGACCCTAATCGGAATTTGATTGTTTCACTTTAGATAAGATTGATCAAGCGAATAAAGCATATTAATTACTTATAGTGCACTTTAAGACAATGGAATCCCCTTAATGTGAACAGAGGCATCGATTTTATTCAGACGCCCGCGCCCACTATAAGATTACAGCATGTGAGCGACTCGTTGCCGACCTATGATTCACTGTCACTATCCCTTGCATCAGTGGTGTCAAGGTCTTCTTCTGGTTGCCAATGGCATGCGTCGTGGCACCGTACCATGCCACGAGCTTATCTGCGCAACCAGCGTCAGGAAGGAACTATTAGTAAGCCAGCCGTTTTACAATAGGGATGGCGTTGTCTCTGGTGGCGTGGTAATGAACTGCGTGGAGGGGCGATTTCGTCGTGGCGCTCGTGCCACCCACTCCCGCTCGTGGCGTTGACCTTGACACCACTGCCTTACATCTTTGGCAAGCTCTCATTTCAAGGAAGCAGCATTACAACCGCTTGACCTTTCCGTCGCTTTCCGGGCACCGTGTACTTCGCTAAGCGGCTACCGCTCCCCAGCCCGCCAGCCCCTCCACCCGCAGGGGCCCCCCAATCGCCCAGCGTCACGCTTGTCCACCGCTACCACCTCCGCCTTGTTTGTCGTTCGTGACTCGTCAGATTTCGGATTGCGTTCGGAATCAAAAGTCGCGAAAAGCTTCCATTGTTGGCGGCGCGACCCGTCGGCGTTTGTCGTTTGTCCGGCTGCGCGGACAGTTGCGAAACGATGTGTGTTGCCGCTTCTCTTCTTTTTTTTTCGCGTCGAGATCTGATATTTGAGCCGGTCATTCGGGCGAGGGGGAACGTATTCAAACAATTTCGTAAACACTATATACGTCAGTGAGATGAACGATGTTGGTGGGACAATGAATTTGGGCCAGAGAATTAGGAGCGTTATTGAAAACTCCGTACCGGCTCTTCCGGCTGGAGATTCTGTAGCAGTAACGTAAAAAAGTACAAGGTAGAGATTTTGGGGAAGCACAAAATAATGTATATCACTACGTCGAAAACAGAATATATTTATATTCTTGTTGTTTTTCTTGTATTTTTTGATATTTCGGCCATCGTTGGATCACGTCATTTACATCGAGCTCTAAAATATTTCCTCCGAATACACATGGCGAGTGTTTGTGAACATCTGAAAGGAAGGAAAAGTCGTCCATGGTCGCAAACACGTTTTCTCGAAGTTTTCGTTCCAACAGGTATAGGAACAGCCACAATTATTTATTTTATGAGGCTCGGACCACATTAACAGAAACCTGAGACCCAGCGAGAGGTAATCAGCTATGTAGCACTCTCCGAAGACCAGATTGTTAGACCGTTTAGTTACATGCATATCTCTCACTTCCTTTTAAATTGTGTGTATACGCTCTTGGAATTGAAAGTATCAATTCAAGATATTCGATTTTCTAGTATGTATGTATAGGCCTTGAAGTCAGAGTAATAAGACTTTGACAAGCAAGTGGTTGTTTCCAGGCCTGAGCCCTGTTTTTACTTATTATCCATGCCTAGGTGGTGAGCACGCCGTATTCCCATGACGGTACCAAGCTTACGTGGCCTGCCTGAGCTTTTATTTCGTCACACACCTATAGAAACTGAGACGATTTGTATTAGAAAGCTACAGGTTCTTTTTTACCCCAGCCGGGAATTGAACACGGGACCGGCTCTCAGAAACTAGCACGCTGACCATTAGTCACCTGGGGGACAATTTTCTAGTATGGCTAGTATTCAATCGACAATGACGATGCACTGATTCTTGACAACGATAACTTAGATATATCATTCCATGTTAACTTTTTATCGAGTAAAATGCCTAGGTATTTATTTTATTGGTGAGGTGGCCTATGGTTTTTCGTACCCAGTTCCACCGGAAGCTTCGTTATAGAATTAATTTTTCGTATTGAAGCTTCTGATTCGATCAGATCGCCTGATCGCCTTACAGCTGATCGAAAACCCGACTTCGAGAATATCAATGTTTAATTATTCTTCACTTTGGTATGAAAAATGTCGAATTAGTGGATATCTCAGAGAGCTTTATATGATGGACATTTTTTCACTAAAAAAATAAAAATATCAACTACATAGACACATCGAACACAAACTTCAAAACTAGAAAAAACATCGGCTTCAAAAAATTGATGTTAAATACATCGATGATTTAATAAAAACACCGATTTTCAAAAATTTGATCGGGGTCGAGATATTTTATAAATGAAAAATGGTCCACAATAAAAATGCTATAATAATTTACAGATATCCACAAATTGAGTATTCTTCAGACCAAAGTGACCAAGGGTGAAGAAAATCGACTTTTCGTCAATTAAGAAGCCTCTGTACATTTTGGATAATGCGATCAGAAAGTCCACGGTTTGTTAATTGTTCTGATGAATTTTTTTGACTTTGTTGTGTTGATTATATCTCAATTTAAAGTTAGTAAACGAGACCACTTTGAATTGTCTCCCTCCCCACCGGTGAACTTGTTTCTATTCCTGTTTTAAAAAGCATCAATGTTTACGACCATTGATGATTTTGGGGTCGATGTTTTATTAACATCAACGTTTCAATTTTGAGCATCGATGATTCAAAACATCGGTGTTTTGGATCGATGTTTTAATTTTGAGCATTCTACGTTTACGGAAATTGATAGTTTTGGGTTGATGTTCTATTAACAACGATGTTTTAAATATGGAGAATACTTAACAACCATAAATACCATTTGGAGTCAAGTTAACAGGACTTGGTCAGTGGAACAGAATTAATTTACAGCATCGTTGTTTGCAGTTCTTTCTCACTACCCAACATTCTACCGGTTGAAGTCATGGTAAATGGTTGTGTGATGTAGACGTATGATTGTTCACATACCTGTAAGGTACCTCAGTATCCACAGCATGTAGCAGTCCATTATGTTTACAGTCAATTCGATAAGGCACGTATCTTGTATAGTATATGTAAATTTAAATGTTATTTCACTGTATCCGGATTGGGTATATTAATTGAATTGTTTTGGTAGTTAATGTAATATTGTCTTCTCTCTCGGTTATATATAACCCTGATGATGAAAATATATTTTCCGAAACGTTGGCAAACGTTGATGTAAATTAATTCTGCTCCTCTGACCGAGCCCTGTTAACCTGACTCCAAATAAACGATGTTTTAAATTTTGAAAACCGGTATTTTGAAACATCGATGTTTTGTTGATGTCGCGTCCCTAATCCCTACCCGAAGTCTCGAAGCTAGGGTAATCAACTTTGTCTAGATGAAATCGGAACTCACGTCCATCCACCTGAAAGAGGGGATCAGGGGTAAAATTTGAAAAATTAAGAGCAAAAATAATTTCAGACATTTTCTTTGCCTTAAGCTTGGAATACAAAAAACTTAAAATTATTATAAAAAACAATTTTATAAACAAAAAATTAATTTTTAGGAGAAAAGTCTCAAATATAGGGACAATAATTGCTGCCCCGACTAGGTTACTGCCGGGACGCGGGAAAAATTAAAAAAAAACAAAAACAGAAAAACAACAAAAAAACAAACAAACAAAAAAACAACTGTCTCGACAAAATCGAGATGGTCGGCAACTCTGCTAGAAGCTGTTTGGAGCTGGAAGAACTCATTTGAGCTTGAACAGTCCATAGCTCAGAGGGTCAGCCCACATCAGCGCGAGGGCGAGCGGACGGAAGGGCGATTTGGGCGGCGGCGGCGGCGGGCGGATGGGCGATTGGGCGACAATCGCCCCCGGAGGGCGATAAGTCGCCGCGCGCCGCCGTTTCCTAAGCGGGAGAGAGGGGGGGACGAGCGGGTCGCCGAAAACAAACGCAAGTCACCGCGCGAGCATTGTCGGCGTGACGCAACCGGCGCAAAAGGCGGCGGGCTCGATCCATCACTCACTCGGACACCGCGAACCCCCACCCCCACCCCACTCCTCCCCCCCCGGCCATGGCACGTTCCCCTTCCACCGCGCCCTCGCTCGGATTCAGGCGCTGTCTGGAGGAGCATTCTAGCGACCGACCGCTCTGATCGGCAGTTTGCCGCACGGTAAGATATATATAAATATATATATATATATATATATATACACATATATATACACACACATATATATACATATATATATACACACATATATATATATATATACATATATATAGATAGATAGATAGATATAGATATCGGTATCGATATAAAATCGCTCTCTCTCTCTCTCTCTCTCTCTCTCTCTATATATATATATATATATATATATATGTATATATAGTGCGATTTTTCTAATTGTGCCCCTCAAGCCCCTATGGACACCATAGAACATCACACGGCATTTCGCGTCTTTCTCCGTCATGCCGCTAGAAGGCGCATGATCACAAGCTCTCCTAGATACAGTCGCGATCATGCGATATCTGGCGACACGACTGAGAACGTTGCGAAATACCGTGACGTATTCAACATGAGACGGGCCTTGGGGGGGAAAAGTTAGAAACATCGCAGTGTAGCGACCGGCCGTTCTGATCGGCAGTTTGCCGTGGGTTCTCCGGGCAACACCAGGCGAATTCAGTTTTTTAACAAACGGCCAGAGCACCGTGCGCGATCTATCCTCCCGCTTTCTTGTCCTATCCTCACCCCTTACTTACACACTCTTTCACTTACATGCGTATCGGAAGACCAGATGAGAATTTAGAGCTTGTCCCCCTCCACCGCGCCCTCGGTCGGATTCAGGCCCTGTCTGGAGGAGCATTCCAGCGACCGGCCGATCCGATCGGCAGTTTTCCCGTGGTTTCTCCCAACAATTCCAGGCGAATGCGGGAGCAGTTCTGTAACAAACCGGCACGGAGGGCGTGCGATCTTTCCTCCTTCTTCCTTGTCCTTACTTACACACTTATACATGTATGTAATACACTGCCACAAATGTCGAGAGACCTTTAGGAAATTTCGAATTGTCCTTGTGGCAGTGCTCTCGCTGGTGGGAGATACCTAGTTGGGAAAATCCCGGAAGTCGACGTGTCGGTCCGCGCCGGATCTCGCCATCCAGTGGAGTCGCATAATATCATATGTAATAATGTAACATGTGTGATATATATATTGTGACAATCATATGTAACATACATAAAATGTCGCATATAATATCAATGCAACAACAAATAAAACAAAAGCCAAAATTTCAAAATTATTCTCGTATTAAACCAGAGCTTCCATTGAAAATCGAATTCCGACTGATACTATTCATACCTTTCCATAGGTACATACCATAGGTAAAAAATTATGACATGTCGTAAACATCCGAGCCATAATTGTTACTCAAGTAACATTAATAACCCAGAATCTTTCATTTTAGCCCCGCGGTAACGGCATACACTGTCCTATGTTTTATGGCATTCCCATGCTGTATATTCACCTCACGTAAAATATCCTCAAGCCTAAAACAAACCTCTGAGCTAAATTCTAATCGCCTGTTTCGTCGCCCAGTGATACATCCTTTCTCTGCTAAAAGGTAAAAGGAGAGTATCGAAATCTGCAGCATCAGACGGAAGGGCAGGCCTAGTGGCGTGAGTCGCATCACTTATGTTCAATGATAGGCATCATTGAATTGAATTTTAATAAGTTTAATCAGGTTTCGGGTAACTCACATTAATGAACGGTCGGATAACTCCTAATTATACATTTCCAGATCAAATACTGTAATGGACCATCTCCATTTTTCTATTCCTGAAACAGTTGAGTTTTGTTATTATCCGTTTGCATGGCAAGAAATATTGCAAAGAGGAGCAATTTCAAAGAAACTATATAGGGTACTGCAAAAGCGAAAAATAAATTCATCGCTTATGATGTAATTTACTGTAAATGTATGATTTAAATTAAATTCATTGTTTTGCATCGCCACATGACATTCTTTTACTAATGTTTTTACTGCCTTAACGATTAGCTGTCATGAACTCGTATTGTTCGTCACTTATTGCCTTTGCATTAGTAATCACTGTCTTTTTTTGTCAAAATGACTTATTAGCATCAGTCACATTTTTTCAAATGCAAAGTAGAAATCATAAATACATGACGAAGCAATTATATTCACAAGAGTGTGTCATCATTCTGTATCAACAAAAACACCCATAAATATCTCTGTACATAATTTTACAATGCATTAACTGGCGATGTTAAATTCGGAATCAATACACAAATTCTATTGTCTTATTGGTTTATTTGTGATGTGTTGTTGGCCTTCCAAATATGTGAATAAAATACGTTGGGATTAACAATATTTTGTCAAATATTAACCCGACTAATAAATTAGAAATACAGAAGCCAATTGCTTCTGTATTTTTATGATGTCAATGAGTGTATATACAATTGTTCTCGTGCCGTCATGCGGATCGAAGTCATTTTCATGACACAAACCTGCGACATGGCACAACCTTCTTCACTTCCACTCTAGTAAGATGAATTTTTTCGGATCTCAAGTCAAAGGTTTCTATGGAACTCGCGAACTCGATTAAAGGAGTCCGTACCAACTTTTGAGACTATTAAAGTGGCTCGTTTAACTGTTAATAAAATAAAGTTATTCATCATCGCCTCAGAGCGTCTCTACAAGCATGTCTTCACAATCTTCATTGTAGAGACATGCCTTCCAATTTCTGCGAACTTCTTTTGATATCCGTTATAGAACATGGCCGCTCAACCATTTGCTCCGAGGAGGAGCGGCCTGTTGCTCTCTCTCTCCTCTTTTTGCCGCAGAAAGAGCAAATGACGAACATCAAATATCGATCGGCGGCATGTGGCACAGTGGGT
>JAHLJT010005437.1:47971159-48100000 GCA_031308135.1 Acheta domesticus
GCTTTCGATGGATATTTTACAACGCGCCAACCAAAACGATCGTGAATACAAAAATGGCATGAATATATTCTGTGAAATCATATAATAAACAAATGACGGCAGATATGCATTCATTCTATTAATTTTACGATATAATTAAAGTGTAGTGGTTTAGTATAAAGTGGGTAAATGAAAGCGAGTAATAACGTATCTAAGGCTTAATATCTTCATTTAAAGCATAAAGAAAGAAATTTTATTGAGTAGAGTGCTCAAATCGCTTTCTAATGGAAAACCCGTAGTGTTTTAAATACGTCGATTAATTTTTCAGTCACTTTCCTTCATTGAGAACCACTGTGCTCGTGCAGCTTGTACGGTGGCGTTGGATGAGGGGGGGGGATTTGGTGAAAAAACGCGACGGTCGCTGCGCGCATCTGGGCGGGACCGTTGCACCCGCTCGCCCGCAGGCGCGAGCCGCCCCGCCCCGCCACGGCTCGCCTCGCCCCGCACCCCGGCCGCCGCCAGCCCCAAACACTGCCATGCGTCCGCATCGGAGGACACAACACCATTTCCAGACCACGACCGGGAGAGATGGCTCAGGGCACCAACTGATGACACTGCAGTCCCTCTGACCGAGAGGTCCTAGGTTCGAGTCCCGACGGCGCGCGGCAGGATTTTCGACACTAGCTTGTCAGTTAGGTCGAAATCAGTCGCTGTCTGGAGGAGAATTCCAGCGGCCGGCTGCTCTGATCGGTAGTTTTCCGTGGTTTCTCCGATCAACACCAGGCGAATGCCGGAGCAGTACGCTAACAACAGGCCACGGACCACCGCGATATTTCCTTCCTCTTCCTTGTCTTATCCTCACCCCTTACACACACGTGCCAGGAGACCAGTCGAGCCGTCGCGGCGGCAGGATTTTCGGCACTAGCTTGACAGCTAGGTCGAACTCCTCCAGTGGGTGTCTGGAAGAGAATTCTAGTAGCCCGTTGCTCTGATCGGTAGATTTCCGTGGTTTCTCCGATCTACACCTGGCGAATGCCGGAGAAGTACCCAATCTATCGGGCACGGACCCGCGCCTTCCCTCTCTTTGTCCTATCCTACACCTTACTTACATATACACTTACTACCCCTACACACTACCACATATGCTGGGACACCGGTCGGCAGCGTAGAGCATGTCCCGGCTGGGGGGGTATCCAGCTGGTGGAAGATATATGGTTCGGGGAAACCCCGCTAGCCGACGATATTTCGGCGCCGGATCTGACCATCCAGCGAGGGAATATCACCGCCTCATCCCCCCCCCCGAGAAAAAACATGCACTGCATTTAGGGGACTAATGAACTTGGCAGTTGACGCGCCCGGAATCACAAATCAATCAATACTTCCCGGTAGTTTCTCGCTAGTTTCTTTCACACTGACCGAGGTGGCTCAGGGCATCAACAAATGTCTCTGCAATGCCTCTGAACTGTAGTTTCCAGGGTTCGAGACCAGATGTGTGGCAGGATTTTCAATACTAACCCCATAGCTAGGTCCAGTTCAGCCGTTGTCTGAAGGAAAATTCTAACGGCCGGCTACTTTGATCGGTAGTTTTCCCTAGTTTCTGTCTCCGGCTATCGTGGTTAAAAGTATCCATTGCAGGGTGTGACGTCGTCATGAGATGAGGAAGAACACAGACACGGAGTTTACTGTACATATTTATTTACAATAGTTATTACACTATGTACACTCCTAAGGAACACTCCTAAGGAACGCTGCTCTCCACAGCACTCCGCCCCCTGAGACGAGCCGCCTCAGTATTTACCAAGAGAACCCCTGCTCGCTACACTAGCGCCGCCCCTGGGTCTCTTGTCCGTGGCGAAAGCCACGCCTTGCAAGACGCTGCTCGCGATCACCTCCGCACATCGCTACGGTCAAACTCGACTGCCCAGGAAGCTTATTCCACCCGCCTCCCTTGCGAGGCATCACGTGACCGACCTCCCACGCACAAAGCGTCATTTCCGCTCGAGATTTGGGCCGGCTGCAGATGGAGCCTGCGAACGATTTCTGTCGTCACACATCACTAGCGCGAACGGACAGCCGCCTTCTCAGACACGCCCCCAGCGGAGAGACCCTCGAGAGACCCCGGGGGTCCGTCCGGTCGGGCGCGGCACGAGAGGACCAACCCCTCCCCCTTGTACGACATGTGCGGTCGGTCGCGCCCAGTGCTGTGACGCTACAAAGGGCCTCTGACCGGGGCCTTCTAGGCTTCGAGATCCGATGGTGACAACAATATCCTTCGCAGTTGATGCGCCCGAAATCACTAATCAATCAATCGTAACGTACCATTGATTCTTCACGCAAAGAGGGTTATACCTCATCGTCCTCAAGGCTGCTGCAATATTTTGTGCGTCGACGAAATCGCCTTCGTAAACATCACTTCACCTGATTGACTCACCACGACGAGGCGCACTACATGAATACATCCTGTAAGAGAGTGTTTGCGCAACATTTTTCGCGCCGGTCGCTCGTCCTCTGTTTGGCCGTGCTGCACTTCCGTGTATCGCGGCCAGAAGCGAATGAAAGCGCTGGCTATCTGTTGCACGTGGCGGGAGTTTGGACACGTGGCGCGATGTTGACGCGATGCACCGGACGCTGCGATGTGCATCGGTGTTTACGTACCGGCTGAGTTCAGCTCAGAACCAGCATTGCCGCGACTTTCACAGGGAGGTCCTGCTTTATTACTCTACAAAGCAATAATCCGGCCGACACCAATATATGCTTGTCCATCTGGTAACATGCCGCCAATTCCAACCTAAATAAAATGCAAATGATCCAAAATAAAATTTTAAAGATTAATTACAAAAGCCCCATGGTTCATAAGTAACAATCAACTGCATAATGATTTAAAATATGAACGCTATAAAAACCAAATAGCCTTACCTCGCCACACATTTTTACCAAACCTTCCCCAAATTCAAGCATCATTCTTCTATAAAATGGGCAAAACCCCCAATTATCAAACAGATTAATAAGATATCCCCTTCATTCATTTCTATAAATGTTCGCAAATATGGAAAATATGTATCTGACGTGATTCCTGCTCCTCTCTAGCTATATTTTTTTTAAATATTATTTTTAGAGAATTGTAGTATGTACAATTTTAAGTTAAAGTGAGTATAAGATAGATTACGACCATCAAACATTTGCACAATTACATGTAAACTGAACAATTTTGTTTAAACAAATGTCAACTCTATAATTATATAGAATCAAAAAACGGGCAGGTCCTATGGTTTCGAGTAAAACGATGATAGATTTTTTCGACACCAGCTGTCAAGCTAGCTTGAATTTAGCCGCTGTGCGGAGGAGAATTTTAGGCGGCCGATTGCTCTGATCGGTAGTTTTCCCGTGGTTTTCTGCTGTCAATACTGACGAATTCTGGTGCCGAGTGCCATAAAAACTAACCAGGAACCGCGCGCGATATTTCCTTTCTCTTCCTTGTCCTACGCTCCTACGCTCACCCCTTACTCTCGCATACAAACACACACACCACACACACACACACAGACACCACACACAGACATGTCCGAGAGACCAGTCTGGAGTTTTGGATTCTGGTACCGGCAGGGGTGGTGCCCTGCTGGTGGGAGATACTCGGATGGGGAAATCCGCACCAGCTGACGTACTTATCACCGACTATGTGCAATTTGCCGCACAGTGCAAGGGAGCCGAGAGGCAAGTCGCATGATCAGACGATGATGTATTACGAATCTACTGAACTCATGTTTACACAACGGCATATGCACACGTGACTGCCGCGTTAGTTAGAATATAAATAGTATATATAGTTAGAATATAACATAAATTCATCTGCAGCTGTATGCTACTCATCAAACGTCGCTGCACTTACCTCTTTCTTATCTCTTTCTTGAGCTAATTTCAATAAGAACACTTTAAGTTCAAACAGCAGTAAATTAACTGCGATTATTATTAATGGTGACTTCTTGTAACCAGAATCAATCGGCAAATATTACCTTATCCACTTCCGCGATAACTTCTCGTCTTCCGTCCTATAGAACCACCAACTCATTTGCAAAAATACCCATCCCTCAAGGTTTCACCAAACTTCCATATCCTGAAGTCGCTACTGTTTGAGTTTTGAAACAAAAATGTCACAGTAATATATTCGGCCTACATTCAAACTTCCATTCTCTCCCGAACTCGATCCAGTCTCTTCCTCAAAACATTTGCGCCCATTGTAACCCACGCTTCATCTCTCAATTGTTTCTTTTCCACAGTTCATACTCAAACAAAATGTATTTTTTTCATTTCGTGAGACAAGAGCGAAGAGAAAGCTGAAATGTAGCCTATCATATCACTTGGCGCATAGAGCGTTTTAACTAATCAGTTAATTACTTAAAGTAAACTAACTATCCAAAAAATGTTTCTAATGTGACGTACAAAACATGGCGGGTTGGATGGTTGACGGCGAACGTCAAGAAGTGTACGTGGAGCTTCAACATGCACGGTTGTTGGTGGTTGCTATGGTGCGCGTTCAGCTTGTTTATAACTATTGAGCGTACACTTTGCTGATCGCAGGAAAGTGAATTGTTATTGTGCAGGAACCCACAAATAGGCTGAGCTAGCGCGGTAACGGACTTATTGATATTTGTTCCGTTAATTACTTGGATTTGTTTCCTGGCGCTCAATTTTCATGTCAGTTAGTTAATTAAAAATGTTTTATAAACATTAAATTTACGTTACGTTATATTTAATTTGCTTTTAATAAGTTTCATATTTAATAGTTCAAGATTGTATGTCGGTTACTAAAGTTATTTACGTTTAATAATTTGATTACATCATTTTAATGTACTGTATTTCATCTTCGTATTACTTCATTCATCCAAGCCAAGAGTTAATGGTTAAATTATTATATGTTATTGATAATTTAACTTAAATATTTATATATTTTTAACATAATTCTTATTAAAGTTTTCTTACTTATGTCTGTAAATGCTAGTGTTGAGAAGGAATTCGTATCTTTACTTATTTATTTCTAATAGATACTTAATTCGAGCTCTAATATCGACGAAACTAGCAAGACACACAGTATCAACATACTAATATGATACACCAATAAACTTTCAAAATCGAATTTCTACATATGTCCACGCGTGTTTCTATGTAGAATTTTCTTATATATCAACAAACATCCTAAAATCTAGTCGGGAGAAGTACACATTATTATCCTTCACGTTTGTAAGAACTGATACTGCCCCTTTCTAACCATTCATCTTTGGTCTACCATTAAACTGTAACGGACGTCTATGAGAGTTTCTGAGTTACACACTTCCACATCAGAAAATGTTATCTTACACCATAATCTTTATTTCAATGAGTCATTTAATCAGTTGGTTAATTCGAGTATTAATTTGTCACTTAATTCATTCAACGTTTCAGATTCATTCACAGCTCTCAACGCAACGATTTCTCTCTTCCCATTCATAGAGCTATCAGCATTCATTCAAAGGCGCTACTACGACTTTTTCGTGCTCTTCTTATCTCATCACTTGCCTCAAGAGTTGTGGCTTCCGTCTGTGAGAGGCTGTGGCTTTTTACGAGCTCATTGGATGGCTTCTGTCTGCATTTCACTGGTCCATAATTCTCTGCTTTTTAAGAGTTACCCGTAGCACGGTTAACATCCTTTTTCAATTTATAATGAGTTTGAGGCTAATCTTTGAAATAAAACGCGGAAAATAAGGTTTGTTCTGGTAAATACAATATTGCAGTGAAACGGTGCTGCAAGAGGTGGAGAGAAAGGAATAATGATATAGCTTAATCTTATATTTTACTAAAATTGACCAGTCTGTCTCTGATTTCAAAGTAATTACATTTGCTATTATCCCATTGTTATTTACATGACAGTAAAACGCATCCAGTTGTTTGTGCATTTTCTTTCATGAGTATCACCGAGGTGACCTTTATCGCCTTCCCAGAAATGGGACCTAATCGCGATAGTATCATGCTTAACTTTGATTTTTCAGGAATTGGCATAGCATTCACAAACTCTACTAGCTGATATTCTAAGAAAACCCCCTCTCTCTCCCGGCTATTGTCCAAAGAACGTTCAAGAAAACTATTGTTGCCAAAACAGCAACGTACTTTCTCGCCAGTATTTTTACGCAAATTTACGCCAAAAATTCTCAAAGTGTACATGACCTTATTTCAAAATCTATCTTTAAGAAATAGATTTCCTTAAGAGAAAAAATCTTTATCTTTAATATTTTAGTTGTAGGAAGACAACCGAAAAAATTTTGAACATTTGCAATTTTGGAAAAATAGACGAACATTAGGTTTGCACCATTCTCTTAAACGTCCTTTACACTATCCAACAACGGAAATTTAATCAAAAATGATGGAGCCACTTTTTTGAAAATGTCGCAGGGAATTTATGTAAAGTACACCCGAAAACTAAAATATCGGTTTCAAATTGAAGGGGTCGCGCCATCATCCAGATCACTTGGGGAATTTCGGCTTTGGAGAAAATCCGCTGAACGGTTTAGCCGTTATCGTTGTTCAGAGACGATGGACGAAAAGACGGACAGGCGTTTTACTGTCATTCGTTTTTCCAGTATCAAGGATCAAAAAAAAAAAAACATAAATTCTAGCTACACCACGTTTTTATGAGGATTTTTTTTAATTTAGCAACTGGATTTATCCATTTTTTTCGTTTCCAGGGTCAGGTAATAAGCGTTTTTCAGCCGTTTTCCGCCGTTCACCGTTTTTTTTTCGCGCGATCATTCCATAACTTTCTCTCTATTTCCCTGCGAGAAAGTAAACTAGCGCGGGGACCAGTACGAGAGAGTGTGTGTGCTGTTGTATCACCACTATTTCCTCCGTGCTGCTGTGGTTCGTGACACTGGCTGCCTGTCCCCAGTCCCCAGACGGACGAACGGAAAGACAGACAGGCGTTTTGCTGTACATTCGTTTTTTCGTAATCAGAGATCCAAAAAAACATGAATTTTGACTGCACTACGTGTTAAGGCGATTTTTCTTCTTAATTTAGCAACTGGATTTATACACTTTTTCGTTACCAGAGCCAAGTAACAAGAGATTTTCTGCCGTAAAATCCGGCGTTTTTTTTCGCACCGCATTCCATAACTTTCTCCATAACTCCGTTGCGAGAAAATAAACTTGCGCGAGGACCAGTACGAGAGATTGATTGATTGTAATTCCGGGCGGTTCAACTACTTAGATTAGTCCCATAAGTGTAGTTTGCGCTTTTCTCGGGGGGTGGTAGTGATATTTTCCCCGTCGGATGGCGAGATCCGGCGCCGGACCTACCGTCGACTATCGGGGTTTTCACTCAACCAGGTATCTCCCACCAGCGGGGCACCGCCTCATCCGGGACAAGCTCTAAGCTCTCGACTGGGTCTCGCGGCATGTGTGGTAGAGTACTGCATGTTAGTGTGTGTGTGTGTGTGTAGGGGGAGAGGATATGACAAGGAAGTGGAAGGAAAGATCGCGCGCGGTCCGTGGCCCGTTTGTTAGGGCACTGCTCCGGCATTCGCCTGGTGTTGATCGGAGGAAACCGCGGGAAACTACCGATCAGAGCAGCCGTCCACTAGAATTCTCCTCCAGACAGCAACTGAATTCGTCCTAGCTGACAAGCTAGTGCCGAAAATCCTGCCGCCGCCGTCGGGAGCGGAAGCCAGGACCTCTCGGTCAGAGGGACTGCAGTGACATCCATTGATACACTGAGCCATATCTCCCAGTCGTGACGAAAAAGTAAACTCGCGCGGGGCACAGTACGAGAGAGTGTGCGCTGTCGTATTTCCACCGTGCTGCCGTGGTTCGTGTCGCCCGCCGCTGCCCGTCCCCAGGCGCGGCGCGCGGCGGCGTCTCCGCGGGGGCCATCGTCGGGGATGGACCGCAGCACACGTGGCCGCCCACCGCAGACTCCCTACAGACGCGGCGCCGAGGGCGGGGGTGGGGGCGGCGGGAAAAAAAGCGCAGGCGGCGCAGCGGACGCCGCCGCGAGGGGCCCATGTGGCAGGAGGGGGAGAGGGAGGGGGTTGGGGCGACGCTTCCACGGGTTTTACGTTTACATCCTGGAGCCTCGCCTCTTGGAACTCGCCTCTGGTCCTTACCACCCTCGTTTACTTTCTTTCATTCTTCCTCTTTGCTCGTTCTTTTGTTTTACTTGCTCACCTTTTTCATTTCTTTCTTATGTACAGAGTATAAGAGAAAGGTATGGCATGCTGGAGTCAATCGATGTCAAGATTATAACGGAAATGTACGTTTTGGGATTCCCTTATGCCAAAAAAAGTATTTTTTTTCAAAATGTCTGTCCGTATATTCGTTTGCCTCTCCACCTATCTGTTTGTTCGTCTGATTGTCCGTCCGTCTGTCCATCCGTCCATCCGCCCATCTCTCTGTCCATCTGTCTGTCCGTCTGTCTGCCTGTCCGTTTGTCTACCTTCCATGTCTGCCAGTCCGTCTGTCTGCCTGTCCGCCTGTCTGCTTGTCCGCCTGTTTGCTTGTCCACCTGTCCGTCTGTCTGCCTGTCCGCCTGTTTGCCTTTCCGTCTGTCTGTCTGCCTGCCAGCCTTCCGTCCGTCTGTCCGTCTGTCTGCCTGTCCGTCAGTCTATCTGCCTGGCCGTCTATCTGCTTTTCCCACTGCCTGTCTGTGTGTCTCGGCCTGTCCGTTTGTCTGTCTGCCTGTCCTTTGTCCGTCCGTCTGTCTGTCCGTCTGACTGTCCGTCTGTCCGTCTGTCTGTCCGTCAGTCAGTTTGCCTCCCCATCCGTCTCTTTCTTTCTTTCTTTCTTTCTTTCTTTTTTCTCCTTCTTTCTTTTCCTTCTTTCTTCGTCACTTCCTTTTTTCCTCTCCTGATTTTTTCCCTCATTTCTTCTCTGCATTTTCACGTTTTTTCTTTTTATATCCTTTCCTCTTTTCATGTACTCATCATTTACCTTTTTATATCATTTCCTTTTTCTTTCCTTTAATTTTTCTTGTATTTCCTTTCACTCAATATATTTTTCCCTTACTTGTTTTGATTTTTTATCAGACTTATTGTATCTGATCCTCGTCAGTGAATTTCTTAAATATATGTTCATTTTTTTCTTTCTGACATACCGTTCTATACCATGTCCATTCTTTGCAATAACGTCAAATATCATTCAATCAACAGAAGGTTACAAACGATAGGCAAATAATTTGCCTATCGTTTGGGTGTTCTAATCAAGAAGCTATTTTAATGATTACAATTATTGTAATCATTAAATAACTTCTTGATTAGAACACCCAATTTCAGATGCCAACAGTTCGCTGAAATAAACAGATTAATGATCCGGTTTAATTATTACCTCCCGAATAAGAACTTAGTGTACCTATGTTGTTGCGTCTGTGAGACCTATTCGAGAACGAAACCTGTGGCTTCCAGGACAGGCGGGTCGAGTGACGGGGATTTACCAAGACAGTGCCAAAGAAAAAATTTACTTAAATTGAAGAAAAATAAAAATTTTTGTTTACATTATGTACTTCAAAGTGCTACTTCAATTACTAGTAAATTTGATTTAAGGTAAAGTTATGTTATTTTAGTTAATTTTAGTTAATCGTTCAGAAAATCCCTGTCTCTGAGCTGCTTAAGCCGCAAGGCAGCATCGTACTGTATTTCCATTAAGATAATAAATTCCCGCCTCCTCAGGGGTACTGTGGGGAGAAACTAAAAAAAAGAAAAGAAGTGGCGGGGTGTGGCGCGTGGCTCAGCGGGGCGCCGCCACTGTCCGCCGCCGGCCACTGCGGATTACACTTGGCCCGTCCACCCGTCCGTCCGTCCACGGAGCTGCCGATACACATCGCATTCCGCAGATTAGGGCCGGGACCGGTCAAACACCCTGCGCGGGGAATTCTACTTACTCCCCACCTCGCTCTCCCAGACACTCCCTCTCTCCACGCCCCGCTCCACTCCCCTCCCCCTCCCTCTGACCGAGAGGTTCTAGGTTCGAGTCCCGACGGCGGCAGGATTTTCGACACTAGCTTGTCAGCTAGGTCGAATTCAGTCGCTGTCTGGAGGAGAATTCTAGCGGGCCGGCTGCTCTGATCGGTACTTTTCAGTGGTTTCTTCAATAAGCACCCGGCGAATGCCGGAGCAATACCCCAACAATCGAACCACGGACCGCGCGCGATCTTTCATTCCTCTTCCTTCTTCTAAATTCACACCTTACTTACACACATACTTACACTTATACTTACCACTGGTCGCAAGCTTAGAATTTGTCCCGGCTGGGGCGCTGCCCCGCTGGTGGGAGACATCTGGTTGGAGAAACCGGGAACGTGGGCGTGTAATGATTAGCGTATCGGACTGTTATACCCAAGTTCGTGGGTTCATATCCGGTTTAAGGGCGCAAATTCGAACGCCTTCATTCAGAGAGGAAGTAAAGCCGGTTGTCCCATGCTAGTAGATTTACTGAATGTAAAAGATCCTCAAGCCTAAATGAAGCGGAACCTTTTTTCTCCCGAAGTAGGGTGAAAGGAGCGTGGCGGAATAGGCGTGCTCAGACAGAAGAGCAGGCCTCATGGCCTGAGACTTGCCACGTAAAATAAGGCATCAATTCAATTCAATGCAATTCAATTCAAGGTCGGCGCCGGATCTCACCCGCCAGCGGGGGATGAGCTCCGCCACCTCCCGAGGGGGAAACATGCAGTACAGTGACCTTAGCAATTTATGCGCCCGGCATCACTCATCAATCAATTAATCGAACGTTGAACTAAAATGCATTCACGCAGCTTTCACAAATGCACTAGTCAGCAGAGGACGTTCATTAGATTTGTCTACTTGTGAATTTCTTTTCCTTTGGAGCTGTGTGAAGAAGAGATTATACATCTAATCCCAACAATACGGATGGCCTGAAGGGGAACGTACAACGAGAAAAGAAAGCAATTTACAAGAAAGTTTTGCTCTTTGAACAACTCTCAATGTGATCAGTCGAGCACAAACTGGATACTTGTCCAAGCTGGTCATTTTCAACATCCTTTGTAACTTAAGTTTCAGTGTATTAATATAAATAAATGCAACAAAAAATTATGTTGATATATTTCTTATTTAATTTATCCATATCATACATCAAGTTTCATTTCAACATAATCTGCCTGCAGCGGTTACGTCATGGATATGGTTTTACTTTGTTCACCTGTGCAATGAGTGGTTTTTAATTTAAATATTATTTAGAATTCATTCTTAAAGGAAGTTTTTTTCTTAGATTGTGAACATTGCTTTGTCTTTGGCACTGTTTCTGCAACAAACTCAAATTATTTTTTTACCAAACATTAGTTTTGCTGTACAAATGTTATTTCGCTATAAAATAGGATGTCTTTCTGATGTTCTAGAGCGAATTTAATGCAAACATCCTCTAATAACCCATTGAAATTTTAAATCTTGAGTTATGATTGATTTTCCTTCACGTTACGAGCATATAGTAAAATATAAGAGCGCCTGAGAGCTCATTAATCGCGTAAAGTTTTCAAATACGTGTGCATTTGTGATTCAGAGACATTATACAAAGCAGCTACGTAAAGTACAGAACCAAATTGGAACGACAGAGCTCTCTTGAAACTGAAAATCGTCGAGAACAGTATGACTAATTGAGTTTTTTGGTACTGTAGATCTGCGTCAGTACCGCGAAATTATCGATTACTCAGTATCGACACCGAAAGTGGAAGCATCAAAAGAGACTAGGAACTTTAGGCACAGCGTTGATTACAGCAATCGACGTTAATCTCGAGATTCTTCGCAATTCGAGTTGCGCACCTGCAGAGGCTAAAAAGTGGAGCTAAAACAGCATGTACTTTCTTGCCCGTATTTTCACGCAAAATTACGCGAAAAGTGCTCAAATATTCGAAAAGTTGTACATAGCCTTATTTCAAAACCTATGTTTAAGGAACAGTTTTCATTAATGAAAAATTTCTATCTTTAATATTTCGGTTTGAACTTTTGCAATTTTCGAAAAATTAGGCTTTTTCAACGAAAATGAGACTATTCTCTTAAACGACGAAATGCACTATTCTCTTAAACGTCCTTCACACTATCCAGCAAAAGAAATTATCAAGAAGGATGGAGCCATTTTTTTGAAAATTTAAAAGTATATTTCGGGGACTTCAGATAAAGTACCACCAAAAATTAAAAAGTCAGTTTCAAGTTTCAAGTGGCCGCGACTTCAGCCAGATCGATTGGTGGATAACACTTTTGGGAAAAATCTGAACGGTTTAACCGCTAGCGTTGTTCACAGACGGAGGACCAGTCAGACTTGGCGTTCATTCGATTTTAAGGTATCAAGGAACCCCACATCATGTGATAAAGGATTTTTTTGCTTTCAAGTCTCTCCCATCATAAACTTTAAATATTGATCATTCAGTAGGAGACAAAAGGGACATTTTATCTTCTTCTAGATTGAGTGAATATGTACTGTTATACATCAGAACGTGTACGTAACAGAATAAAACGTTCCTGAGGTTGCGCAATAACTGTCAATTAAATTTACTTACAACTCTAAAGGATATGTAGAGGACGAACGTATTATGGACGTTTGACCCATTTTAATACATTTTCATAAATATCTTGCAAAAGAACAATGTTTTATTTCCCTCAAAATACTAGCATTCCGGCTAGAGTGAAAGCGTACCCCTGTTGATGACCACAACTTCTCCCTCCACTAATCCACTTTCCCTCCTCTTCTTCTTTTTGAACTCGACTCAAAGAAGCGGCGACATCTCGTGAGGCGCTTTGCAGAGTGTGAAGCTGCAAGGGACGACAGATGAAGGACGGGGGGGCAGAGCTCGGGAGGGGAACCTCTAATGGGTAAGTTAGCCACACTCACCGCTCTCTTTGTGCGGCAGGCGCGCTTCTTTTGTCTCCCAAAGGGAACTTGTGAAGGAGACCTTTCTTCAGACCGTGAGTGAAATGGGTCCTACAGATCCTGCAGAGGCTGCAAACATTCTCCGGTTCTTTTCTGTTTAAAATTCTTCCACGGTAATTTTTGTTTTGGAAAAAAGTAGATGGGTAGATCGATTGAAGTTTATCATTTCTAGAGCGAAAACACGAAACGTATATGTTTAGAAAAAGGATTGCAACAAAGGCGTGTATTGTGTTATCACCAAAGAAGAACATTAGAAATAAAATGAAAAGGGGTGAGATTAGTTTCAAGGAAACTTTATGAGAAAGTAGCATAAAAGTCAAAAGGAAAAAAAGAAAATATTGATCTAAAAAATATTTATTCACATTTTATTAAATGCTGTCGTAAATAAAATTAACAATTCGCCAATCATTACCTAAAAGAAATACGTTTTACTATCTCTTACTGTTAATGCAACATTTAAACTGCAACATTTATGAGTCCCAGCATTGTTTACTTGTTCAGTTGGACGGACGGATTCATAGATTAACGAATCGGAGCAACGAATCGTTTGTCGGACAGAAGGATGATTTCACGTCAGGACGGATGATTTGATGGACAGATGGTAGAATGATTTGACGGACGGATGAACGGCCGGCCGAAGCACGGTCGAATGAACAGATGGACAGACAAATGGATAGATGGAAGGACGAATGAACGGACGGACAGACGGACGGACGAATGAATAGATGGAAAGTTACTTCAATCGACGTACGGTCAGATAAATGAACAGGTGATCGGACAGTCGAATGGACGGGCTGAAGGACGAATGGACAGACTGACGGACGAATGGAGAGACGGAAGGACAATTGGTCAGGCGGATGCATGACCAAATGGGCGGACACATGGTCAGACGGGCGGACACGTGGCTAAACTGACGGATGAATAGAAAGACGAATGCATGAGAACGCATGAGACCGACCGTTGGAGAGACGGACGGAGGGATGGACTAACGTACTGACAGAAACACCGACGGATCAGTAAACAGTCATTTTGAAAACCTCTTCATCAAACCGACCCTGAAAACAAGGAGGATCAAACAGGTGTGGATGTACACCCGTCGCCCCTTGCAAACAACGCAGCGTAGCGTCGTCCTGACGTAATGATCCCGCTGCCGCTGCCGGTAGACGTCGAGGGAGTGAGGAATTTAAAAGATCCTGCATTAATTGTCCCGATGAATGGACGAACGAATTCATAGATTAACAGATCGAAGGAACGAATGAACAGATAAACGATTCGTTGGTCGGACAGGTGGATTAATGAACGGACAATTTGCCGGACATGTATGATATGACGTTCGGACGGATGTATTGATGTACAGATGAAAGGATGATTTGACGGATGGACGAATGGACAGACGGACAAATGGACAGACGGATGGGCACATGAGCAGACGTACGGAAAAATGGACCAACGCACGAACAAATGGTGAGAAGGACGAATGGAAAGACGGCCAGACGAATGGAGAGACGGACGGACGAATGGAGAGACGGACGGACGGATGAATGGAGAGAAGGACGAACGAATGGAGAGACGGTCGGAAAAATGAAGAGACGGACAGACGAATGGAGTGACGGACGGACGAATGGAGAGACGGACGGACAAACTGAGAGAAAGACGAAGGAATGGAGAGACGAATGGACAAATGAAGAGACGGATGGGGTATTGGGGTGACGGACGAAAGAATTGACAGATGGACGGACGAATGGACAGATGGAAGAACACTTGGCTAGACGAACGGATGCATGTCAGATGGACGGTAGCTTGGCGAGACTAACGGACGCATGGCAAAGCGGACGGATGCATGTCCAAACGGGCGGATGAATGGAGAGACGGACGGACGAATGGACAGACGTACTGACAGACCCACCGGCAGATCGATAAACAGTCATTCTGGAAACTTCATGAAGCCGACCCTGAAAACAAGCAGGATCAAACCGGCGAGTGTGAATGTACACCCACCCCTCCCATGCAAAAAAACCCATCTAAAAAGCCCCCAACGTGGCGTCGTGCTGGCGTAATGCTCCTGCTGCTGCTGCTGGTTGCTGGCGACGCACGGTGTGACCAGATGGCAAAATCGTGGTCAAAACCTCAAAAATAAAAGTTTGTTTTGGGAACTTCTGACCATCCTACTCGAAAGAGAAATGTTTTGTGAAAGTACGAAGTACGTGAATGTCTGTTGAAATGTGAATGAAATGTTTTGTGAAAGTACGTGAATGTCTGTTGTGAAAGTACGAAGCCTAATCCCTGTCCATGCTGGGCACTGTGGAAGCTTGAAGTTGGAATACGCAGTCATCGCTGTTTTGGCGTCAGATAAGATAGTAGGTTGTGGTTTCTAATATAAAAACGTGTTCTAATTTATTTTCTATATTCTTCAGTCATTGATGTCCCTATTGGTGGTGAGTAAAACAAATAGTTTGTTAATTTAATGTAGATTACAATAATGTATTTTCAAAGTAATAAGGTATAAAATATAACTGGCATAAAAGTTATATATAATAACACCTGAAAATTTATAGAGAAATTTATCTTATATAATAGTCATACAACCAAAGAAAATTTGGCTGCGTGTCGCTGTGGATTCATGTTTTACGAAAATTTTTTTATGAGCGTGTGTATCTCGCAGCGACAACCAGCATTACTGAAATGAAACGAAGCATTCGGTCCGGGATTTTGTATTAATATACGTATACATTAGTATGAAATCGGGATGTGTCTTAGTATTAGTATAATTGAAATTAGCGACCTCGAAAACACGTAGATCAGTGGTGTCAAGGTCTTCTGGTGACAGTGGCATGCGTCGTGATACCGTACCATGCCACGAGCTTCTTTGCGCAACGAGCGTCGGGGAAGGGAACTATTAGTAACCCCGCCGTTTTACAATAAGGATGGCGTTGACTCTGGTGGCGGGATAATGAACTGCGTGGAGGGGCAATTTCGTGTTGGCACTCGTGCCACGGACTCCCGCTCGTGGCATCGACCTTGACAACACTACCCCAGGTAGAACGTGGTAATTGAATTCGACGCTATTTGATGTTTTGGCCACACGTTTTCGCCGTCTGGTCACATCGTGTGACGCCGAGGGAGTGTGGCGTGGCGTGGCGTGGTGTGGCTGGCGGGGCGGGGCCAGAGGACGACGTGGAGGCCGCGCGGCGACTGTTTGGACAAGTGCGCGCGCAGGCGGTCGCGGGCCGCAGGCAGCGCGTCGCCCTCTTTGTCCGCCTCCCCCCACCCCCACCCCCTTCTACGCCGACCGCCCGCGCACCCAGCGCGGGCGGTCGAGACGCGGAGATGCAGACTGCGATGCGTGGGACATCGAAGTCGGGGTTTTCAAAACGGGGTTTAAACCTTACTTAATAATAAATAAAATCAAACTCACTCAATCAAAATTCGTTGCTGCATGAACGTAAATACTCGCGGATACCAAACTACTTTGAAAAATATCGATGTTTGAAATCATCGATGCGTTTTAGGTGAAGAGGATTTTGAAAGCATAACATTGGTGTTTTAATTTTGAACATTGATGATTTGAAACAACGCTTAACGCTATCCATTCATATTTTCACCCTAATGCCGACTCTAGGGCAAGAGGTTGCCGACGAATATGATGTCATGAAATATTGAACTGACTTGTAATTTGTGTATCCCCTCTTCATGGTATGCGCTAAAGAGAGATAACACTTTCTTAGGGTATATAAAACGTTATCAATACAAAACCCATAAGTTGCGATGGCTCAGTAGCAACTTCTCAGACACATGTACCTCTGCTGTCTGAAAGGACTAAGGTGGCGGATTATTGACTTAGCTACACAGCTGGGTCTAATCCGTACACTTTCTGAAGAGAAATTCCGACGGCTGGCTGATTCGAGTTTTCCGTGGTTTCTCCGATCGATACTGGGCGAATGCCGGAGTAGTACGAACGAGACGTGTACTGCGTACAATATTTCCTTCACTCTTTCTGTTCGATCCTCTCCACTTTCACTTGCAAGCACTACACTACCACACACATCAGGAGACTAGCCGGGAGCTTTGATATATCCTGGCTGCTGCAATATTCTGCTAAGGGAGATACCTCGAGAGGAAAATCCCGTAAGCTGACCTGTAGGTCGGAGTCGGATCTCACTTTCCACAGGGGATGAACACTTCCTCATCTCGGCTGTAGCATGCACTACAGTTATGGGACAAATGTAGATGGGACATGGTAGATGACGCCTCCCCGGAAAACAAAATGCTCACTCAATTAACATATTAATACGAATAATGAGAAAACTAGTGGTGCTACGAAAACTTCCTTCCTTCCATTATTTCTTACTGCTTCACTATATTATACTGATACATGAACCTGCAAAAGTGTTTTCAATCAGTAAAATTTTTCTTTCCCTCCGAGAACAGAACTCAGATCCTCAGAGCTAATTTGCCGTCACTCATACCTCTAAACCACAGAAGCGCCGTATGTCCCGAACTCGGGCAGCGCATGAAAACATAAACGCTCGCTTCAAGTGAAAAAACACTCAAAAATCAGAATATCCGTTTGAAACTCCTAAAGCCTTGAGTTCATTCAGATCATATCAATGTTGGAGGAAATCGGCTGAATGGTTTAGGCGCTAGCGTTGACCACAGACGAACAGACAGACGTTTCGCTGTCAATTGATTTCTCGGTATAAAGGAGCCACAGAATGTGGATTCTGACTACACCATGTGTTAAGAGGAATTTTTTTTCACAAATTACAAAACTTTTTCTTAGAAAGTACCATCGTATGAGAGAAAAGTAAAAACTAAAATATTGGGTATGTTGTGTCTTGACATACGAATGAAAAAGTGAGTAAACGTAACAATGAGTAAATTATGAGAACAAATGACTCGAGATGTGGTCTGGTTCTTACTTATAGAAATCGAAAAACCCCTGAAAAACTGCATTGATCATATTCTGAGGCATAATGAGCGACTCCAAAAACTTTATGGGGGCAAGAACGGGGATATAACATCAGAACATCCGAGAGCATGTTACCGTAAACATGCGAATTACGAAATGGAAAGTACATTCTACACCAGGGCCGCTCAAGCAGAGCAAATCGGCTGCGCGGAGCCGTGTTGTCAGCCGAGAGCGGGACACCGGAGCTCGAGAGATTGCGCGCCTTGCGATAACCACTGTCACAGTGTCCCGGTCACTCCAGTCGCGGAAACATGGAAGTCGTCGCGAGCACTTCACAGACCAGAGCATCTACACCGACAATTTTCAATGCAGTATGGGAAGAAAAGTATCTTTTCGCCGACAATGGCAGCTATGCCAAATGTTTAGTTTACATAAAGGGTTCAATCACGTGAAGAAGTTTAATTTGCAAAGACATTATACATTTAATCATGCTGATGAAAATGACAAGTTCGCTGAAGAAGAACAAAAGGAAGTTTTCAGTGTTCTGAAAAACAATGCCTCACTAGAAATAAGTTTTGGATGTATTTTGTTCTTATGTTGTTTTGACAGTAAAATAACACAATACAAAAGAGTTTAATTTTATTGCATACCGATACTACAAGGTGAGCATTTAGGAAAAGAACTTCCAAGAAAACCATTTTCCAAAACTGCATCGTAATGCTGCTCGATTGTTAAGTACGTTTGGATCAACATACAACTGTGAGCAATTTTTTGCTTCTTTGAAAATTTGTAAATCTCGAATGAGAAATACAATTACAGATCACAATCTGAAATGCATGTTACGGCTCAATAGCACCATGTAATCTCTTCCAAATATAGAAAGTATATTGCGAGAAAAACACTTAAAAGGTGTAATAAGAGTATTTGATTTTGCAATCAACTTCATTTTTTAATTTTAATTTCCTTTACTTATAGTATTTTTATTACTAGTTTATTTAATCACATTTTTTGTGCAATCTTTATACTACTTTTCATATTCAGCAGTATGATAAACTGTGTAATGTCACCGCTATTAAGTTTCTTTATGTTATTTAGCACTTTTTTTTGAACAACAATTGGCATTGCCGGCGCAATCTGCAAAACGATACTTTTCTTTCCATGGTGCATTGCAAGTTGTCGTTTTTTTAATTTCCAAATTACACTAATACTTTTATATCTAGTAACTGTTTCAATTAATGTTACAAAAGTATCTTACTGTTTTTTCTGTGGTAATATCCTTTCCCAGAGCTGTGAGATTTTTTCATTCCGAACAACGGAAAATACCCCGTAGAAATATGACGCGACCCACTGTGCCACATGCCGCCGATCGATATTTGATGTTCGTCATTTGCTCTTTCTGCGGCAAAAGAGGAGAGAGCAACAGGCCGCTCCTCCTCGGAGCAAATGGTTGAGCGGCCATGTTCTACACGGATATCAAAAGAGTTCGCAGAAAATTGGAAGGCATGTCTCTACAATGAAGATTGTAGAGACATGCTTGTAGAGACGCTCTGAGGCGATGATGAATATACTTTATTTTATTAACAGTTAAACAGCCACTTTAATAGTCTCAAAAAGTTGGTACCGGACTCCTTTAATCGAGTTCGCGAGTTCCATAGAAACCTTTGACTTGAGATCCGAAAAAATTCATCTTACTAGAGTGGAAGTGAAGAAGGTTGTGCCATGTCGCAGGTTTGTGTCATGAAAATGAACTTCGATCCGCAATGACGGCACGAGAACAATTGTATATACACTCATTGCATCATAAAAATACAGAAGCAATTGGCTTCTGTATTTCTAATTTATTATGTCGGGTTAATATTTGACAAAAATATTGTTAATCCCAACGTATTTTATTCACATATTTGGAAGGCCAACAACACATCACAAATAAACCAATAAGACAATAGAATTTGTGTATTGATTCCGAATTTTAACATCGCCAGTTAATGCATTGTAAAATTATGTACAGAGATATTTATGGGTGTTTTTGTTGATACAGAATGATGACACACTCTTGTGAATATAATTGCTTCGTCATGTATTTATGCATTTCTACTTTGCATTTGAAAAAATGTGACTGATGCTAAATAAGTCATTTTTGACAAAAAAGACAGTGATTACTAAATGCAAAGGCAATAAGTGAAGAACAATACGAGTTCATGACGCTAATCGTTAAGCATTAAAACATTAGTAAAAGAATGTCATGTGGCGATGCAAAACAATGAATTTAATTTAAATCATACATTACAGTAAATTACATCATAAGCGATGAATTTTATTTTTCGCTTTTGCAGTACCCTATAGTTTCTTTGAAATTGCTCCTCTTTGCAATATTTCTTGCCATGCAAACGGATAATAACAAAACTCAACTGTTTCAGGAATAGAAAATGGAGATGGTCCATTACAGTATTGATCTGGAAATGTATAATTAAGGAGTTATCCGACCGTTCATTAATGTGAGTTACCCGAAACCTTATTAAACTTATTAAATTCAATTCAATGATGCCTATCATTGAACATAAGTGATGCGACTCACGCCACTAGGCCTGCCCTTCCGTCTGATGCTGCAGATTTCGATACTCTCCTTTTACCTTTTAGCAGAGAAAGGATGTATCACTGGGGCGACGAAACAGGCGATTAGAATTTAGCTCAGAGGTTTGTTTTAGGCTTGAGGATATTTTACGTGAGGTGAATATACAGCATGGGAATGCCATAAAACATAGGACAGTGTATGCCGTTACCGCGGGGCTAAAATGAAAGATTCTGGTTATTAATGTTACTTGAGTAACAATTATGGCTCGGATGTTTACGACATGTCATAATTTTTACCTATGGTATGTACCTATGGAAGGTATGAATAGTATCAGTCGGAATTCGATTTTCAATGGAAAGCTCTGGTTTAATACGAGAAATAATTTTGAAATTTTGGCTTTTGTTTTATTTGTTGTTGCATTGATATTATATGCGACATTATTATGTATGTTACATATGATTGTCACAATATTATATCACATGTTACATTATTACATATGATATTATGCGACTCCACTGGATGGCGAGATCCGGCGCGGACCGACACGTCGACTTCCGGGATTTTCCCCAACTAGGTATCTCCCACCAGCGGAGCACTGCCACAAGGACAAATTCGAAATTTCCTAAAGGTCTCTCGACATTTGTGGCAGTGTAGTACATACATGTAGAAGTGTGTAAGTAAGGACAAGGAAGAAGGAGGAAAGATCGCACGCCCTCCGTGCCGGTTTGTTACAGAACTGCTCCCGCATTCGCCTGGAATTGTTGGGAGAAACCACGGGAAAACTGCCGATCGGATCGGCCGGTCGCTGGAATGCTCCTCCAGACAGGGCCTGAATCCGACCGAGGGCGCGGTGGAGGGGGACAAGCTCTAAATTCTCATCTGGTCTTCCGATACGCATGTAAGTGAAAGAGTGTGTAAGTAAGGGGTGAGGATAGGACAAGAAAGCGGGAGGATAGATCGCGCACGGTGCTCTGGCCGTTTGTTAAAAAACTGAATTCGCCTGGTGTTGCCCGGAGAACCCACGGCAAACTGCCGATCAGAACGGCCGGTCGCTACACTGCGATGTTTCTAACTTTTCCCCCCCAAGGCCCGTCTTCATGTTGGAATACGTCACGGTATTTCGCAACGTTCTCAGTCGTGTCGCCAGATATCGCATGATCGCGACTGTATCTAGGAGAGCTTGTGATCATGCGCCTTCTAGCGGCATGACGGAGAAAGACGCGAAATGCCGTGTGATGTTCTATGGTGTCCATAGGGGCTTGAGGGGCACAATTAGAAAAATCGCACTATATATACATATATATATATATATATATATATATATAGAGAGAGAGAGAGAGAGAGAGAGAGAGAGCGATTTTTATATCGATACCGATATCTATATCTATCTATCTATCTATATATATATGTATATATATATATATGTGTGTATATATATATGTATATATATGTGTGTGTATATATATGTGTATATATATATATATATATATATATTATATATATCTTACCGTGCGGCAAACTGCCGATCAGAGCGGTCGGTCGCTAGAATGCTCCTCCAGACAGCGCCTGAATCCGAGCGAGGGCGCGGTGGAAGGGGAACGTGCCATGGCCGGGGGGGGAGGAGTGGGGTGGGGGTGGGGGTTCGCGGTGTCCGAGTGAGTGATGGATCGAGCCCGCCGCCTTTTGCGCCCGGTTGCGTCACGCCGACAATGCTCGCGCGGTGACTTGCGTTTGTTTTCGGCGACCCGCTCGTCCCCCCCTCTCTCCCGCTTAGGAAACGGCGGCGCGCGGCGACTTATCGCCCTCCGGGGGCGATTGTCGCCCAATCGCCCATCCGCCCGCCGCCGCCGCCCAAATCGCCCTTCCGTCCGCTCGCCCTCGCGCTGATGTGGGCTGACCCTCTGAGCTATGGACTGTTCAAGCTCAAATGAGTTCTTCCAGCTCCAAACAGCTTCTAGCAGAGTTGCCGACCATCTCGATTTTGTCGAGACAGTTGTTTTTTTGTTTGTTTGTTTTTTTGTTGTTTTTCTGTTTTTGTTTTTTTTAATTTTTCCCGCGTCCCGGCAGTAACCTAGTCGGGGCAGCAATTATTGTCCCTATATTTGAGACTTTTCTCCTAAAAAATTAATTTTTGTTTATAAAATTGTTTTTTATAATAATTTTAAGTTTTTTGTATTCCAAGCTTAAGGCAAAGAAAATGTCTGAAATTATTTTGCTCTTAATTTTTCAAATTTTACCCCTGATCCCCTCTTTCAGGTGGATGGACGTGAGTTCCGATTTCATCTAGACAAAAGTTGATTACCCTAGCTTCGAGACTTCGGGTAGGGATTAGGGACGCGACATCAACAAAACATCGATGTTTCAAAATACCGGTTTTCAAAATTAAAACATCGTTATATTTGGAGTCAAGTTAACAGGGCTCGGTCAGAGGAGCAGAATTAATTTACATCAACGTTTGCCAACGTTTCGGAAAATATATTTTCATCATCAGGGTTATATATAACCGAGAGAGAAGACAATATTACATTAAACTACCAAAACAATTCAATTAATATACCCAATCCGGATACAGTGAAATAACATTTAAATTTACATATACTATACAAGATACGTGCCTTATCGAATTGACTGTAAACATAATGACTGCTACATGCTGTGGATACTGAGGTACCTTACAGGTAGTGAACAATCATACGTCTACATCACACAACCATTTACCATGACTTCAACCGGTAGAATGTTGGGTAGTGAGAAAGAACTGCAAACAACGATGCTGTAAATTAATTCTGTTCCACTGACCAAGTCCTGTTAACTTGACTCCAAATGGTATTTATGGTTGTTAAGTATTCTCCATATTTAAAACATCGTTGTTAATAGAACATCAACCCAAAACTATCAATTTCCGTAAACGTAGATGCTCAAAATTAAAACATCGATCCAAAACACCGATGTTTTGAATCATCGATGCTCAAAATTGAAACGTTGATGTTAATAAAACATCGACCCAAAATCATCAATGGTCTTAAACATTGATGCTTTTAAAACAGGAATAGAAAACAAGTTCACACGGTGGGGAGGGAGACAATTTCAAAGTGGTCTCGTTTACTAACTTTAAATTGAGATATAATCAACACAACAAAGTCAAAAAAATCATCAGAACAATTAACAAACCGTGGACTTTCTGATCGCATTATCCAAAATGTACAGAGGCTTCTTAATTGACGAAAAGTCGATTTTTCTTCACCCTTGGTCACTTTGGTCTGAAGAATACTCAATTTGTGGATATCTGTAAATTATTATAGCATTTTTTATTGTGGACATTTTTCATTTATAAAATATCGACCCCGATCAAATTTTTGAAAATCGGTGTTTTTATAAAATCATCGATGTATTTAACATCAATTTTTTGAAGCCGATGTTTTTCTAGTTTTGAAGTTTTGTGTTCGATGTGTCTATGTAGTTGATATTTTATTTTTTAGTGAAAAAATTTCCATCATATAAAGCTCTTGAGATATCCACTAATTCGACATTTTTCATACCAAAGTGAAGAATAATTAAACATTGATATTCTCTGAAGTCTGGTTTTCGATCAGTTGTAAGGCGATCAGGCGATCTGATCGAATCAGAAGCTTCAATACGAAAAATTAATTCGTAACGAAGCTTCCGGTGAACTGGGTACGAAAAACCATAGGCCACCTCACCAATAAAATAAATACCTAGGCATTTTACTCGATAAAAAGTTAACATGGAATGATATATCTAAGTTATCGATGTCAAGAATCAGTGCATCGTCATAGTCGATTGAATACTAAGTCATACTAGAAAATTGTCCCCCAGGTGACTAATGGTCAGCGTGCTAGGTTTCTGAGAGCCGGCCTCGTGTTCGATTCCCGGCTGGGGTAAAAAAGAACCTGTAGCTTTCTAATACAAATCGGTTCAGTTTCTATAGGTGTGTGACGAAATAAAAAGCTCAGGCAGGCCACGTAAGCTTGGTACCGTGATGGGAATACGACGTGCTCACACGTCTTCCTTACACCTAGGCATGGATAATAAGTAAAAACAGGGCCAGGCCTGGAAACACCTTTTGCTTGTCAAAGTCTTATTACTCTGACTTCAAGGCCTATACATACATACTAGAAAATCGAATATCTTGAATTGATACTTTCAATTCCAAGTGCGTTATACACACAATTTAAAAGGAAGTGAGAGATATGCATGTAACTAAACGGTCTAACAATCTGGTCGTCGGAGAGTGCTACATAGCTGATTACCTCTGCTGGGTCTCAGGTTTCTGTTTATGTGATCCGCGCCTTATAAAAATAAATAATTGTGGCTGTTCCTTTACCTGTTCGAACGAAAACTTCGAGAAAACGTGTTTCGCGATCATGGACGACTTTTCCTTCCTTTCAGATGTTCACAATCACTCGCCATGTGTATTCGGAGGAAATATATTAGAGTTCGATGTAAATGACGTGATCCAACGATGGCCGAAATATCAAAAAATACAAGAAAAACAGCAAGAATATAAAATATTTACGTTTTGGACGTAGTGATATACTCATACATTATTTTGTGCTTCCCCAAAATCTCTACCTTGTACTTTTTTACGTTACTGCTACAGAATCTCCAGCCGGGAAGAGCCGGTACGGAGATTTCAATAACGCTCCCTAATTCTCTGGCCCAAATTCATTGTCCCACCAACATCGTTCATCTCACTGACGTATATAGTGTTTACGAAATTGTTTGAATACGTTCCCCCTCGCCCGAATGACCGGCTCGAATATCAGATCTCGGAGCGAAAAAAAAAGAAGAGAAGCGGCAACACACATCGTTTCGCAACTGTCCGCGCAGCCGGACAAACGACGAACGCCGACGGGTCGCGCCGCCGACAATGGAAGCTTTTCGCGACTTTTGATTCCGAACGAATCCGAAATCTGACGAGTCACGAACGACAAACAAGGCGGAGGTGGTAGCGGTGGACAAGCGTGACGCTGGGCGATTGGGGGCCCCTGCGGGCGGAGGGGCTGGCGGGCTGGGGGGCGGTAGCCGCTTAGCGAAGTACACGGTGCCCGGAAAGCGACGGAAAGGTCAAGCGGTTGTAATGCTGCTTCCTTGAAATGAGAGCTTGCCAAAGATGTAATGGCAGTGTTGTCAAGGTCAACGCCACGAGCGGGAGTGGGTTGCACGAGTGCCACGACGAAATCGTCCCTCTACGCAGTTCTTTACCACGCCACCAGAGACAACGCCATCCCTATTGTAAAACGGATGGCTTACTAATTGTTCCCTTTCCTGACGCTAGTTGCGCAGATAAGCTCGTGGCATGGTACGGTGCCACGACGCATGCCATTGGCACCAGAAGAAGACCTTGACACCACTGATGCAAGGGATAGTGACAGTGAATCATAGGTCGGCAACGAGTCGCTCACAATGCTGTATCTTATAGTGGGCGCGGGCGTCTGAATAAAATCGATGCCTCTGTTCACATTAAGGGGATTCCATTGTCTTAAAGTGCTCTATAAGTAATTAATATGCTTTATTCACTTGATCAATCTTATCTAAAGTGAAACAATGAAATTCCGATTAGGTTCAAAACAAGTAGGGAACGATTTTTTCATGTAAATACAGTTTTTTCAGCAACAGGATACCTGCATTCATTTATATTTTAATGTTTATATGACGCTCTGAATGGAATACAACCATTTTTATTTTACAAATTTTTACATATTTTGGTATAATTACATATAGTATCTATTACTAAATATTACGTTATATTTTAACGTATTTAAACATCGTAACGGAGCATTTCAGATACATATTTGCCAATATGTTACCGGAATTGTCTCTTACAAAACAGTGTAATTCTGTGCTTTTATGACCACCAGATTTTTGGCGTAAATTGTCTAACTCCCCCCTCCTCCTCCTCTTCTTGGAAACCGGGTACTCGAAATCAGCGGATGTTTGAGAAGCAGAAGTAATCTCAACCACGTGCTTGCTCATGCTTCCCGCGAAACTGAATCGAAATCTCGACAAATACATTTTACAAATCATGACCTCGTTCAAACTTTCTGCACCTCGCCGAGCAACACCTTGCGCCCAACAATTGCGCCCACTCGACCTCAATGACAATACTCCTTTGGTATGTAATGCGATCAACATGTAATTGTTTTCAATTGATTTACTTCAATTACAAAAACACTGTTGTATTTGGAGAGAGTGCATTATCTCTTTAAGTCATCTCCCTCTCCAGGGTCCGTTACAGGCTACACGGTACGACTGTTCACGTGCATATAGGTACTTCCTAAACAACACTGTATATACGATACGTACGTATTTTTTTAATACTCATATTGTGTTGTAAAGACTACAGTTACATCTGTAGAAGTAGAACATTCTTTCAGCCGCTTCTAATCTATTTGGCGACTTGATTGGCGTCGTATTGAAATCGAAAATTTGAAAATTCTTGTTTGGAGCAATTCTAAACACTTCTATGATTATTGAAATCCTCATATTTCACTGTAAATATTTTGTAGGCATGTCATTTCATCAAGTTTGATAACGTAACACATTCTTACCCATTCTTAGATTAGAATTGACAAAACAATGTGCATAAAAATGTCAAATTATAGTCATTTAGGATGAGGGAGTGAACTAAGATTTTATTAACGGGAGAAAATTTTAACTTTTGATGTGACGACGAAAGTCGAGAGGCCTAGTTTTTCACGAGTGAATAAAATGCACACTCAAATGCTAATACCTAAACAAAATATTGTCATTATTATTATTGTAAATGTTATTATTCGTCACTACTAATAGTGGAAACACGTGCTATAAAAATATAAAGTAATTAATACGTCTCATCGCTGCATAAATGTTTCGGAAACCGTAGAAAAAATTAAAATGTTTTTGCTTGAAATCAAAATAAGTTGTAGTACTCTTATGGATGTAAAGGTAATACTCTTTAGAATGTAATGTGATCAGTAGATTAGAATTGTTTTCAATTGGATCAAGTAAAATTCCAAAAATAAAGTCGGATTTGGAGTCATGGCTCGTAATGGACTTTCTCCTTCTTGAATACTGCACCGTCTCATTGCCTTTCTGACGTATCTTGAACTCACAAGCTGAGATTGCCGTCTTTAATTAATTGATTATTACGTGTTTCCGGGCCCAGACAAGTGCTATGGTCATTTGTTCCTTTTGTGTAGTGTATGTTTCCCCCTCGTGAGATCACGGTGATCGTGGATGGTGAGATCCGGCGCCGACCTACAGGTCGGCTTGCTGGTATTTCCCTAACCAGTTATCTCCCACCAGCGTGGCAACGCCCCAGCTAGGACAAGCTCAAGCTCCCGACATGTGTGTGAGTGTAGTGCATGTAAGTAAAAGTAGTTGTAAGTAACGGGTGATGTAGGACATTGAAGGAGGAATGATCGCGCGTGGTCCATGGTCCGTTCTTTAGGATACTGCTCTGTCATTTGCCTGGTGATGATTAGAGAAAACTCGGAAAACAAACAATCAGAGCAATGATCCACTCGAATTTTCCTCTTTTTTTAAGGTCACATCAACAAACTCGGTTATTAGCGACCACTATTGGATGTAACGTTATAGGATGAGGTGGAAATGATATGGTGATGATAGTGTGTGAAAGGACGAACATATGCAACCGTATCCGAGACGGAACTCGAACCCGCGACTCCACGGTCCAAGATTCACTACAGGCACTACTGCCTAAGCGATCTCGACCACGAAGGCCGACGATCCAATTATACCTTTAGAATTGCAGTCTAAAATCATTAATGAATATAAAGCCATGATCAAGAAAATTTCATTCATAAAAAGATTTACAATGTATCGCCTTTCAAACACTTTATCGCAACGATGATCATTTTCTACTAATCATAAAGACATTGGAACTTAAATTTTATTTTGGAGCATTGAGCTGGAATAGTAGGTACTTCCTTGAGTATCTTAATTCGAGCAGAATTAGGTCAATCAGGTTATTTAATTGGAGATGATCAAACATATAATGTTACTGTAACTGCACATGCATTTGTCATAAGTTGTTTTCTATAGTAATACCTAATCATAATTGGTGGATTTGGAAACTGGTAGATTTGGAACCAGGTTATTTAATTGAAGATGATCAATGATATATTGTTATTGTAACCGCCCATGCATTTGTCATAATTTTTTTTATAGTAATACCAATCATAATTGGTGGATTTGGAAACTGATTAGTACCTTTAACGGGGCCGACGTACGTTACAGCGCGCCTTGCGCCAACAGCTCTCTCGTGGCGGTGCAGTCTTCCGTGCGAGAGTTTCGAGGGTGGGGGAGGGGGGAGGTGGCGGGCCATGAGCGATGAGGACGCGAGGACTGTCCGAAGCACAATCTCTAAAGAAAGGGGACTGACGGCCAGCAGGCTGCGGGGCAGCAATGGTTTTACGCGCGGGATACAGGGGGGCAAGCAAGTTATGTCCTCTGCAACACACACCACCCTTGAATTAAACCTAGATAAGCATTTTCATTCTGCATACCAATAGACTTTACTTTATAAAGCATTATTATATTATATAAATTGGCATTTCTGAATTATTTAAATCTATACGTTTGAAACACTATGGGTTTCGGTTTAGAAAGAAATTTTACTTTTGTACTCAACGAAATTTCTGGAAAGTAGTGGGCTCAAGATGTCTTATAACTTTCTCTCATTAGTACAAACATTTAATTTTAATTTTACTATGTTAAACTTAATAGAATAAATGCTTATTTGCCATCCCTTGTTATTTTGTCGGTTTTTATAACCATTGACAATACAATTTAGTTGGTCTTGGTCATACTGTTATGTATCTTGGTTGTCGTGTATATAATCGCAATGTCCAGTAGGCTAATCGTGTGACACATATGTCCCTTTACAGAAAATAAGTGGACCAAATATTCAAAACGTGATATGTCGATCTGACAAAAATTGAGTTCTTATGAAATTGAATGTCTTAATGTAAGAAGCCCTTATAAATGCCCAAATACTGCACTGTGTACGTTTCCCTGGAATTAAATGTTCCGTTCATGCCTATTATTTTCACGTGTTTTCTGCTGCACGTGATTCACTTGCAATCTGAACGCGTCAAAAATAGATTTCTTGATACGACAAATGTGTTAATTCCGATGATAATTCTTATTGAGAGATCCTAGGGTTCGAGTCCCGACCGAGGCAGGTTTTCATAACTGGATATCCAGGCCGAATTCAGCCGCTGTCTGCAGTAGAATGCAAGCGGGTGACTTCTCTGATCGGTAGTTTTTAATGAAATATTAATCAACCAATCAATCAATAAAAATCCAAATATAATTTGCCTTATGCAGTGTCATTCAACTGTTGCTGAAACTTCTACTCAGCAACTATTGCTAGTAACAATAAAAACCCGTTAATTGTGTGTAAAATTAATGCAACATGAGATGTATCAGTTACAATACTTTTTTTTATTTTTTACTGATACGTAATTGCGTGTTATTGACTTCGATACTGAGCTCGGTACACATTGCAAAACTTACCTGGATCGAAAGGATAGTGATTACGGGGGAAATATGAAAACAGTTGAATGGTGCTACATGTTGTCTTATAGAGGGATTTATGGGAGGGAAATATGAAAATACAAACAGGGAAATATGAAAAGACAAATTAACATCTAGTTAATTAGTAAATAGGTCAATCTCAATCAATAAAATTTGGAAAAAAATAAAATGATGTAAGTACCCACAGTTGTTAACTAGTTTTAATGATCTCGGGTGACAAAATGCATTTTGTCGACCGAGATCATTGGAACTCTGATAGGCTCCACTAGGCCCTAGGTGCATAAATAACTATTCCTTCGTGAATTCGTGTTTTCTCCGTGTTGACGACCAAGTTGATGGCTCGTATTACAGAAGTGTTTTTTTTTCTCTCTATGAGGCTGAACGTGATTTTTCGCCCGGCCGGCAACCCAGTGCCCGCGAGCGCGGCAAGCGCGTGCGTGAGGTGGCGGGGGGCGGGTGATCACTAGAACCCTGATAGGCTCCAC
Organism: Acheta domesticus; assembly: GCA_031308135.1. Lineage (NCBI taxonomy): Eukaryota > Metazoa > Arthropoda > Insecta > Orthoptera > Gryllidae > Acheta > Acheta domesticus. The sequence continues at coordinate 48,001,560 of JAHLJT010005437.1, forward strand.
TAGGCCCTTGGTACATAAATAACTATTTCTTCGTGAATTCGTGTTTTCTCCGTGTTGACGACCAAGTTTATGGCACGTTTTACAGAAGTGTTGTTTTTTCTCTCTATGAGGCTGAACGTGATTTTTCGCCCGGCCGGCAACCCAGTGCCCGCGAACGCGGCAAGCGCGTGCGTGAGGTGGCGGGGGGCGGGTGATCACTAGAACCCTGATAGGCTCCACTAGGCCCTTGGTACATAAATAACTATTTCTTCGTGAATTCGTGTTTTCTCCGTGTTGACGACCAAGTTGATGGCTCGTATTACAGAAGTGTTTTTTTTTCTCTCTATGAGGCTGAACGTGATTTTTCGCCCGGCCGGCAACCCAGTGCCCGCGAGCGCGGCGGGCGCGTGCGTGAGGTGGCGGGGGGCGGGAGATCACTAGAACCCTGATAGGCTCCACTAGGCCCTAAGTGCATAATAACTATTCCTTCGTGAATTTGTGTTTTCTCCGTGTTGACGACCAAGTTACAGAAGTGTTTTTTTTTTCTCTCTATGAGGCTGAACGTGATTTTTCGCCCGGCCGGCAACCCAGTGCCCGCGAGCGCGGCGGGCGCGTGCGTGAGGTGGCGGGGGGCGGGTGATCACTAGAACCCTGATAGGCTCCACTAGGCCCTAAGTGCATAAATAACTATTCCTTCGTGAATTTGTGTTTTCTCCGTGTTGACGACCAAGTTACAGAAGTGTTTTTTTTTCTCTCTATGAGGCTGAACGTGATTTTTCGCCCGGCCGGCAACCCAGTGCCCGCGAGCGCGGCAAGCGCGTGCGTGAGGTGGCGGGGGGCGGGAGATCACTCGAACCACTAGAACCCTGATAGACTCCACTAGGCCCTAAGTGCATAAATAACTATTCCTTCGTGAATTCGTGTTTTCTCCGTGTTGACGACCAAGTTACAGAAGTGTTGTTTTTTCTCTCTATGAGGCTGAACGTGATTTTTCGCCCGGCCGGCAAACCCAGTGCCCGCGAGCGCGGCGGGCGCGTGCGTGAGGTGGCGGGGGCGGGGCGGGGTGGGGCGGGGCGGGCGGAAGCGGCGGGGAGCGTTGGCCGGGGCTTCTTCCCACGCGCCAGCGCCCATTCATTCATTCCTGCAGGCGGCGCTCGCAGATGCCATCGCCAGGACACCACCCCATCCCCCCTCTTCTCCCACCGGCCTCTATGGCCGACACCGTGCAACACTGCTCGGCCTCTCGCCTTATCCTGCGCCTGCATCTCATTCATGTCCTCTGCCAGCGTCCTCCTTCATTTACGTTTTTTTCTCGCCTTTCCTTCCCCTTATTGTACATCCGTCTCGTTCACTGTCCTCTGCCAGCGTCCTCCTTCGTTTACTTTTTTTCTGGCCTTTCCTTCTCCTTATGGTGCGTCTTCATCTCATTTGCTGTTCTCTGTCTAGGATTTCGTTCGTTTATTATTTTTCTTGCCTTTCCTTCCCTTATTGTGTATCTCCATCTCATTTACTGTTCCCTGTCTGATTTTCCTTCCTTTTCTTCTCAATTCTCTCGCGCCTTTGCCTTACCTTACCGATTCCGCCTCATTCACTGTCCTCTATCTGTGTTTTATTTCCTTTCTTCCTTCCCTTATTATTTCTCGCGCCATTTTTTGCTTTATTCTGCACCTCTTATTTACTACCCTCTGTCTCCATTTTCCTTCTTTTTTAATTTTTTCTCGCATCTTTTCTCCCTTGTATTCTCCGCTCCCACCGGCCTCCAATGGCGGACCCCGTACAACACTCCTCGGCCTCTCGCCTTATCCTGCGCCTTCATCTCATTCACTGTCCTCTGTCTGAGGTTTCCTTCGTTTTTTTTTTCCATTTTATTTCTCGCGTTTTTCTTCGCCTTGTCATGTACCTCCATTTCATTCACTACCATCTGTCCGCGTTTTCTTTCCTTTCTTTCTTCTCTTATTTTTTCTCGCGCCTTTTTTCGCATTTTTCTGCACCTCTTATTTACTATCATCTGTCTCCATGTTCCTTCTTTTTTAATCATTCTTATCGCGCCTTTCTTGCCCCTTATTCCTCCTCTTCATCTCATTTACTGTTCTCTTATTTTCTTTCCTTTTCTTCTGATTCTCTCTCGCGCCTTTTCTTCGCCTTATCGAGCACCTCCATCTAATTCCCTCTCCTCTGTTTGAGGTGTCCTTTTTTTATTAATTTTTTCGCACCTTTTCTTCACCTTATTCTGCATCTCCATCTCATTTACTTTCCTCTGCGTTTTCCTTCTTTCTTCCTAATTCTTTCTCGCCCCTTTCATGGCCCTTATTTGCATCTCCATCACATTCGCTGTCCTGTGTCTTCATTTTCTTCTTGCTTCTCTCAATCATTCTTGCGCCTTATCCGGCTCCTCTATCTCATTTATTGTCCTCTTCATTTTTCGTCGTTTTTGTCATTCTTTCGGGCGCCTTTGCTTTCAGATCCTATCAGATGAAATGAAGAACATCCATTGAAACATCTTCTCTGTACCTATTTGAAAAATACTATGTACAGTTCAGAAGTTTGGATAAATCGATTTGATAACGAGCTGAACGAAGAAACAAATCTATCAAACGACAGAAAAAAGTGTAAATATGAATTCAATGTTCCTTTTGATTACTTTCCACCGGGAATTTAATTTTCCACAAATTCATTTTTAAATTGACCAGTGTACTAATCTTCGGATGATTCATGAAAGTCGAAATGTTCTCTTCCCGTTTTCGTTTGGTTGCCTATAAAAGTACGATTTTTGAAGGAGTTTGTATTATTTTAACAATAATTCCCGTTTCAGAAACAAGTCCGGAAGCCTGTCGTTGAGATGTGATGGCTACGTTTCTAAGATGCAACGTTTCAGCTGGTTTGTAAGAGCAGTGTAAGGTATTTGTAAATTGCAGAACCATTGATTACTCTTATTGACATGCATATGACATAATGTTGAGTCTTTCTTCCGCGGAAAGTCCAACGTCTGCCCTTGGCGCAAGCATGGGCGATGACCTCAGGTCCCTCATCTCTGCGACCGGAAGTTGAACAGACCAGCGCCCTCTAATGTTCAACATGATGCACTACATTCCTTTGTCAACTCGAATGAATACTAGAACTAGACGCAAGGTGCAAACGGAACTGTTCTATAATGTCGTTCTGCTAGCCTGATACTGTCGATTAAATTTTCTTGTGTTGAAAATTATCCAGAAGAATTCCAATAAACCGTATAGAATTTGACACCCCGTCTGCAACACCAAATTCATTGTATGATCCGCCCCCAGACACTGCTTTAAAAGCTCGCAGCGAAAAAAATTCACAATAAGCACATGCATAAACCCAAAACAAGCACTTTCAGTATAATTTCTTTCAGCTTTGTTTATATTGTGAATAAGGACTCATTTGTTCACTTTGTGGATTCAGTTGATTTCTCAGATCAATTTAGTTCACCAAGGATTGATGGGACTGATAGACAGCAAATTGAAAGAAATTCATAGGATCCCAGATGAAATGTTGAATAAATGTCCTTGCATATTGTATTACCCTTGCTTATTCGTCAGTTCTGGTTTTTATTCTTTGGTGTCTTTGGAACATCGCCCCTGTGTCACCTGGTTTTCTCCCATATCTCGGATTAATTGGAAATTGATGTTTTCGGAACTTCAGACGTTTGGAAACTTCATAAATGACAGTATTTTACAGTTCTAATATTCGTAAGTAAAGTACCTTCGTGTGTTTGTTCTCTCTCTTCCAATCAATACGCGATTGTAACAATATTTTGCAAAAATGTTTGTTCATGGATATATAGGATTTCGGAACCGATATCCCTTTAATTAATGAATTTAATAAACTATACCATATGTAGAAGTTGATGCTGTTTAATTTGTATCGGTTTCTAGCGGGTTATAGAGAATCTTGTAAGAATTAATGGAAATCATGAGGGGAAAGCATACGAGAATATGATGTGTTTGTGAGACAAGTAATATATAAAGTTAACGTGAGTCGGGCAGGCGAGCGGGCGAGAGGGGCGAGCGGGCGAGCGGGGTGGGTGAGCGGGGTGGGTGAGCGAGGTGAGTGAGCGGGGTGGGTGAGCGGGGCGGGCGAGCGGGCGAGCGGGTGGGTGAGCAGGGCGGGCGAGCGGGGCGGGCGAGCGGGGCGGGCGAGCGGGGCGGGCGAGTGGGGCGGGCGAGCGGGGCGGGCGAACGGGGCGGAGGGGGCGGGGCGGGCGAGCGGAGCGGGCGGGCGGGGCGGGCGAGCGGGGCGGGCGAGCGGGGCGGGCGAGCGGGGCGGGCGAGCGGGGCGGGCGCGAGGAAATTCAGTGAGGGAGGAGAGGAGGCTTTGTGCTATTCGGCCTATCGCCCGCGGGAAATCGGCCGCTGAGAGAGAAGGAGCGGGCGAGAGACGGAGAGAGACAGAGATGGCATCTGGCGACGTGTGGATGGATGGCTCTTCAGACTCTTCCGGCCGATGGAGGCGTGGGTGGCGGAGGAGGGGGGACGGAGGGATGGAGGAAAAGGAGTGCGTGAGAAAGAGAGAATGTATGAGGAGGAAGGAAGGGGAGAGAAAAATAGGGAAGAAATCCAAGAGGACAGGGGAGAGTGAAAATAAAAGGATATCCAAGAGGAGGTATAAAAAACTGAGAAGTAAAGGAAAAAGATGAAAAGGAGGTTTAGAGGAATAAGACGGAAACGAGCTCAATTAAAATAAATGAGAGGAGAAAAATGAAGTAATCGAATGAAGAAGAAGGAAGTAATATGAGAAGGGTAATTAAAAAGCAAATTTAGAAGAAAGAGAGGAATTTGAGGATATGAGTAGTGAAGGGCGTAGGGCGAAAAATAGAAAGGGGTAGAGGAAGAACGAATGAATGAATGAATGAATGAAGAAGATGAACGAAGGACTGAATGAAAATAGTATGAAACGCCGAGGGGACCAAGTTTTAGATTTATTATTTTAGAGAACAGTAAAAACTGTAGGCGATGTACGGGAGAGAAGTAGTACAAGATGAAACAAATGAGATAAAAAAGAATATTGTGGGAAATATTGGGGAATAAGGGGAATAAGCTGAAATTGTTTTACAGCAACGGCGAGTACTAGAGACTTTACACAAGAAGAATATAAGAATGAAACATTGCAGTGCATTGCCGATATAACCAACTCTCAACGGACCCCGAATCTTACCGACAATGTCAAAGATATTGACAACGAAAATACGGAGAAGTGATCAATAAGTGGGTGATTTTATACTCATAATTTACAAACTGACATTATACTGGACCATAAAGCACATACTCAGAACAGACGAAATATAATAGTACACATCCTTGCGGTATTGCCGTGGTAAAAAAGAAAATCCAAAATGTCAGCTCCCTCAAAAGCTCCTGCTGAATTGGCTCTGCGCCAGCATTTCCGTTGACTCTGAAGAGACTCTGACTGAAAGCTTCTGGTGTTCGAGTCCCGACAGTGGCAGATTTTCGACACTAACTAGTTTGCTAGATCGGATTCAGCCGTTGCCTGGAGGAGAATTCCAGCGGCCGGCTGCTCTGATCGGTAGTTTCCGTGGGGTCTCCGATCAACACCAGGCGAATGCCGGAGCAGTACCTTAACAAACGGGCCACGGACCGCGTGCGATGTTTTATTCCTTTTCCTTCGTCCTCCTCTCCCTTTATGTGCACTTACTACACTTACACCTGCATGTACTGCACTACCACATATCAAGGGACCAGTCGGGAGCTTAGAGCTTTTGCCGGCTGCGGCGGTGAGCCATTGGGGGAAATAACTAGAGGGGGAAATGGCCCGCAATGCGACGTGTAGGTCAGTGCCGGATCTCACCATCTAGCAAGGAAGGAACATCACCATCTCCAGGCGCATAAACGTTTACTACCCTAATGGGACTAACGACCACAGCAGTTGACGTGCCTGGAAATATCAACCAACCGAACGAAAGCCTCATGAGGGCACTGAACAAAAAACACTTGCCGGGTGAGGATGAGTGTCTTCCCATGTGATCGGGCATAGAGCACAACCCACCTCAATTGATCCGATAATTATACAAATTTAATTAGTTCGCAAGAGAAGCACAAATCAGTTCTCCGTATTTTGTCTTTTCTTTCTAAGGACATGGAACTATAAGGAGAGAGGGAAATCGTAGGAATGGAGAAGAATGAAGGAATGAGGGAGAATGAAGGAGGGCAGGATAGTGAAGGTTTGGTTGAGAAGAGAAAAAGAGTATGATAGGAATCCCAATAACCAAAACTTTTGCACAGAATACCTATTTTGTGATTCCTAGTGGAATTTTTGAAGGGCAATGGGCATTCGCGTCTGGTTTTCTCGTGATTACCCCATGGTCTCCGCATTTCATTCCTTCGTCGCTCCGCCATCATTCACCCATCACCTCCAACCCAACCCATCCCTCGTCAGCATTACCACTACGTCCATCTCCAACCAAGCAGACGAAGTTTAGCAAAAGGAAAAGAAGGGCGAATAAGGAAGAAAACAGTGGTTGGTAAAGGAGGAGTCGGAAGTGGAAACGCGTGAAAAGGAAAATGAGAAGAAAGTAGAAGAGGGAGGAGGTATGGAAGTAGGAGGAGAATAAGGAAGGAGTCAAAGAAGAAGAGATGGAGGAATAAGTAATGAGAGTCTAATGAGAGTAATGAGAATATCTAAACCCATCACATTGTGGCATGCAGTGATCAGTGATTGCCCTTTACACCAACTCATACACATACTGACCAAACATTTAAAACTTGATATTGAAATCTATTCTCTATTAAATTGTACTGCAGAGTGTGACAAAATTATTAAATTTCTATGTCTAAATTTTCTTCACAAAAAATGTATGTATCATTATATATATATATATATATATATATATATATATATATATATACACACACACACACACATATATACAATCATTGTTGAACATTTAAATTGTTAAAAGATAATGTTTAGAAATATTTCTATGTAAACAAAAATGTAAATTTTATTATAATTTAAAATTGTAAAATAGGTTTTGATCGCTTATGACCAAGTAGTTTCACAGCGATGTAAAATAAATTAAATAAATTTAAAAAACAGATTTTGATTGCTTGTGACCAAGTAATTTCACAGCGACCTAAAATAAATTAAATGAATAAAAAAGGCACCATCATCAAGGTACGCCCTGCGCGGTGCCCAGGCCAAAGACGTGAACAGGTGGGTGGAGGGGGCCTAGAGTGGGGGGGCGTTGGCAGAGCGGCGGGCGCGGGGGGCCGTGTGAAGTGGGCGCCCAGCAACGGCCTCCTGGGAGCGCCCAGCCCTCACCCCCGCCTCCTCCCGCCCCCGCTTCATTAAAGCGAAGCCGCACCGCACCGTCCCACGGCCAGCGGCCAGGCCGCCACCGCTGCCACCGCCGCTCGCTAAATGAGCCGGGCACTAAGAGCAGCCCTGGGGAATACCCATGGGCCACTAATGTCGGAAATCGTTTCTCGCTCTTCCCTTCTTCCTTTCCCCCTCGTCCCCTTCTCCTCACTTCCATTCTCTGCCTTGCGTTCCCTCTTCATCATTTCCTTCAACCTCTTCCACTTCCCTCTCTTTTATTTTTGTTTCCTAATATCCCCTTCCCCTCCCCTGCCTTTCCTTCCTTTTCTTTCCCTCCCTACCCTTCCCTCCCATTGCTTTTCTTTCCCGTTCCTTTCCTCCCCCTATGTTTCCTTCCCTTTCCTGCATTTCTCTCCCCTTTCCTCCCCTGCCCTTTCTTTCCATCCCTTTCCCTTCTCATCCGTTTTTTTCTTTCCCTTCCTTTCCTTCCCTTATCTTTCTCTGCCTTTCTTTCCCTCACTTCTCTTTCTCTGCCTTCCTTTCCCTCCCTTTTCTTTCTCTGCCTCCTTTATCTCCCCTTTGTTTATCTCCAATTCCTTTTCGTCTTCTTTCTTCACCTCGTCTTCCTCCTCTTCCGTCTCCCCCGTTTCTTTTCTCCTCCTTTCTCGTTTTTATTTTCCTTTTCTAGCTGCTTTTTCAACTTTTCATCCTTCTTCATATTTTACACACTTCCTTCATTCAGCATCTCCTCTTTTTCCATTTTTTCCTTATTCACGATTGTCTTTTCTTCCTCCTCATCCTCCTTTTCCCCTTTTCAGTTTTTACCTCTTTTCATCCCTTCCTACATGTTCACGTTTTGTTCTCCACCTGCCTCTACTTTCCTTCCTTCCCTATGCGATGTTGGTACCTCAGAATAGAGAATTAATTGAGAGACAGTTCTGTAATTATTATGAATGATTATTAAAATCAGTGTGGGATACTGCTTATCTTTCATTCCAAAATCACAGTAACAAATCATTCGGAATTATAATGGTCTTTGAACACCGGTTAATTGCAGATAGCGAACATATTGAAAATGATTTGCACTGAAGTAATTGAATATCGCAACCGAATTTCGAAAACATGTAGACGAGAACGATTATCCTTAAATGTAGTGTGATCAAATTTGCAAAATGAAAGAAAAAAGAAATTCTATTTTCTTAAACTTACGATCCAATTAAATTATATAAAAAGAATATACAAGCAGTTCAAATTTTAAGAGATTACATAAGTGCTAGATTGCTAATCAAGATCTTTTTAATAACTTTTATTTAAACTTATCAATTAAATGAATCTAAACCTATTTATTGAATATTTTTAATGATTTTTATTAAAGAGCAATGCAGCAATTCTTCATGATTTAAATGCTTTGTCAACGTGTTTATTTCTGCGGTCATTGGAAATACAATATTTCAGTTTAAGCGGCATACACAGAAAAATAAATGTCTTTCGAATAAACGAATAATAAACGAAATCGAAAAATAAACGAATTTCAGTTGCCGCTTTCACTAGAGGTCTCCTTCAGCCTTCATTTACATAACGAACTCTGCTTATTTCACGCAAGACTGCGGTCCCGTCATAGAGACCGTCATATATCTGTTTTTGCTTGGACACCAATACATTTGAGTTATACCAGCCGCCAATTGGGTCGAGCGCTGAAAATCTTGGATCCAGAAACTGCCTAAAAGGAGGTTAGTACAAATAATGAAAATATATAATGAATGAAAGTGTTATTTTTTAAGCCTGGGGCACGCGTGATCGACCTCTCAGATGATTTGTTCTTCCGTTGACAGAGCATCATAGGAATTTTTCAGAACACCGTCCTTCTCACAGTCTCTGTTATTGTTCTCAGATGTCAACGCTTCTTCTTTGCACCAATAGGCTTTAGTGTCGACACCAGAATAGTCTCAAACAAGCCGTACCTGGCGAAGCGTCTCGCAGAACAGAACGCGTTGTACAATTGGTTTAAGGTATTACATATGTCTTTTTTCAACAGCCCCTACATAGTTCTTTGTTGCGCTCTCATAAAACTGTGAGCGCAACAAAGGAAACAAAGACTTTCGTCTGATCAGCAACAACTGATCTTAATGTAATATGGTACCGAAATAAGCATTTTGTATTCTTGAATTAATATAAAAGAAAAATAAGTAGCAGTAAAGCTGTCTAAAAATAGTGTGTCACTAAAAATAGTGTACGACACATACGAGTGATAAAAGAGATTTTATTCTGTTCGTAGGATTGCGCCACTCGGCATATAGTCCTGGCCTCATGTCGCAGCTTTTCCTACTAACAAAATAAAAGGTCATTTTTACCACTCGTGTCATAACTGCCTTTTTCAAACCTGTTAAACACTGTAGTTTAAAGAAATCTTAAAATTGCGATACCAGTAAATGTGTCTAACATGCGTTTATGTCTGAAGAATCCAATAGTATGTTTGTGAAGCAAGATAAGTTAAAATTTTAATGAAGCATCTGAGAGATCGCCATGTGTACTCCACTTGCTAATCCACATGGTGATCACCATGTATATTAGCGAGTGATCACCATGTATATTAGCGAGTGATCACCATGTATAATAGCGAGTGTACCGCCGGGTTCAGCTTAAACGTATTTTTTTTAAAAGGAAAGGCATCATTTCCTATCGTTTCTGAACTCCGATATTAACTAAGAGGATAGTATTTTTTTGTTTGTGAACATTGTGCAGAGAACATTTTTTTAAAAATTATTTTGTGTTTGTGGACGTTTTGCTGTGGACAATTTCGTTTCTAGGTATATCTGCTTTCGTACTTGCGTTAAATCAATTTAACGCAACCAAACTGAGGAACGGTTTCCTTAACAGCCAGCGTCCGTTAAGAATTTAACAGTCTGCCGGCGTTTAGAAACGATCGGAGCAAATGAGTTGTAGCCGAAGATGGCCGTGGAGTATACGTATTCTAATAAAACGTATTTCTTCTTTAAATGATTTGTTTCTTCTAAAAAGACTATATTACGAAACGCGTTAACCTTCACATGACCTATAACACAGAGAGAAGGCTCGGATTGTTATTTGCTATTTATTGGCCCAAAAACTTCAATAACTAGAGTGGCCGTTTTTGTATGACTCTTGTATTTGGCGTTTTAGGGCCGGATCATTCCGACTTTTGTCAGCTAGCGGCGTTTTCAGGCATCGACTCTGTTTTTATGTATTATCCGCGTCTGGGGATGTCGGAGACTTGTGGCGAGTATGACATATTCACACCATTTTATTTCCGTCATTTCTTCCATCAGATAGCTTATTCCACGTGCCGGAGCTTTCTTTCCTCATCCAGCTATAGTAACTGATCGCCGTTTTTGGGAGGGAGCATTATGCTTGCGATTTTCTTTCTGGGTGTCAAACGGGTGTTTCTGGCTTTTTCTATTTGTTTTACGAAGAGTATCAAAGGACAATTGCACGAAAGCACAAATAACAGACTCGGTTGGTTAACAACCCTGACTATCGACTCGATTTACGAAATTCAACTGCAAATTTTATTTACTGTTTATCAGTCTTATGATTTAAAATCTACATTTTACTACTTTTTCACCGCGTTAGGTGGCTCAGGGTATTAACTAATATCATGCAGTGCCTTTGCAGTGGGAGATAAGCGGTTGGGGACAAACCCAGCAAGCAGACGTATAGGTCGGCAACAATCTTCCCATCAAACAGAGGCATAACACCGCCACCTTCCGTGATAAAGCGTGCAATAAACATAGGGGACCAATGAGCTTCAGTTAACGCGCCCAGAAATATCAATCAATTTGAAATATTTTATTTTTGAGAACGATTTCCAACGTCCGTTTTCGTTGCCGTTTTTTCTGATTGTAGATTTTTTTTTGTGGCAGTCGTCGCTTTCAGAGCGTCGAACCGCGCGCCTCCGGCCCCTGGGGGGCGGGGCTCTGGGAATGTGATTTTTGCTAGTGTTTTATGCAAATTAGAAAAATATTCTCAAAAACTGCTCAATTTTTTTTCTTATTTTTTCCTCGGAACAAGATACGCTTAAAAGAATGGCGGATATCTTATTTTCGTTAAATTGTCTAAATTTTTGAAAATTGCAAAAGTTAGAAATAATGCGAGAAGATATGCCCTATTATAGTATCACTATTTCCTTTTTGTTTTACAAAATGTTTTGAACGTCACTCGTCAAATAACACAGACAACACACTCGTTTTTTATGATACTTGGCTGTCACTTCGGTTTACGAACATCAACCGCGTCTGTTATGTACTGTTCATCGGCCTGGTAGCTTTAATAAATAAAACTATTTTCTCTGTGTAGACGATTTGCAGCGTCCATTTTCATTATTGTGTTTTCTTTGAAAATAACTAAATTTTGTAATGATGTAATTTTGTATAAATTTTGTAATAATTAAATTTTAATAAATAAAACTATTTTCTCTTTGTGGACGATTTTCAGCGTCCATTTTCGTTACTGTGTTTGTATTTTGTTGTTGTTGTTTGTTCTTGTGTTGTTTTTTGGGAGGGGACTTCGCGGCAGACATTTTCACCCCCAACCTCCACCCGCCGTCGCTGGCCGGGCGTCGAACCGCGCGCCTCCAGCGCAGGGGGGCCCGCGGGAGGCCCCTGGGGGGCGCCGCTTGCATTTCCGGGGCCGCTAATTGGGCCGGGCGGCGAGTGACCGTGGGACGGCCTCCTAATGAGCTGTCCCCCACGACCCCAGGGCCCCCAACCGCCGCCAAGCACAAGAAATTCCAGTTCGCCGCCGCCGCAGCAGCACCGGCGCGCTTTTTTCTCGCGGGGGCGAATCCACCGCGGCCTCCAGGCGACCGTCACATCATGCGTGCAACGGCCGCGCTCTAACGCAATCGAGGAAAAACATACAGTCATTAAGTAAATAAATAAAGAGAAAAATGTAAAAAAGGGAAAACAAGAGATGGAAATGAAAAAGGACAAAAAAGGGGGAAAGGAAAAAAAGACCAAAGGAAAAAGAGAGAAAAGGGAGTAAAAAAGGTAAAACAGAAAAAAAGTGAAAAAGAAAAACTGACAAAAATGAAAAGAAGGAAAAAGAAAGAATAAAGTATAGAAGAATGAAAGAAATAAGAATTAAAGAAATAAGAATGAAAGAAAGAAGAATGAAAGAAAGAAGAAACTGTAAATCAAAGCAGTAATCAAAGAGGAAAAGGAAAGTAATGAAAACGAATAAGTAGAAAGTTTTGAATTCTGGCCCGCCTATCAGTTCCATTGGTTTATTTCGCTAATGCTCGATTTGCTGAAAACATCAATTTTGGAAAAAGGACTCCCAGAAACATATGAAAAATGAAGGAAAGAATGAAAGAAAGAAAAAAGTGTACTCAGAAGTAGTATCAAAGAGGAAAATAATGAAAACAAACATAAGAATAAAAAGGCTTTGAATTCTGGGCTGCTTATCACTTCTATTTGTTTGTTTATTTTTCTAATGATCGATTTGCTAAAATCATCTATTTTTGGAAAAGGACTCCCAGGAGCAGTGTTCGTGTTGTGGAATCTGTCAAGTACGTCACAGCCTTCAAGCTTTCGTCACATAATGTTTGTAACCCCTTCAGAGAGGACCGAAAGAAAAACAAAGAAAAAAATTTAAAAAATAGAAAAGTACTTAAGTACTATGTAAGTTATACCGTACAATATACACTGCAGTTCTCCACGACGTTCTTTGAAAATACATGCATGTGTACGTTGACTGGCTCGTAGGAGATGAAGACATAATTAACAAGAACATTGCATTAACACCACTTCACACATAAAACACTCTTTTTCCCCTGGTAAAATCAGAAGTTTTGTTCTCGCATCTTTTTTATTTTAACGCGTTGGTGACAGTTCTGGCGAATGTGGATGATGTGGAATTCGTGGTCTTGTTGTGATGCCAGTAGATAAGTCTCGACGCCATTAAAATATTATTAAAATGCACATAAAATAAACTACCATTATTGTTCAATGTATTATCTTTCCCTCAATGCTTTGATCTCTAGACATAATGTGTATTCACTTGTAAGAAATATTTATAATGAATGTTTTGCTAGATTCAAAATTCAGAACAATTCAAAACGATTGCATAGTATTAATCGATCATTGCATTGCCCCAATGAATCATGCGTGGTAAGCACTGGGGAAGGGGGTTTCTTCTGTGCCTCCAGAGACAAGTTCCGCTTTCAAGAGTGATTTCAATGCACCTCGTCTGTACAGCAGCAGGGAGAAGCAATATCACTGCTTATCCCTGTTGCGAAACAAATATATTAATTTTTTTCTCGAAATGTTCTATTTACCCACGCTGATGTGACTTGTCATTTAGTTTTTGTTGTAATGAGTGTCAACAAATGGTACTAGTACTTAAGTTCAAGATTGTACTGATGAATACGTTTTCTCACTTTCCAAAAAAAAGTATTTAAAAAAATGTCACTCACCCGATCACCGTACAATTAAAGTCTGCGGCGAACGACGGAGTCAGAATTGATAGTATAGTTGTGGGACCGTCTCCCTTAGAGGAATTTGATGTCGACTGCTGGAAATATATTAATTTGTTCCTGCAAAACTCACAATTAATACGTTAGTAAAGACTCGCATAAACAGAAACTCAAGTCGTGACGAACACACGCACTACCCAAATTTTTACGCTAATTTTAGACTCTAGGGACAAACATTCAGCCTTTATATGTCAAAATTCAGGGTTGTTATAAATAAAATTAGTTGTTTTCTTTTTAGACTAAGGCTACCATTGTCCACGATTTTGGGAAACCCACAAGAATCTTAAACTCGGCATAAGGTACTTAATTAGCCTTCTATTTTGCATACAGTTTGATTGTGTTTGGTTTTCGGACGCTGCTATCTCTGGAAGGCTGTGCCGTTGAATGGCGTGGAAGGCCGGGGAGGGGGGAGGTGCCTCGTTTGCGGCCGCACCCTCCACGTGACCACAAGACCAATTTGTGGTCCTCCACCTCCACTTCCCTGCCTCATACGTTCTTATGGGCTACCACACGAAAATTCAAATGTCACAAAAATACGACACCTTTTATAAAATTTAAGGCTAATTTTAGACTCTAGAAAAAATAAGTTTTCAAACATTTTTATTCCATATTCAAGTTTTTTTTTAATGTAAGGTCTTATCACCTACTGGCAACTACTTAGCCACCAGTATTGGATGTAACGTTATGGTATGAGGATGAAACTTTATGGTGATGATAGGGGGGTGAAAGAATGTACACATTCAACCATGCTCGAGGTGGGACCCGAACCGGCGACCCCTCGCTCTTGAAATAATGACGGCACTTCTGCTTTAGCGATCTCGGCCACGGCGCCGACTATTTAGGGTTGTTCAAGGTAAAACAGTATATTTGTACCAAAGCAAGCAGTGGCCAACAAGAGCCTAAATTTTCGGGAATAGGGCACTTAAATTAGTCATTCATTTTGCGTACAATTTGGTTGTGTTTTCTTATTAGGCGCTGCATAGGGAGCTTAATTAACCATTAATTTTGGATACGGTTTGTATTTGGTGTTTGTATCTTTGGAAGACTGTGCAGCTCAGTGGCGTGGAAGGCCGGGGCGGGTGGTTCGCGTGTCTCCACGTGACGACCAGACCAATTAGTGGTCCTCCCCCGCCTTCACTTCCCCCTGTCTCATACGTTCTTATGAGCTAATATACACGAGAATTCAAACGTCAGAACAATATGACACCTTACTTCAATTATAAGGCTAATTTTAGACTCGAGAAAACAAATTATTCAAGCATTTCTATTCCAGTATTCAGGATTGTACAAGGTAAAATAGCATATTTAGACTCACACCAGCAACGCCCCCAAGAGCCTGAAATTCGGTGATGGGACTCTTGAGATTCAGAGGCCAGTACGTTACCCCTCACCCAGCGAGGTGCGAAAGAGCCCTGAAGTAACCACTAATTTTGGATACTGTTTGGGTTTGCTGTTTCTATCTTTGTAGTCTGTACACTTGAGCGGCGTGGGAGGCCGAGGTGGTGGTGGTGGATGGGGAGGCGGTGGCTCGCGTCTGTTCGCGGCCTCCACGTGTCCGTCAGGCCAATTAGTGGCCCTCCCCTACTCCCAATCCCTCCCTTCCCCTGCCTCATACGTTCTTATGGGCTAACTTGCTCGAAAATCCAATCGCCAGATACATACCACACCTTATCGACGGCTAAGTTTAAGTTCTAGAAAATAAATTATTGTAGCATATATATTCCAATATTCAGGGTTGTACAAGGTAAAACAGCATATTTAGACTCAGACTAGCAACGCCCACGAGAGTCTAAAATTTCAGAATAGGGCTCTTGAGATTCCGAGGCCAGTAAGCTACCCCTCACCCAGCGAGGTTCGCAAGAGCCCTTAAGTAACCAATAATTCTGGATACGGTTTCGTTTTGTTTGGTTTTGCTGTTTCTATCTTTGGAAGCCTGTGGAGCTGAGGCGGCGTGGAAGGCCGGGCGGGTGGCTCGCGTGCGTCCGCGGCCTCCACGTGTCCGTCAGGCCAATTAGTGGCCCTCCCGCTCCCCCTGCCGGCCGGCGGCGGGGGCTTCCGAGGATTGTTCTCGCGTCGGAAGGCGCTGACCGCCAGGGGGCGAGGGGGGGTGGGGGGAGTGGGAGGGGGAGGGGCCGCGGAGCGGAACGCCCCGCACCCACACCCACGCGGCTCTCACCGCACTCGGCCGTCACCGGCGCCCGCCTGGGCCCTCGCTCCCCCCCCCCCATGCATCCGTGTTACCATATCAACTTATGCTGCGATTTTCGTAACTTTGTTCCGGACAGGAATCAGCTGTTTCGCTGCCATCCAATGGGGAGCTTATATTTCGCGACAGTGCCGGCACTATGGTGACGTTCAAGCTTCCTAGTGGATGAAACCGTGAGCAGCTGATTTCTGTCAGGGACAAAGTTACGAAAATTGCAGTATATACAGGATGACCCATTGAATTTGACAATCAAAATAACTCGTTGACGAGTCAGGAATCACTAACAATCAATGAATCAATCTCTAACAAATTTGTTTTCACAGCAACCGTCGCGACATCCCTTAGTTGTCTCTTACGAGTTGATACACTCGTACTGAGTTTTATTCTTGGATTTATTTACAGCTGCTTCCGACAGATAATCAGCTGTTACGGTTTCATCCAACGTCACTGTGGTGATGTAAACCTCCCGAATGGATGACACCGTAACAGCTGATGACCTGTCAGAAGCAGCTGTAAATAAATCCAAGTATACAGAATGGCCCATTTAATTTGACAAGTCGCATCGTACAAAAAATGTCAAAGGCAAGAATTTAATCTCTTCGTGGGGCACATCTGTCAGACCTAAGATCACACTTTCCCGCTCGGCCATTAAGAACGAGGCGGGAGCCAGCTTTGAAATCTTAAATAGGAAACCCCATTTTTTACAAATGTATCAATTCAAAAGAAACAACTGAGGGATGTCGCGACGGTTGCTGTGAAAGCAAGTTTGCTAGAGATTGATTCATTGATTGTTAGTGATTCCGGACTTGTCAACGAATATCATTAGTACCGTAAGTAGAGTGCGTGTTTTTCCTCGGGAGGTGGCAGTGATCTTCCCCCGCTGGATGGCGAGATCCGGCGCCGACCTTACTGTCCGCTAGTGGGTTTCTCCCTAACAAGGTATCTCCCACCAGAGGAGCACCTCCTCAGCCGGGACAATCTTTAAACTCCCGAATAGTCTCGCGACATATTGTATTGTCGGGTATGTAAGTGTACATATGTGTGATTATGGGGAGAGAATAGGAAACGGGAAGAGGAAGGAAACATCGTGCACAGTCTGTGATCCGTTTGTTAAGTTTCTCTTCCGGCCTTCTCCTGGTATTGACCAAAGAAACCACAGAAAACTACCGATCAAAGCAGCCGGCCTCTAGCATTCTCTTCCAGACAGCAGCTGAATTGAACCTAACTGGTGTCGAATATACTGCCG
The DNA here is from genome assembly GCA_031308135.1 of Acheta domesticus. Taxonomy (NCBI): domain Eukaryota; kingdom Metazoa; phylum Arthropoda; class Insecta; order Orthoptera; family Gryllidae; genus Acheta; species Acheta domesticus. Next base: position 48,018,798 of record JAHLJT010005437.1, read on the forward strand.
TCGTTGGGACTCGAGCCCTAGGACCTCCGAGTCAAAGGCACTGCAGTGACATCAGTTGATGTCGTGAGCCACCTCAACAGGTCCCTCTTTTCCTCTTTTCGCTGCCACTCTTGATCGCCACTTCTGAATTTCCCACAAGTCCTCGTCGTTCTTAACTGTCACGTGCCGATTTCGTCTTCCTCTACGCCAGTATTGTCAAGGTCGATGCCACGACCTGGGGACCGTGGCACGAGTGCCACGATGAAATCGCCTCTCCACGCAGTTCATAACCCGGCCGGAAGAGACAACGTCATCCCTATGGTAAAACGGCGGGGTTACTAATAGTTTCCTGTCCCGACGCTAGTGACGCAGAGAAGCTCGTGGCATGCCACGGTTCCACGACGCGTGCCACTGCCACCAGTAGAAGACCTTGACGCCACCTCCCTATGCTTATTTCCTCGCCACCGATTTCCAACTTCCCCCTTATCGTGTCTTTCTGCCCCCACCCAGCGCCATCTCCTTATATGCTTTATCACACCAATAACGAACCTAATAATTATTACGAACCAAAGAGGGGAGCACAGGACTTCAACATCCGCGAAGGCAATGTTACACATTCAAAAATATTGCTTTACTTAATTTTCTATACTTAAGTCATTCAATGAATCATTTGTTTACATTATAAATATGAACTATAAGGCAACAAATTTTTTTAATTCAGAATTTATGAAAAATCGTTGAAAAGAAAACGTCATGTTTGCTGACCACTACATCTGCAGCCTCCCCCTACCCACTCACAAGCGCCCACAATTTAATTTTTATGTGAAAACGTGAATCTATATTGAAGTAGTGCACATTTTTAACTTTGCACACACTACTAAAACCATCGTAAACAGCAGGCAAAACATTTTCCAAAATTGACCTTCAAAGGAGCTAACTTTACTTTAACCTCAACGAATTTGAAAACTGATGTTTTAATTTTGGGGATACATTCTATGAAACTTATAAGACATTTTAAGTTTTTGTTTTAAAACATATATTTTCCTGAAGTACACTGTAAAAAACAAGATCAATGATGCCCCGATGTCTAAAATGTTGACAAACTGATGTGCTGTTTGGTATAACTGACCGTCACACTGCGTGTCTCGTGAGAAATTTGTGTTATCAGCAGTCTACAAAACGTCTTCTACGTTTTCAGGAACATGTTCATTAATTCCCCTACATTTAACACGGTAACACTCCTTTGAAGTTGCGTTGAGTCTGGGAAAAATGTGAACTCGGCACAGGTAGTATGCATATTAGAGCAAGAGAGTAGAAGTTGCAGCAACTTGTTGAATGAAGCTGCGCAAATCAGTTGGTAAATCCCGAAGATATCGTACTACCTGAGTTAGTACTAAGTAGCAAGCAGTATTGTTCTGTAACAACGACAATTACAGTTATTACAATTGTTTATGCTGTTGATAAATTGATTCATTGTTAGTAATTCGCATCTACCACTGAGGTCATTAGTCCCGTAAGCGTAGTGTTTTTCCATCGGGAGGTGACTGTGATCTTCCCCCCTTAAATGGCGAGATCCGGTGCCGACCTAACGTCGATTTAACGTGATTTTCCCACCCAGGTATCTCCCATCAGCGGGGCACCGCCCCAGCCGGGAAACGCTGTAAGTCCCAGACCGGTCTCCCGGCATATGTGGTAGTGTAGTGCATGTTAGTGTAAGAGTGTGTGTAAGGGGTGAGGATAGGACAAGAAAGAGGAAGGAAAGACCGCGCGCGGTCCGTGGCTCATTTGTTAGAGTTCTGCTCCGGCATTCGCCTGGTGTTAATCAGAGAAACTACCGTTCAGAGCAGCCGGACGCTAGAATTCTCCGCTAGACAGCGTCTGAATTCGACCAAGCTGACAAGCTAGTGTCGAAAATCCTGCCGCCATCGGGACACGAACTTATGACCTCCCGGTCTTTACGTTGTTATACACTAAGTATTTATTCGAATTCGTTGGGGAGGATGGATAAAACAAATCATAAACCTGATCAAGAAATACTACATTAAGAGAAAACTTTTTTTTTCTTCCTGTTCGGCATAATATGCCTTTCAGGGGTTTTAATATACGATCTTGTAACACAGCATAATTTTGGCCTTTCGGCTACCAGTATTTGAGGAAGGCCACACGGCTATCTCGAAAAACGAAGTCTGCAGAGCTGTAATTCAGATGGGATTGTTTTAAGTTTTATTGGCGTTTAAGTTATTCTCTTAAGTTATTTAGCGTTTCTGGCAACAGAACTGGTTAATGGGGAGGGGAATGGATTTATTCCAAATTATGGTGGTTTAAGGGAATCTTTGAGAAAAACGTTTGAGCACTGCGCATCAACATACATCGTCGACAAACTGCTAAGCGGCAAAAAAGGCCACCTCGATCAGGTTCTCGTTTCATCATCATCCATTTAGAAAATGCTGATGGTGACATGCAAACCGGTCCATCTTGATCAGGTTTTACGTCCACTTTGCCTTGATCCATTGAGCTAAAGCTGAGATATCACCTTATTTTGTTTCTGTACTGAAAATGTAGTTTCACTTTAAGCACATTTTTGAAAACTTCTTGCTTCTTGCAGGAGGAATACGGGAGGGGGAATAGATTTGTTAGTTTGTCACCAGTACTAAGAATCACATCAGTAACTTGTCTTCCGATACAAATATATTTTCAATTACTTGGTAGCGAAGGTTTCTAGTTTTCAAATATTGCTAACCACCTTCTCTGGTACCTTGATTTTTAATTCAAATGCGTATATAAAAATGGAAGAGGTGGAATTTGTAGATCACCCCATGCGTCAAATGAAAGTTTTACTGTTTTAGGCCAATTAAAAAATACATTAAATTTATTCGACAAATGACTGAAGGTACTCGTCCAATTGCACATCTCATTGTAGAGAACACACTGCTGTTGTTTTTCAACGCCCAAAATAACTGACCCTGAATAATTGATATTTCAAAACTAAATCCTTCTTTAGCAGTAAAAAAAACTACGATTGTTATTTGGATTTAGAAAACAATTTTCGGAAGGCTCCAAGTGACACCATGTGGTAGCGTCGTTTGCGGGCGTCTTGTAGTCGCAGCAACGGGGTCCACGAGGTGCGTCTGCCCGCGTTTCTTAAAGCTCCCCTCAGGCCCTTCTTCCAAGCGGACGGAGCGCAAGGCTGCAGGCAGATGTCTTGGCCGATAGCGGACCCCGTTGTCCCGTATGCTGGTGCCCTCGCCCCCGACCAAGCCACCATCCTTCGCCCTCGCCTCCGCCGCCGCCGCCACCACTATCACTACCGATTCCGCCCCCGCCTCGCATCCTCTCCCACCCACTTCTCGCCCGCCCTCAACCCCCCGCCCGATCTCTCCATCACCCCGCGTTGTCCTTGCCCCCACTCTTCGCCCCGCCCCACACCCCCGCCCCGCACCCCCGCTCCCGCTCCCCGCTCCCGCCACCCCTCCCGCCCCTGATCCCGCCACCAATCCCGATCTCGGCCCCCCATCCCGCCCACCAAACCACGCCCCCTATCCCGCCCCCCCCGAACCTGCCCCTTCCCGATCCCGATCCCCCGATCCCGCCACTCCATCCCGATTACCTAATCAAATAAAACAAGTGGGCTGTACATTAAGAGTCCAAATAAAAAGTGAAAAAATAAGAGAGGAACTAGGGCGGAAAGAAATAATACATGACAAAATTAAGAAGTACAGACGGCAATGGGTGACACATATTGAAAATATGCCGCAAGACAGACTTCCAGTGCAAGCTCTAAATCATAAGATGCAAGGAAAAAGAAACATTGGAAGGCCAAGAATGAGATGGAATGAGGCTGGAACAGGCAATATGCCTAATCCGTAAAGGAAGATGATGATGATAAAACAAGTCAGTAAAGCGCGTCAAGAGTTTCAATTAAATACGATACTTACAGTGGTAATTTATTTATTTTTACATTTCATAATATGAATTTTGTTTGATTTATTGATTGATAAAATTGATATGTTTTCTTTTTGTATTGTTAAACATTGCAAAATGTTTATTATTGGACAAAATCCTAAATTTTAGTCTTACATTTAAATTTTCTTATTTCTTTTCAGTTTTGATACCTAATGGATAAAATGTGCGTGTTTTGCATTCCAGAATTTTTTGTCGTGATTCGTAAATTACTTTTCTTACATTTCTTCTACAGTAACTAAATCATAGATTCCACTTTGTAAAAAGTAAGAATGTAAGTCACACCCATTTTCAATTTCTTCCCGCGCGTAATCCCATATTAGCTATGCTTCTTATAACAGGCCCCCAACTCGAGATGCAGCTCGGCATACTACGAAAACTGCGGGCCTCGCTCTTCCCTGGCGCGATCCTCTTTTGTCGGCGTCTAAACTTTTGTTCGCGGACGCCACTCAGTCGTGTTTTAGAGCGCGCTGCTTGCGCCCACTGTCTTTTTAGATTTTTAGACAACGAGAAATGTGTTACGTTTTAAACAAAAGTGCAATATTTCAATATTACATTTAAGTTTTCTTGTTTGCGTTTGAATACATAAAATAATGTATGGCCCATGTATGCATTATGTAGTTCAAAGTATGATCAATTTAAGACTTTTAAAAAGTTTATTTTATTTTATGTCGCATCAACTACTGAGGTTATTAGCGACAGTCATATTAACAACATGTACAATTTTCAATAATTTATACATTTTTAAATTTCATTGCATAAATTAATGGCCTTCAAAAAATTAACAAATCGACTGCATTTTTCTTTGTCGTTTAGCACTATTTTCATATCATGATTTTCACCATGTCTCACCCAGTCAGCTACAAACGTGGGGCACAGAAATAAATGGTTAATGCACATTGAAACATTACACACATTACACAATACAGTCGAATTCTCGGCTGATCAGGTTGGCATGTGTGATCTTGGTATCACCTATTCTGTATCTAGATAATACAATCTGGTCCGCTCTGCAGAAGGATGTGGCTGGATTGTAATAATCAGTATTCACAGACACTTCTTAGTTTGCAGCGAGCATTATTAGTTCCATTCCTAGCATGTCCAATTCTTGTAGATTTCTCTTTAATTAAAGGCTTTGTTTATATGTTGCAAGATATTGTACGGGCTCGCACACAGGCTATGCCTTTAATAATTCGGGAGGAGTAATATGTATCCATGGTGTCGTAGTATTTATTTTATGTAATTACAGTCTATATAAACAAATGACACGTAATACAATTCTCTTGTTCGGTGAATTACTTTTCTTACCTTTCCTCTACAGTAACTAAACAATAGATCCCACTTTGGAAAATGTAAGAACATAAAGTCACACCCCATTTTCAACTACTTCCCGCACTGTAGCCCCTTAGCCCAGCGGCCCCCTACACCATCCCCCCTCTCACCAACTCGAGATGCGGCTTCGCATACTACGAAACCTGCGGGGCCCGCTCGTCCCTTGTCGCGGCGCGATTCTCTTTTGTCGGCGTCCAAACTTTTGTCCGCGGCCGCCACTCGGTCGAGTTTTAGAGCGCGCTGCTGCTTGCGCCCACTACCGGAAGTTAGGAAGGAAGCTGCCTGCTCTCTTTGTGAAAGCATCCCGCCCGCCCGCGCCGCCAGGGCGAGGGCAGAAGTTCAACCGTGTTTTGTTTCGCGGGACGTTCCGCCGGCCGATGCTAGATAGCGCCCTCTTCGTTGGCGAGGTTGTCTTTAGTCTTTGTTCTTAGACGGTGCTTCTCTCTCTCGCGGCGCTGCTCCTGTGTTGCGTTTTTTTCGTCTTCTGCGTGAGTTGTCCGGTGACAAACCTTTGAGGTCTGCTGAGGAGTTTTGTCGAGTTATCTGTGTTTCTGACGGAGAAGAAGGGCCAAGAAGTTAGCTCCCTAATCTGGATGTATTTGGTTGGAAATTATCTGAATTTTGGATGAGAAGAACTTCAATGAGAATAAAATGTAGCTTTTTAGAAGAAAGATAAATAATTATTTCAACGATATTCTCTTTTCATGGGACACGGACAGTATTTTTTCTCTGAAGTTTCTTGGTTGAAAAACTTTAAAAGTTCGAGTAAATATGGAAAGCTATATTCATATGCATTTTAATACCTATTTTTCTTGTAGTGCATGATTTTCAATGTATTGTATACAATAACAAAGTTATAATTTTAAATTGTGTGGTAGTAGGACACTCTCCTTAACAACAAAAATAATTCAACTAGTTTAGGACTACAAATTTCTTCTATCTCCAGTGCATCTCGAAGGAAAATTCAAATAGAAGCCCGTATTAAAGAACACATTTCTTAAAAAGTTGGTTTTGTTCACTGTTTTCATTGTTCTTCCTCACAACGTAACATGTTATATTACAGAATAACAGTCTATTGAGGTGAAAAATATACATCCATTAATGGTCTCCTTAGGTAAAAAGGTGATAAAAGGTATCCATTCATTATATGTAAAAAGCAAATGTTTTCCCCTTTCACGTTAATCCATGTGGGATTCTGCAATATGACCACAGTTTTACGGAATTTGGAATACTAATACTGTAAAATGAGATAATTTATTAGTTGTTATTTTTATCATTTAATAAATCGATTTATTTTTTAATTTATTTAAATAATATCATTTAAATAATCGATTTATTTAGTTGTTTTTATAAATCGATGTTTTACAGCATTTCACTGGACGATTTTTATAAGAAATTATGAAGCAATGAGTTTACTTACATATTTGTTACATTTTGTAGATTTTAAAACAGGCATTTTTGCCCTCACAATATAGATATCAGATTTCGCGTTTGCGTAAAGTCAGTCTGTGAAATTAGACTTGGAGGCCTTTCTTTAGGAAGTCGGTGAAACAGTTGTAAACTTCGATAATACGTGCTATCCAACGAGGTATTTTTGTCCGTTAACAGATAGCGCCCTCTTCGCAGTTTGATAATGGAGGTTACACCACAGTACATCTGTTTATGGTTACACTCTTGCTATATAACTTGCTCTAAGCGAATTCATTCACATTCATTATTAAAATTCAATTCATAACTAGTTAAAAAGAAAGGGAAATTCATATTTGTTCAGACTTCTTATTAAAGCATACGACTACGAACAACGAAATACAAAACATTGAGTATCTAAAGAGACACTAATTGAAACTAGAAAGAGCCTCAAAAAGCCGATATTCTGACTTTTGTTTGGAGAGAAACATTTCATTTAATATCGTGTAATAGGTTGAGGGCCTGGTTTGTGCCCTGAAGAACCTAATTAATAAATTGTGCCCTGAATGTGAAGCAAAGATTTTCCGATTTTATATCAACACTTTTCTTGATTCTGCCAATTCAAAGTCCCCACAGATTTCCCATACAGAATAAAAAAGACAAACAAAAATACACAAAATAAAATTAATCTTCGTAGTTAAAAATTCCTTGAAAATTTCAGATATGTTGAACGGGGAATTAATACATACCCAAAAAAGATCTTTGCAAAAATTCAGTAAGTTCTAATACAAGAGGGAGTCGTGTCTTTGATCAAATGGTGTATTAAACCGTCTAAAGAGTTAATAATCAACTCCTTTTTTACATTCTTCTAATTATTGAAGAATTAATCTGACAATAGTGGTAATTTTGGTCATTGCCAATTCAAAACGGATTATTGTAGTAACGGATTAATGTATTACCACTATATTACGTATTAGTCGTGCATTTGTGGTATTTGCGAATATGTTCAAGTAGCCTTTAATGTTTTTATACACGCATGTTTTCTTCTTATGTGTATTATTTTCAATTATTTATTTCTTAAATGTTTTATGTAAAAATGCGTTATAACTAAATGAAGTTTGGAAAACTGAACGATATTTTAAAATATAATTCGTAAAACACACTCTCCCTAGAGCAGTTTCAAGTTTAGAAATTTAGCACCACGCTAAAATTGCAAAACAATAATTATTTTCTTTTACTTTGTTTTCATTTTTCTTACTTCCTTCTCCCACTGCTAGAAAGCGCTCTCATCGCCGGGAGTATCTTATTTTCCTATTTCCACACTTTTTAATAGTTGCTTTTTGCTTATAAATGATTTTAAATTTATTTCTATAAAATTCACTTGAGTTTTTCACAAGTTCTATAAAGAATAAAGAAAAAAGTAGATCGCAGAATCCCACCTTTTCTACATCGCTATATTGAACCATTGTATGAGAGGATGTTTTAAATAGTGTAGTTCGTAAAGGGTCCAATAGGTAGCAGGGTGTGTCGCACATCCTGGTTTCCTCTAACAGCATTGCTGACGTTTTGAATATTTAGAAAAGTATTTTAATTTAATAAATTTCGTGAAGCAATTCTTTTTTCTCATCACTAGAATCATTACATAGTTTTTCACAAAAATTGAAAATCGGTAAGAAAATCTCCACCCCTCAAAAATAAATTTAAATCCAAATTTCTAATGCATGTGAATCTGTAGGCGAAAAGAATTCAATGACGAACTATACTTCATAATGTTCAGATCGTGTGAGCAAGGGAAACAATTTATAATATATTCCACTTAAAAGCAAGGTAGTAAATATTGTATCTTATCACAGAACATCAGCACATTATCATCAAATAAACATCACAAAAATCATATCTTCGTACATATGCGACAGATAAAATTTCTATTCCTTTAACTTGCGTGTGTCTACCTTTCGTGAATATCACAGAACGTCACTCCAAGTTCTATTTCCTGTAGTTCTGGAAGGCATTTACAGCACAAACCGTTCCTTTTGTTTGAATTTATGACATTTCACCCTATTATTCCAGGAATTAAAATCCCATATCACTGCGTTATTTACGTATATTTGAATGGGAAAAAATTTCATTTTAGTAACTTTTGATGATTATCAATTTCCCATTGATAAAATTAGTAGAATTAATAATGTTTTTTAGTTCCTTTGATTTGTAGTAACGAACTCAATATAATCAATCTATTTTAGGATTCTGATTGGACCATGTACGTTCAATGCCAAGCCACATAACGCTTTCAACCAAAATACAAAAAAAGACCGTGAGTCACGTGGAAAATTCTCCCCTCTTTTGGCTATCTCAGACGTGAATTTATGGTTCATGTTTATGGGCCCCCCTTTGTTTCCAAGAGGCTTATGTCCATTCCTAGATTTATGAGTAAATTCTCTGGAAGCAAATGCGCTCGTTCTAAATTACTTATCGCGCCCCCATTGTCCACTAAAGAACATGTTAAACATTGTCACGCAGATAAGAAAGACGCAAAGACCCGGCACACAGAACAACACGACATGACGTTTACAGCTGTGAAAGGAGCATCGTTGCCACAATGTGTAGAGCAATTGTGCACAGCACGTCATTGAGAGCCGTACAGGAATGACGATGCAGAAAAAAGTGAGAAAGTGTGTGTCTTTATAATTTTGTGATAAAAGTTATTGGTCGGAGTGTCTCCCCGAATAACCAAAAAAGTGAAGGAACTAAAATGCTGATCAGAAATGCGTTATTAGCCATTAAAAAATCCTAGTAATTACCAGAGATATTCAAATAATTTTAACAATATAGCAATAAAAAAATGTTATAAGAATTTTCAGTTTTTTCGTTGTTAATAAAATGTAGCTAACGCATAACGCATATTTTCAAAATATTTTATGCATTTCACAAAATTCAACATTCTCTTCAAACCAAACTTCGTTTCCGGTAATTGAACCAAGATATTGAACTTCAGCTCTCTGGCTGCGGTATTACAGGCCCACTCCCCAACTATTGAATATTCACCCTCATCATCTAGTCATCCTTTACCACCTTCATTAATTTCTCAAAAATTGCGCACCAAGCGACAATCATTTCCTAATCGCTCGTTGCCAGGCTCCCATCTGTCGTGCGTTGATAGAATACTGTTCCAAGATGTGCATTTATTTATTTTCTCCACGAGAGTTCCTTGAAAAGATGAACATCCAGTGATGGCATGAGGAAACTTGTGTTTTCATTATTCTTACTAGCTGTAGAGACAAATGAGTAATATGAAACCTGCTGAGGTACCTTAGATTATCAATTGATATCACTGTAGTACCTCTGACCGGGCGATTCTAGAGTTCGATCCCGACGGTGGCAGGAGTAGATAGCTATGAACTACGGCGGCCGGATGCTCTGATCGGTAGTTTTCCGTAGTTTCTCCAATCAACTCCGGGCGAATGCCGGAGAAATTCCTAACAAAAGTGCCGCGGACCACGTCTTGTCCTATCCGTACCCCTTACTTACACACTCTTACACTTACAAGCACTGCACTACCACACATGCTGGGGCTGTCTGAAGGAGAATTCTAGCGGCCGGCTGCTCTGATCGGTAGTTTTCTGTGGTTTCACCGATCAACACCAGGCGAATGCCGGAGCAGTACCCTAACAAACGGGCCACGGACCGCGCGCGATCTTTCCTTTCTCATCCTTGTCCTATCCTCTCCCTCTTACACACACACTTACACTAACATGCACTACACTACCACACATGCCGGGAGATCGGTCGGGAGCTTGCAGCTTGTCCCAACTGGGGCGGTGCCCCGCTGGTGGGAGATACCTGGTTGAGGGGGAAAATCCCGTTAGTCGACGGTAGGTCGGCGCCAGATCTCGCCATCCAGCGGGGAAAAGATCATCGCCACCTCCAGAGAAAAATCACGCACTATACTTACGGGACTAATGACCTACGTAGTCGACGCGCCCGGAAACACGAATCAATCAATCACATGCTGGGAGACAAGTCAGATTCGTTAGAGTTTGTCGCGGCTGGGGCGGTCCCCCATTCGTGGGAGATATCTGGATGAGCAAACATCCTGCATCCCTGCGTGTAGATCGGCGCCAAATCTCATCATCCAGAGGGGGAAGAACACCGCCACCCTAAGCAAAAAAATGTACATTATTCATTCTGGAGTTCCACAGTTACACAGAACACGAAACACAGTTACCCAGTTACACGAAAATATACATTATTCATTTCACAATTCCCCGGAAATAATCAATCATGAGTTAATCAATGATATTCATATTTGTGGGAAGTAAATCCGGCTGTCCCATGTTGTAGATTGACTGCATGTATAATATCCGTAAGCCTAAAATAAGTCTCTGAACTTAATTTAAATATCCTGTTTCGTCGCGTGAGTGATAGCTTCTTTCTCTGCCAGACGGTGAAAGGAGCGCAGCGGAATATATATTTATTTATTTAATTACCCACAACAGGGCAAATCCCCAATTACAGTAGTCATTACAAGAAAAACAAAAATAATAAAAACAGCAGTTTCAAATGAAATCACAACTCCACGTCAGAGAATCCCAATTACAAGAATACATAGTTTTGCAATAATTGATAAAACATAACACGCCAGTAAGATAAACAAAAATGAAAACATTACATCTTCAAAACAGTCATTACAAAAGAGGAACAAAAATGAGCTTAAAATATCAATATTACAAAAATTGAAAACGCATCATCAAAATAAGTGGGGCATAATAGCGAGCAATACTTAAAATAATATATCCACATTCAGTGATCATTCAATATTTTATTTAAATTCTGTTTATATTTTAGAAAAGAAAATAAAATTTGAATCATTTGAATATGCGTGGTCAGGCGGAAGAGCAGGCCTCATGGCCTGAACCTCGTCACGGAAAATAAGGCATCAATGAATTGAATTCAATTGAATTGATATCTTTGCCCATCAGTTCCCTCACCACACACTCCAAGAATCTGTCCCAACGTGATCGCTCCAGTCGGGCCAAGCTGCTCTCTCGACATGTTTAGTACTGTATAGTGAGATTTTTCTAACTCTTCCCCTCAAGCCCCTATTGCCACGATAGAATATCACAAGGCATTTCGCGTCTTTCTCCGTGGTGCCGCTAGAAGTCGTATGATCGCAAACACTGCTTGATACGGTCGCGATCAGCGATATCTAGTGGCACGACTAAGAATGACGCTAAATACCGTGACATATTCCATTGTGAAGACGGACCTTGAGGGGCAAAGTTAGAAAAATCGCAGTGCAGTCAGTGCACGTGTGCGTGCAAGTAAATGAAAATAGAAGGAAGAGGAATGCAAGAATGCGTGATGTACGTAGCCCGTTTGTTACGGTACTGCTCCGGCATTCACCCGGTGGTGATCGGAGAAACCACGGAAATCCACCAACCAGAGCAGCCGGCCGCTAGAATTCTCCTCCAGACAGCGGCTGAATTTGACCTAGGTATCTAGCTAATGTCGAAAATCCTGCCAATATCGGGTCTCGAACGGGGATCGTTGAGAGTCGACACAAGGAGAGCGGCGATGCTGGTTCTGAATTAAACTCAACCGCTATTAGTACCGCCCTAGCTCTCAGCCGCTGTCTGAAGGACAGCGGCAGATAGCCATAAAGCTTGTGTCGAAAACCCACAATAGTCGAGACCAGGGCCCTGCAACTCTCCATCAAAACCAAGGACAAAGCTAAATGTTCAATTATTCAAAATATATACATATAAGAAACCGCTGAAGAAAGCGCGAACATCGACGCCATCTTTTGTAGCATTACGCGCCAGCTTGAACGTAATGCGAACCTACGTAGCAGCCACACACGTTTGAAGTATCGTTGGCAGTAGTTCGTATTTTAGTTCCTGTAAGAAGGTGCTGCTGGAGAGGGCGCCACTCTAATGGTCTCCACCACGTTATATGGGACTTGAAGGGCCGTGGTCGTGACTCGAAACCTAGAACCTCCCGGTCAGCGTGTCTGCAGAAGGAACAGCGTTGCCGCCGAGCCATGGCAGCTGGAGCGCTGGGTGGTGAGCTCACCATACTATACGTACGTATAGTATAGCGAAAGTTATGTAATGCTGCGCGAAAAACGGCGGATTTTCGGCAGAAAAACTCTTATTACAGGACCCTGGTAACGAAAAAGTTGATCAATCCAGTTGATAAATGAAGAAAAACAAATCTCCTAACATGTGGTGCAGCAAGAATCCCTGTTTTATGGGTATTTGATACCGAAAAACCAAATTGAAAGCAAAAAGTCTTTCCGGCTGTGAACAAAGCTAACGACTAAACCTTTCAGCCGATTTTCTCCAAAATTGAAATTCCCCGATTGATCTGGCTGATCTCGTGGTCCCTTGAATTTGAAACCGATATTTTAATTTTGGGGGGTACTTTACCTCAAGACTCTGGGACATTTTCAAAATTTTCAAAAAAATGGAGCCAACAATGTTGATTAAAACGTGATGTTGGATAGTCTGAAGGTCATTTAAGAGAATGGCGTAGGACTCATGTTGGTTGAAAACTGAATTTTTTCAATTTTCAAAAAATCAAACTTTTTTCGGCATCTTCCTACAATTACGAGTATGAAAATATATTTTTAGAAAAACCATACAGTTTAGAGGCGTTTAACAAAACTACTTAAAACTTAACAAAACTACTTTGAACGATCCTCAGTTCTACGCAATAGGCTGTAAGTATTAAGAACAAGTATGCCTGCTAACCCGTAGTGGATATGATGCAAGATCATTGAGTCTCTTTTTCCCAGGATCCGAAATGCTTTACTTTAATGCAAGAACGGGTTATTGTGATGTGCATAAATTTTCAGAACTTCCATTATTGAAAGCGAAAATGTCTAGCAAAAATTGACTTTCTCCATCTCCATCTCTTTCTCCATTACAGCATTTCTTATGCAAATGTTATCCAATCTGGTCCACCAATCGAGACAAATGAGGTGTCATTCGATGTGTCTCGGTCTCCTGGTGGGGATTTTTTTTCTTTTTCGAATCCATCCTGAAGATTCTAAGAAATGCCTGTAACAAATGCGCGTTTCTGCGTTATTTAGACATCTGATGCATTTTAGATGTGTTAAGGCACCTACAAAGGTGATTAATGGTCTTTCCATTTACACGTTCTATTTTTATGTTGAGTAAAACTCCAGTACTCATAAAATTCAGCTTTGTACTTTCATACAATATTACGCTTTAGCTGTTTTTAATTATACACAAAGATGATGTACAATTCTTATTATATTCGAAAATCCGGTAGTAAAAGCAGTAATTTAAACATGACACAGAATTTAAATTTACATTTAGTCACCTGACAAAACGAAATGTACATTTTAAAATACATATGGCTGAACGTCTGTGCCTACTATAGAGTGTATAATCTGTAAAACTCATCAGGCATAAATTACGACGCAAACCCGTCAGCGCAGAAGTATGTGAATTTCGCTCAAGAGGTTTCGACGAATGGCTGGAAAGTAAAAAAGTAATTTTAAGCAGTGGCCCCTCACGATTTTTGTGAAGGGGAGGGGGGCTACAAGTGTAAGTGTCCTGCCGCCTAAATGGTTTCATATAAACAGAATATAATTTTTACTAATTTTTCATCTATACTGAGTATAAAATGTGTTTAAAATGTTAAAGTTATAGTTAATATTTATAACCAAAACTATCGATGCATTGAATTACTTTCGTTTCTGTAGAAAGGTGGTAAACGCTGTATTGTTAATCTATCTTCGGCTTCTAAGGGGAGAAAATCTGATGCCCCATGAGCCTCAACTCCTTTGAGGTTCTTCATAGATTTTTATAGACTAGAAAAATTGAAAATCAAGGAATGTTTCTGTAATTGTAATTACGGTCACTGGGGCGTCGCATCCTTTTACATGTTATCAGAAAAAAGCAAAGGTACAAATGCACTAATTTCACGCGTTTTCGTTTAAATTAATGTAAAATTACTGTCCATATCATCAGAACAGTTATTCTTTTGTTTGTTTGTTTTTTTGTAAACTGATTACCATTCCCAACCTTGCTATCATCTCTTCGCAAGGGAGCGGAATACGCCGAGATAAAAAAAAAAGAAGAAAAAAAACTGTCCGCACGGTACCTACGAAGGGTGAAGAAGGAACCCCAAAGACTTTTTTTTTCTCTTTCCCTCTGTCTCTCCTTCACCGGACAGTCGGCTCCCGTCCGTTTTTTATCAGTCCTTCTCTCCCGAAAACGCAACCAAATCTAGGTACTCGCTAGGAGCCCGCTTTGTTATAGCACCTCGGACGCATGAACCGGATGGGAATGTCCATCACATCCAACACAACTGCACTAACCCAGATTTTTTTTCACCTTTCTCCCTCATTATGCTTAGTTGTCAGTCCATTAAGCTACCCTTAAGAAAATCTCTACCTTCGCCAACGCTCCTCCATGTGAGAATGGATCGTTCGTAAAGAAAAACTGACCCGTACCTTCCCAAAACTGTCCATCCCCTTTGTTTTTTGTGGCTGGTTTTTATTTTATTTTCCGTTGCGTCTAAGATGTTTTTATGAGAAAGTCTTTTGCAACGTCCAAGTTTTTCCCATCAGAGCTCACTGCCTTAAAAAGGAGGGTTGATGAATGAATAATGAGCTGGAAGCATGTTACTGACCGTTTGCATTTTTTTAGTAGATTTTTTTAACTCAGTTACGCTACAGTTACGAGAAAACGACTCCACCGTTTATTCGTAAGTTATCACCTGTTGGTGTGAACAAAAAACTATTAGTTCTTTTGTCGCGTATTTTGATAATGGAAAACTAATTTGTGAGCGGTCACACTTATGGAGTCTAATCTGAAGTATGTTTATAAGTTTGATAATGGATGGAATTTCTCTAGTCCTTCCTTGTCAGCAGTATTTCCAGATAGACCTTATAAAGTCGATTTTGTTCAGTGGCTTCTAAGTTTATTGCCACATGATAAACGTCCAAAGACTAACATCATAAAACGTGTATCAGTGAAATAAAACATCAAAGAATTTACTCCACCGTCGACCCGTTTTGCAGTGTTCCTTTCACGAGAAAATTATCCAATGCCAATATTTCAGATTACCTAATTCTTTATGAAGTATGAAATGTGCTAGTTAAATATGCTCTCTGAATAAGTGAACTGGCCATGCATTTTCAGCTTTTTATTTACGAATCTTCAGACATTCCCACCCAACCTGTTATTTCCGGTCCCTTGTCATTATTTCTGCAGTAATGCATAATCATTTTTTTTACTTTCTCGCATATTACGTAAGTCTTATGTAGTACAAAAAAGGTATTGTAATACTGCATCAAAAGCTGTGATTTAAAAAAATATTTATATCATTTCATTCATGTAAAAACATTTCTCTAATTTTATTATTCATTTAACTTGAAATCTGCAGTATTGATAAATTCATAAATAAATAAATTAAGGATAATTGAAATTTATTAATCAAAATATACACACGCCACTCTATTAATTACATAATGAAAATTCTGTTCTTAAGTATCGTATTTATAATGTAATGCACTACGAACTTGCGGCAGTGAAACAATTTTTCGAAAAATTATGTAAAATGTTTCAATTTTGTTGAAGTACGCAGAAGAAAATACAATATCAGTGCATGGTGCGCTTTACTGAAAAATTGATGAATTACAGGGATATGAAGATCGTTTAATATTTATAAAAGTTGTGACAAACAGGATACGACTTTACTTATCGTTGTAGTAAGCAAATCTTCTATAAACACCTTGCAGTAAATGTATTACTATTTATTATTATTATTATTATTATTATTATTTAAATATAAACTGTGGAGGCATTGCCAAGGGGCAGCAAAATAAACTATGTGGCATAGTAATATTACATTACGAAACACACACGACGCTTTAAGAATACACACAATAATATCCAGTACAAACGATACAACACAATACACCTCGTAATAACGATATAATGTAAAATTAATAAAAAAATAAATATTCTCTTTCCCCACTTTAACATATGCACACATGCGCACCAGGTACCTTTCCCATTCCCTTTCTTTGTTTAACAATATTACACTACAACCATTTAATATGGCAATAACACCTTCATTACGACAAAACAAAATCGCATATCTATGTGCAGGACTATTTGCCAGTCCTATTACTTTATATGAATCATCTCCTTGAGAGAACTACACATTAGCATGTTTATTAATTTGGCGAATTTGCAATTACTTTAATACCTGCGTCTGATTCTCCCCCACTAAAAATGAGTTCTTCTTACTTTTTCAACTTTTAAATATTTCGTTAAGGGCAGATCCAAAAAAAATCCCACGTTACACAAAATAGACGCTACTACACATGTCATTTTGCTTTCGTTTGCTTAGCTTGAGCAAATAATATGAAGGACATATTATTTGTTCGGCCAAACAGTTCGGAATACACGATGAAAACTCTAAAACATCAGGCACTAAGAGGTTCCAATGTATTGTAGTCTTACTTACAAAGTAAATTTACCTAAATGTGTCCCTTTTTCCTGAACTTAATTTTACATACGTGGTCGCTTCTACTTAAATGGCTCACCACTTCAACTATTCAGCATTCAGCAACTATTGAGCAGCAACTATTTCATCGCATTCAGACCGTGAAATGATACGATGATGTTCTTAGCCAGAAAAATACGTCGTTTGTTCAAAAAGTCAAAAATGCATGAGAAAGAAATATTAAAAACATGGTGTAGAACTGGCGGCCATGCTCTTTTAATCACTGCTCAGAACAGCCGCTGCCGCCATTGTCCCAATCGCCGCCGTCGTTTTCTAAGTTAACTAATATTGAATTGAATACCAGGGACATAACTTGACCTTCTTTAATAAACCGTGAGCGGTTTGTTACTTACTAAAACAAACCAAAACAAATAAAAAGACTGTCGTGACTAGAAATAAAAGTCAGTGAAGGTTCGCACTAATTATTGATTCTGTTAAACAGTGAAACAATCTTCCAAACAATCTCTTTTTTGAAAAGCTATTTAATAACTCTTTGGTTTTGAATTTTTTTTTGTCCTTCACAGTACTAATTGAAGTATTCCAATTGCATCGAATATTGCATCATCATGTGATTTTGTTGAGATTCTATACTAAACATTACACAAAATTGTTACACCCCCATTTTGAAAACGTTAAACAATTACTGTAACCAGTCAATATGTCATGGAGAATGAATATTCAGAAGGTATTCTTGTGTGTGTACGGCCGCCTTGAACTGATATGTTGAACACCAAGGCAACAGACTTGCTGCTAAATGAGTATAGAATCAACAAGCAGACGAAAATTGAACGTCCCGAAGTACAGGCGAGATGTGGACGTGTTGAAGTAGAGACGATAAGTGGATGTTCTGTTAAAAGGAAACGCTTTATAGTAAATAATAATAATAATAATAATAATAATAATAATAATAATAATAATAATAATAATAATGACTTTATTTATGTGGCGAGACTCAGGCCATCAGGCCCGCTCTTCCGCCTAACCACCACAGTCTGATGATTTGGACGGACGTGCGGAGTATAAAATGGAGAATGTTGTTTGTTCGTTTTTTTAATATGAAAGACTGAATATTGGAATTGTAAATATGGACTGGATACGTTGGAGAGTTGGAAGATCGACTATCGAAGTGAGATAATGCTTGAATGTGAACAGGGTTTTGGTATGCGGGAGTACGAATGAACTGAGAAAATTGTTACATTCTATGAAGTTTCTTTCTTCTTTTTTCATTCTTTATGTTCATATTATTATTAGTTTGGGTTGTTGTTAATAAATATTCTTGTTATATTTTGAAACTTGGAATTGTTTCGCAAATAATTGAACGGTAAATAATTTCGCAAATAATTGAACGGCCACCATTCAGATCTGCGGTGTATCATCGGCCCTCATAAGTAAAATGGATGTTTCTACTTTTTTTAATTGAACCTGATTCACTGAAAGGGAAAAGAAATTAGAACCTTCACAGTTACTAACGCGAAATTCGTCCCAGTAGCGTAGCAACCAGCACTAGTTTCTTCGCCCGTTAAACGGCCTCGAGGCACTCTCACTACTCACCGAACAAACGACGATTTAACGTATTTTCTTCGACCGCTCCCCCATCCGCGTAAAAATATCGTTTCCTCACCACAAAAAAGCACACTCGCTCGTCCAGAAATTTCAGAATAAATCAAGAAACCATCGCGAAAAAAAAAAACCGCTTGCAAAAATTCCCACGAACAAACATGGCCCGTATCGGAACACGGGTCGCGAAAACGGAAACAGAGGTGAGGTGCAGCCTATAGGGGACGAGGGCGGCACCGGAAGAAAAACGGTGTATAGTTTTTTTGTGTTTTTTCCCTCGTCCTTCCGGATCACGTTCGCATTTTCCCATCGAAACCCGCAAAGCCAAAAAACCAACACGGGCCCCCACCGACCACCTGCACAGCGGCCGGACTCCACGTTCATGATCGGTCATCCACAGGGCAGGCTTAAAGGCTCGGGGTTGTTGAGTACCGTGAGACGATCAGGAGACGCGAGTGAGGGGGGTGGGTGAGCGGGCAAGCTAAAAAGAAAGAAAGAAGAAAAAAAATAACACGGTGGCTGGGGGCGTTGGAGTCCCGTTGCGTGGAGAAAGAACCGGCCGGAAAAAAGGTGGGTCCACACATTTCGGCCATCCCTCTGCATGGCCCGGGGCGTCAGGTAGCAGGGAGCGAGCGCAGCGCGCGGCGAAAAATCTTTCTCCCTCTCTCCGCACCCCTGTAGCGCCGTCTCGCTTTCGCCCACTGCCGCTCCCTTCGCTCGCTCTCTCTCGCTGGCTCGCGACGCGCCGCGCCGGGTCTGCCGCTACCTGGCCGCTGGTCCATCTACAGGACGCGCGGGTAGAGTTTTTTTAGCATGAAAAAGACGCGGGCCGACCGGAGGGCCGCGCGCGGCCTACCCCACGCCGGTGTGCCTTGTGCGTCAGCCCAAGGGAGGGGTGTGTGCAGGCCGTGATTTTTTTATATTATTTTTTTTATTCACCAGCCCGCCCTCTCCCCCTCCTCCTTGTCCTCCTTCAGGGGTGACCGCATTCAGAAAAAAGCGCGGGGTCCCTGGGTGGGGCGCGCGCGGTCGTCTTCGGACCGGGGTGCCACAAGGACTTGCCGCCGGACGCGTTTTTTTTTCTCTTTTTTTTTCATTCTGCGCCCCGGGCCTGGAGCTCGTACCTCTTTCTTCGGGTTGCATCTGGCCGACGCGCCGACGCTCTAGGGGTGGCTCTGCCATACGCAACTCACATACACACACACACACACGCGGGATCGTCCGGACGCGGGCGGGGTGGGTCGTCGCTTTTAAAAAAGTAACAGGACCCCCGGTCTTTCAGGGTGAGCGGAGAGAGGAGAGTGAGGAGGAAGTGCTGGGTTGGAGTGCGAGGGAGAGAGAGAGAGAGGATGGAGAGAGGCTTTTTAGGGCGAAAAGGGCGTGTGAGCGAAGGCCCGGGTCATGTGGCGCAGTGGCTGTGCGTGAGAGGGTGTGGGAATGCGGGAGCTAGTGAACGCGGATCGAAAGGCGATTGTTTCCTCTCGCGCGGCCGGCCGGCCGGCCGGTCGGTTTGCTGAGACGTATAATGCATTGGCTTAGGTCACGTGGAGATGCAGCTGAGGGTTTCTCAACTGCGGGTACCTGAGGAATGTTACCTCTTTCCGTAAGAATGTATTTTCAATCCTTGTTTTTTCAATCCTTGTTTCCCGAGGTACCAATGTATTGTCTTTCCCTGGTTCGACTTCTGTGATATGCTCACTTTACTTTTTAATCTAAGTAATTTTAGAATAGCTCGAACTGACCTTTTCATCTTAGGCACTGCAAAATTTTATTGAAGATTTCTTCTTCGTTCATTTTTTTCATGATTATTTTCTCCTAGTATGTGTTTCTAGCGGCTGCTTAATGTTAATGTTTGTTTTCTTTTTGAGAGATAAGAAAAAATTATCTAAAGAAACAGATAATTTCCGAATGTTGCAAAGTGTTCTGCGGAGAGGATAGGACATAAGTAGTACTCGTTCTTCTCTTATTAGGCGATGTTTGAGAACCAAAAATCGCCCTAAAAAATCTTAAAACTACATTTTTACTTTGGAAAGACAAGAATCCAAAAGTTTATTTTTAATAAATAGTAACTAATTTCACTTTCAAATGTATTGTAATATATTTAAATAAGCTTCGACATTAGTAATAATTAATCTTTCAATAATACTTTTGTTACAATTAATATATATTTTGAAGATTTTCATGTCATTAAATATGTATTTAAGAATTTTAAACATTTAAACTTTTATATGACATCTTTGCATCCCATAGTGGTGAGCATTAAGGCAACACCTTACGGCCTGAGCATTGCCACGACTGGGGTGACGCCGGTTCGACCCCGTGCAAGGTGTCAGATTAGGGCGTCAGTCACTTAACATGTTTAGTTTGTAGAGCCTGCCACAATCGAATTAGAATGGCCGGCAGCTGTGATCAATGATTTCCTTGATACTTCCTCGCGAATGCCAAAGCAACCACCCACAATAACCACAATAATGCTCGTTCACGCCTTGCCTTCTCAACGTCTGTCCCATCCTCGAATTGCCCATCTGATTGATTCAGAAAATTTCCGACAGGCATCGGAGATCCGAAAAGCAGTGAAATGCAGCCCTATGTATTGAATGTCTCTCGTGGTGGAGTTATAAAACTAGCGGTGCTACAACAACAACAACAATAACAACACACCTTCTCGCATTATTTGTAACGGCCACGCAATATTATAATACTACATAAACCTGCAAAGTGTACTCATGATCCAGAAAAATTTTCTTATGCGCGCTGGGATTCAAACTCAGAATCTTAAGAGTTACCACGCGATACACTTTACCAGCCTCAGCAAAAAGTAACCTTCCAGAAGCTTAAAACAAAGTTGAATATTTGCATTTGCTATTTTGAAAACTTAAACATTATTTTTTACATTATTTCAATATTTAGTTCAAAAGAACAGATTTCTAGTGGGAAAAAATCTGTATCATCAATATTGTACTTTTACAAAGTTATATTCTTGCTATTTTCAAAAATACAGAGAGTTCACTAAAAAAAGGGAACTACCCCTATTTTTTAAGTGCCGTTTATTCTATCCGAGAAAAAAATTAAAACATTTGTAGTGTTGTAGATCCGGATGTCGTGTCAGTACCCTGACGCAAGGAATGTGTCTCGCGGTGTAGAATGTAGAATTATAAAAAAGGTTGGTACATTTGCTTTTAATAAAATGTAAGTTCTATCATTAATTTTCAAATGTATTGATATTTTTATCAAACTCATATTGAATTCAAATCAGAGGTATTTAAAATTATTAGAAGACGGACTATTCGTTGGACTCGAATGAATTCGTGATATAGAACATAAGATTCACAAGTGGAAGATACCGCCCCTGGTGGTTGCCGGAACAACTAAGTACGAGGAACTTCGTTTATGCTGTTTGAGGCGTTGAAAGTGGATTTGAACAGCAAATGACTTTTAAAAACTCCTCATTGTTTTGTCTAAAGATTAAAATATCTGGAATCCACATACCTACGTAATTCTTGAGTCCTGAAAAAGACTCAGATTCGGAAACTAGATTCTTCGCGGGTTTACCGGTATTCCAGACTAATTATTCCAATCCAATTATATTAAACTTTCATTGCAACTCTTTCATTAACTTTCATGAACTTATAAATCTATTACAGTCATATACAAAAAATCTATTATGCAAGTACATATACTAGTTTTTTTAGAGACGTCTAAATGCAGTGAGATGAGCAGTAATGGGGTATCTTGTTACTAACTGCTAGACCTCGAACAGGGAGTATTCATTTCGGCAAACGTTTCCGATTAGAGTTTAGATTCTGTCGTTATGTCGTTCACAGACGGTCAACTAGACTTCGGACATGCAGTCAAGCAGACGAATGGGCGAACGGATGGACTTTATATTACAATGGATATACGAATACAAACATACGTATGCGAGAAAGTATAAATAATTGAAATGGTTTTTGTACATAAGCATGTGAGATTATACAAATGCTCATTTGCATGCGCATACGACATTGTAAAAAGGCGGCTATATTGAAATCACAAACAACACTTTTTTATTTATATAAGAAGATAAAATATATCTTACCAACATATTCGGAAGCGTCAGAATACTTTAATACATGTATTATTAGCACACCTTTTTCTTTATTTCATTTTTTTAATAAGTTTATTCACCACAATTTTTTTTTGTATTTTAATTTAACTCAGCTGGTAGTTTTTACTGATTAAAATTGGCTTACCAAATTCATCGTGATGTATCTATTAATTTTATTGACATGATTTTATTCTGTACCTTTTATGTAATTACTAATGTATGATTATTAGCTGTCATACAAGAGGTTTATGTACGTAGTTATGAGGTAATGTAGTGCACGTTACATGTGAATAATTCCTTGTTTTGTTATTTGTTGTTATCTTTTATTTTCTTGCTTCTTTCTAATCTGAAGATGATGGCTCTCTTATCAAAATTTGATCATATCTTAATATAATTGTATTACATTCGACACCTTTCATTTCTACTCAGATTACTGAAAGCACACTAGAATATTACGTTATCATTTTCAAACATGTTTTATTCACAATAATTCGTAATTCAGTTTACTATGTCGGTTTTCGTACGTACATGAATCTATGAGAGCTTGCTACATTTCTCGAAAAAAAATCAGAGAAAGTCTAAGCTCTCTTTTTTTAGTCCAGGAACATTCCAGTAGCTTTCATTAACAAAGTTTTTTTTACTCTGGACGCTCATCCACCTTCTGCCCTTTTGTCCAGGCCTCCTGAAGCTTCGACGCTCCACATTTTTTTGACCACTGAACCGGGACACGGCTACCCCGTTATCCTACTTTGCATACCGCCCCGAGCTTCTGCTCACCAGAAAAACGCTACCCCCCACATTTTTTTCGTCGTTTGGAAATGCGGCACCCACGGTTTTTGTAGGTGAAAAAAAACCCTCTGTACCCACATTTTTTTTCGTCGCGGAAAAACGTGAATTCACATTTTTTGTTGCGGCCCAAACATTGGATAGTGTTACCCACTAGCCTCTGTGACCGGGACGGTGTGTATGAACCCGGGGTGGTTCTTTTATGTCTCTCAAAGGTACCTATGGTCAAAAGAAGGTCAGAGAAGCGTGGTGACCAATGAGAAAAAATGGTCTGTCTTTGTCTTAGTAACCACTTTCACGGTCGGTCTTCTGTGTGTATGAGGTATTACTAAGAATAAAAGTAAAAAGTTTGTAACCCAGACGGAAATGTTCTCATGGAAGTTTGACCAAAAAAGTTTTAGTCGTTGTACGGGGCAGTGGCGGATAAAACGGACTTTCGGTCGAGACGAGGTGTAAGATATATAACGAAAATTCCAGTGACAGGTCATGTCAGTAAATATTCTCTTACTCCTCTCACATCGCATTTACAGGAGATAAAATGATTGTTAAAATATTTTAATTAATTTCCATTATCTTCAATACATTATCAATATATATTTTTAAGTAGACATTACAACGTTCGGCTCTCGAATGTTATTTATCGACTATGACACTAATGGTAATATTCGACCTTCCGATTTTTAAAATATTTCGCTAAAATGTAATGCTGATATAAATACTTAATTCCAAAAATAAAAACTGCAACGATAAATGAAAAAATTACATGGAAATGAACTATTTGGTTAAAAAAGGAAAAACATCGCTAAGAGTTTGATAATTTAAGATCAATAATTTGATATTAATATAATTTGATTGTTTTTCGCGAGAAAAAATAGATTTCTGAGCGACCCGTCAACTACTAAAACCAATTGAGTAAATTTTTTGTCGACTTACATCTTGCTTCAATTATTTCAGTACAGTTCAAAATACAAGTAATGACAAAGCAATCCAGAGTCGAGCCTGATATCCTTTCACCTAGTTCCACGAATTACATCACACTCATCTATCTTATTGGTGAGAAAGTAAACATATAAGGCGTTCAGATATAAGTAATAATGGGTATTTGTCAATTTGAGCGAAACCGATGTATACTAGTAATTGGCTATACTAGTAATTTAAAAAAGAGAGGAAATTACTCTCAATTATTCCAAATAATTGCAAGAATAAGTAACAAAATTGGCCATTTGCAGCATTTCACCCATTAAGTCCCAAATTATTTTTACTGCAGTTTTTTTAATGAAATTCAAAAAATCATCATAATTAAGTGCTATTTATTTAATTTTATCAAAATTAATTCAAATTATTAATTTGGGTAGGTGTGGAGGACTGTCCTCATAAGAGGACGCTGGGACTTGGTATGAAGTTTTCCGCAATAATAAAAATAAGTCTTCATTACAAACGTTTATGCCCATTGGATTCGAATTTTTGTAACTACTTTTTGAAATTTAAAACAAAAATAAAATAAAATAATTAAATAACATAATTACATAATTTGTTGTAATGTATCAACAAAGCAAATACAATTACACTAGAAGAATATTTTCAAAAAAAGAACTTGATGGTAATAATTGAACAAACTTCTACTACAAACATATTTTCTAAAATGATCTTGTAGTCAGCTAAGATTGTAGTACAAAAGTAA
Organism: Acheta domesticus; assembly: GCA_031308135.1. NCBI lineage: Eukaryota > Metazoa > Arthropoda > Insecta > Orthoptera > Gryllidae > Acheta > Acheta domesticus. The sequence goes on from JAHLJT010005437.1 coordinate 48,044,135, forward strand.
TTTCAGAAAATCTACTTTACTTTCTGAAGTGGAATAGACCAAAACAATCCACACAGAGTAATATTGCATTTAGCACAATATTTGCGAGGCTTGCTCCATGCATGATGGCTGCTGATATTGTATATACTATGCTCACACTTTTTCTTGATCCTCCAGCTCCCTAGTTCTCGCTCAGCCCGGCACAGCACGGCTCGGCAGAAAACATGAGCTCCACTCGGAACGTCACGGCCCAGTTTGCAGTGCTGCTCACCTACTTCCTTTACAATTCGGACTTCTCAGTTTTCGCTCTCTCTTTCTAACGACCTCTGCGTACCGTGCCTTTTTGTTGCTCAATAATTTCTACAATTATTAATTATTTCTTCAGAATTTTAAAAAAACCTTGAGTTGTTTCTCATTGCTATCTAGTCCAAGACGCGCTTTTATGCTGAATTTTCTGTGGATGTTGACAGCACTGCACTGCCGTGACGTAAACAGAACCTGCCTCCCCTCGCACCCCCCGCTGTGGAGTATCAAGAAAAAGTGCGCGTATAGTAAGCAATCCTCGTGATAATAAGTATTTTTCTGTCGAATCTTACGTTAGGCAGCATCCTGCTGAAAAAGACAAAACTGATACTTTCTTGCAGATTCTTGGAACTTTTATAGTACGATTTTTATAAAGCTGCCTCTCAAGGTCCGTCTTCACGATAAAAACTATCGCGGCATTTCGCGTCTTTCTCGGTCGTGCCACTAGATGTTGAATGATCAAGCAGTGCTTGATACGGTCGCGATCATGTGTCTTCTTGCGGCACGACCGAGAAAACTGCGAAATGCCGCGATATAATCCATCGTGAAGACGGGCCTGGAGAGGAAGCTTTATAAAAATCGTGTCTTTCTCAGTCGTGCCGGTAGATGTCACATAACGAAGCAAATATCGCATGACCAAGCAGTGCATGATCAAGCAGTCACATGATCTATAATGCGACATCTATCGGCACGATAATTACTCGAAACAACCAGCATGAAATGCAAATTCCAACTCTTTTACAAGTTCTTCACTTCACGACAAAATTGTATAACATAAAATCCCAGCGTCCTCATATGAGGACGGCACTAAAATATCAACGTCTCGAAAACATTGAATCATATAACTGCACAATTTTATATTCTTCGTAAAGTATGAGCACAAACTAATACTATTTAGTCATTTTGGCAACTCACCGAAATTTAGAAAAGTACATATAATCATTTTTTTTATCAACACAAACAAAGTATAAAATGCTCTAACTTAGGAAGCTAGAAAAATTACAAGAATATAAATCTGAGCGATAACAAACGTTTATATCTGTTGAATGAACCTTTGCGGTGTTGCCAAACAACAATGTGATGGAGAACACAATTTATTATGTAATGAAATAATAAAAAAATTCACTGCCCTCAAATGAGGACGCTGGTACTTAATGGGTTAATATCCGTGACATAATTCATCCGTAGGTGATGCACTTCGTTTCATGAAAATAATGGTATAATCATGTATAATTTTTGTTATCCTATTATTATAACAATTGAATATATACCATTGTTTAATTTGAAAAAATTAAATATCTAAAATAAAGAAGAAAAATCGCTTATGTATCTTAACTTCACTTCAGTTTTAATTTTATAACAGATTAAAATTATTATTATATGCAACAACTAATTTCATCATTAATATTAACCAATATATTCAATCCAACCTCTATACACATCTCTGTATTATCAGTAGTACATATAATTATGCGAGAAGTCGGAAATAATACTCGAGCATTAAAGAACTGTAACGATTTCAGAAATAAAGTTATTTTTCTGAGCAGAATCCAGCAGAAAGTTGGTTTATTAACCTACGGCAAGCCTACGGCTATTTACAAGCCTACGGCAGTACTGATTATTCCAGAACCACTTGTCTATCTGCATGTCATTTTATTAACATTTTCAGTAGCATTTGGAAAATGTGCATGGATTCATCCTTAAAATATACCTTTTTAATTTAAACGAATTAGTTTATTCAAAGAATGTGTTATTCTTTGAAGACCTTGTTAGCCGTTTTTAAAAAGAGAAATAATATGAAAGAATCATAGGGGTAAATCTCACAATTTTTGAAGAAGTTCCAGAACGTAATTCAGAAGGAGAAATTACGAAAACTTTTATTCGTGAAAAAATATGTAGGGAAGTCCTCTGAATCGTGGAACAACAAGAATTTTAGAAAACACTGGCCATAAATTGTTTGTTGCTTTCAACAATGGCCCCTAAAACGGTGAACACAATGCAAGTTCTTTGAAGCGTCAGTTAGCATATTTCCGTCTGGCACATTCACAGCCGCAGCCTTCAGGGGCAGCCCTTAGAGCGGTTTTTTTCGAAGGGACATTTGCGTGTGAAAAAAACGTGGGTCGAGCAGTGCCTGAGTACTGCCGTTTAATCCCTCGCCTCGATCCAGTGAATGTGAAACAAGATAATATGCGAACTTCAGTGTCATTAGAATGCTAGGATTAATTACTAAACGTTACTTTTCTGTTCATGAGTATATAAAATACTGTATTCGATATGCTCACTTAAAACAAACGGAGCTACAAGTTAGCACATTTTCTTATATACAGGTGTCCAGGGAGGAAACGTCGAAACTTCGACAATAGGCTCTTAAGACAATTCTAAGCATATTTTGTCTAATAAAGTACATGGATATTCCGAATGGTTGAGCTGCAATAAGCACTGAAAAGTTGGTTTGAAAAAATGATTTCTAGGCAAAAATTTGCATTATAGAAGCATAGAAACACTCCATATACATGTAAATTGTTTATTAATTAAAAAATAAATTAATATATTTGCTCAGAAAGAAAAATATTAATTTCTTTTGTAAATAATAAACAATTTACATGTATCTGGAGTGTTTCTATGCTTCTATAATGCAAATTTTTGCCTAGAAATCATTTTTTCAAACCAACTTTAATACATGGATTTCACCTTACTGGGTACAAGCAAACGCATCCTAATATTTCATGAAATTAATACCCTGGAGAACCGGTATACAGAGCAGAACTCAGAACTCTGTCTTCGGCCACGAAATTAGCGGCTCCAAAATAAAACGTTTCTCCAGCAAAATGACACTTTCTGAATTATGTCACTTTTCTTATGCCCCTTTAATACGTAGTGATATTCTTTATGGTAATTTCAATGCAAGTATTGCACTTTAGTGAACTGAACAATGTAATTTTGAAACAATAAACTGCTCTGTAAAAAGGATCGTCGCATTAAAATTTCCCGTCCTTGCATTAAAATGAAGTACAAGAATAAAGTAAGAATAAATGATTCAGTGAACACACTAACACCGAAACGATGAACAAATAGCAGTTAATGTGGGTCAATAGTTGCATACCTTCCAGGTTCCACCGCTTCTAACCCCAAATACTACTTTGAGGTCTTGAGAGCATATATTTCTTCTTCTAAGGGACATTTGTGTGCGAAAAAAGGATTTGTAATGCTTCCGTATTCTTCTTGCATCTCTCTGCTAGTGCCCTTCTTGGGTGTACTTGAAACCGTAGCCACCAAAACGATCTAAACAACGCAAATTATTTGAGTCGACAGTTGCATAATGTCGTCTACCGTCACTTCTACACCAAGCACTGTCCTGATGCAAGCATCGTTTTTTTTCTAACAGGACATTTCCGCATAAAAAAACAGGAGACTCGTGACACGTACTCTTCCTCAATCCCTCTCAGTCCTTCGTGCGTCATTGTTGTGTGAACCACAGCCACCGAAATGATCCAGAAATGCATTTGTTTGATTAGTGATTCCGGACGCGTGAATTGCTAAGGTCATTAGTCTCGTAAGTGTACAACAAGTGTAATCCTCGAGAGGTTACGGTGATCTTATGGTATGACAGATCCAGCGCCGACCTTCTTATCTGCTAGCGGGGTTTTCTCCCACCAGGTATCTCCCAATAGCGAGGCACCATACCAGCCGGGACACGTTTTGAGCTCCCGATCTGTCTCCCGGAATGGGACAAGGAAAAGGAAGGAAAATTCGCGCGCGGTCCGTGACTCCTTTGCTTGGTGGCTGTCTCATTATTTGCTAAGGTATTTACCGGAAAACTACCGATCAGAGTAGCCGACCACTAGAGTTCTCCTCCGGATTGCTGCTGAACCCGACAAGCTGAGAAGCTAGTGCCGTCGGGACTCGGACCCTTGGGCCCTTCAGTTAGAGATACTGCAGTGAGATCAGTTGATGACCTAAGCCACCATTCCCGATGCAAATGTTTTGGGTCGTCTATTGCTTACTTCATCGGCTATCATTTCACAGCTCCATCCCAGAAGCATCATACTACTCTTGTACCAAGTCCTTTGCCTCCAGAATGATTTTTTTCTCCATAGGGGGCATTTGCGTGTGAAAAAACAGGGTATTGGAGCACTTTCATTCTTTTCTTGCAAGTTCATTCTGAACTTGCTAAAGTCATTCCTTCATTGAGTTCCTCGCGCGCGGTCCGTGGCCCGTTTGTGAGGGTGATGCTCCGGCATTCTCCTGGTTTGGATGGGAAACTACCGATCAGAGCAGCGGCCGCTTGAATTCTCGTCAAGACAGAGGCTGGATTCAATCAAGTTTTCTACCCTCAGCCGGCCCAATATTTCTCTATATTGAAATATTTTGAGTTGGAATAGTTTATGATGATACTTGCATCTTGAAATTCCATCAATATATATATATATATATATATATATATATATATATATATATATATACACACACACACACACACACACACACACACACACGCACATTCATACATACATAAAATTTGGTTGTATGCAATCCGCCATGCAAATAGGTATTGCGGGATATTGGTGAGGGTATATTCGAATGTTCGAGGTACGGTGATGCAGGGGGAGGCAGGACGAGACGAGACGAAACGAGACGGAGTGGGACGGGGTGAGGTGGGGTGGGCGATACGGGACAGGACGTGACGAGACGGTGCCGGGGCGAGGCGCGATTGCGTGATGTGGGGCGGAAAGGGTAAGGGAGTAGTCGGAAGGGCCAGGGCGAAAGTGGGCGGAGCGGAGATTGGAGGGCGGGGACGTGAGTGGAGGGGCTGGTGGGTGGAAAGAAGCTGGAGTCATGGCGTGGAGAGACTGTGAGAGTAATTTCTATTACAAGGCAGGAAATCAGATTCTTTCATGACTGACCCAGAGAGTTCGCGGATAGCCAATAAAACGGTCAACGCACTGAAAATCCTTCGGCCGACGGTTGCATACTTGCAACGTCCTCATTCACACCGCTTCAGCCCCTGGCACCATCCCACTGCGAGCGTCTGTTTTTTTAAAAGGGACATTTGCGTGTGAAAAAAATGGACATTGTAACGTATTCATGCTTTCCCTTTTATTCTCTACCAGTGTCCTTCCTTGGACTCGAATCTACGACCACCGAAACGGTCATCGCAATGCAAATCCTTTGCTCGACATTTGCTTACCGCCAAGATTACTGATGATTGTGTATGTGGGATGGGGGCCGAAGAAATATTTTTAAAAACTTCCTTGGACTCCCAACTGCGGCCACCCAAACGGTCAACGCAATGCAAATCATTTGGCCGACGGTTGCTTACTTGCAGCGTCGTCGTTCCCACCGCTTCAGCCCCGGGTACCATCCCTCTGCCAGCGTGTTTTTTTAAAAGGGGACATTTGCGTGTGAAAAAAATTGCACATTAAAACGCGTTCGTGCATTCTCTTTTATCTCTCTGCCAGTGTCCTTCCTTGGAATCGAATCTATGACCACCGAAACTGTCAACGCAATGCAAATTCTTTGTCTCAGCGGTTGCTTACTTGGACCATCCATATTTCCACCGCGCTTGTGTCCCTAGAAATATCCCTCTATGAGTGTATTTTTTTCAAAGGGCATGCACACAAGCTTTGATATGCGTGTGAAAAAAAGTTTTTATTGTAACGCTTTCGTGCTTTGCCAGTGTCCTTCCTTGGACTCCCAACTGCGGCCACCGAAACGGTCAACGCAATGCAAATCATTCGGTCGACGGTTGCTTACTTGCAGCGTCGTCATTCCCACAGCTTGAGCCCCGGGTACCATCCCTCTGCGAGCGTCTGTTTTTTTCAAAGGGGACATTTGCGTGTGAAAAAAACCTGGGTCGCTGGAGCTTCCGCAGTGTCCTTTATCTCCGCGCCGGCGCGGCGGCGTCCTTCCTGGGTGTCTGCGGGGCCTCTGTCACGCGGGCCGCCGGCGGCGACCCTCGTCTGATTTTTTATGAGGGGTGTCTGCGAGGGGGAAAAACAGCGGCCTGGCGCCGGGGCGTAGCGTCAAGCGGTGCCTCCTCGCTGCTGGTCAGAGCGTGGCCAAGATGGCGGGGAGAGCAGAGGAATGGGTGTAAAAAATAGGCTCACGTAAGCCTCAATGCGTGTGCCGGTGGTAGATTTACTGCGTGTCTTAGTTTTTGAAATTTTTTTGCTATTTTTTTATTTTTTTATTTATTTTCATTTTATTTTTTATTTTTATTTTTATTTTGTTTTGTTTTGTTGGGGGATGTTCTGATAATCCACATTGTAAAAATTCCCTAATTATGTTAGAGGCGTATTTGAACGAGAGCGGCGGTCTTGCATGGGATCGTAGCGCGCTTGCTGGTCAAAGCCGCTGGTTACCATCGCCAGGACACACAGTGCCTAACTGCCATGGACGCTTTGAGCAAATTCGGCGCCTTCACGTATTGTGTAGTGTTATCAGTGTCCGGTTAAAAGTGCGCGTAATTAATACTGCTGTAAATAAATACAAATAGACACAAATGTGAATTTGTGAATGAATGAAAAAATCAGCCCCAAGACTAAAGAAAGAAAAAAACCAATAACTCGATGAACAAATATCATTCCGTGTGTATAAGAAACCTTAGGTTGATGGCCAAAGCGCCAATTACTTCCATGGGGTAAGTAATTTAAGAACTGCCACATGCGAACAAGGCTAGCGGACCATTCAGCCGATTTTATCCAAAATTCATATGTCCTAATTAATCTGGCTGATGTCACTACTTCTTGAATTTAAAAGCGATATTTTAATTTTCGGAAGTACTTTACATGAAGCCCTTGGGACATTTTCTTAATTATTATTTTCTTAATTAATTAATAAAAAAATGCTCTAACGTTTTTCATAAAATTTTGTTTTTGAACAGTGTGAAAGATATTTAAGAGAATGATGTAGGTCTCATTTTCGTTCAAAATTCTGATTGGTCGAACATTTCAAAAATTCAAATTTTGTTCGACGTCTTCCTACAACTAAAACGCACTGGTCTACAGAAGTATTTTTTTCTTTCACAAGAATGAAAGTAACAGATTCTATAAGTATTTTTCATATTGAATTCAAATATCATTTCAGTTTTTCTCCATCAGGCAGGAGTTTTGTGTGATATTCATTTTAACTTTTTATAATTTTAATAAATTCAGTAAAACTTGCTATCCAACCTTAAACGGTGTACATATAGTCCTCACTTACATTCTGACTACTCATTCTGCAACTAGAAACTGGTAATGATTTTCGGACATATTCTGTATCGGGAACATCTCTTCTTAGTCCAATAGTACATAGTCAGCCAACATATTAGAACCAAACCTGCCTTAGTACATATTTTACATTGCAGAAATTTACTGATGAAAACTCTCACCATGCTCATCGCTGACAGCCCCAAGATTTTCTGGGTGGAAGTCTGAGTCAAGAGTCTGAGAAGTGAATTTAGGCAGACGGTTACATTCCAAAACTTTATAAGAACGCAGAATATAAAGGCTCTATGTCCGATAGTTTTCTGCTTTAGGGTTTCCTAAGAAATTGCAATGTAAATGTTTTACAGTCTGCCAGACAGCTTTTTTCAGTGGATTTAACAGTTCTTCAAAATGTTCATCAGCCATTTGTGACCGCATTTGTGGTTCTAAAACTTCCCTCTTTCAATTTAGCAACGCTTACTTTGGGAAATTTCGATTTCAAGTACAAGAATCCTTCAGAAAGTTAATCCACAGTTTTTACGAAATTTGTCATTCCTACTTTAATATCCAGTGTAGGTAAATATATTGTACAGGATTCACTAAATGTACATGTGACACATTTGCCTATTCAGGGATAGAGATTCATATAAATTATTATTTAATATTTGTTGAAAAAAAAATAACAATCACTTAGATTCTGATCTATTTTTAGATGGTCCTTCGCTTCCCTCCAAATCATAGGAATTGCAAATGGCGTATGGTGTATACCATTTTTTCTATCAAGATAACAGTCTTAGACACAAAACATATATTTGGGGGAGAACTCTTATCAAAATCACAAACTTGACAGCCAAAATGTCAGCCGTCTTGACAGCCTAATGTTAATAACACTTTTTCGCAAGTGTTCTTAAATTTCACTTCTGAGTCTTTCAAGTCAGCTCTCCACAAATACAGCAGAAATTATCTGCATGATTTACATATTTTCGTGGCATGATGAAAATACAAAACACTAAAACACAGCTTACACAGTACGCTTCTAAACACAAAGGAAGTAAATATATCACTAGTGATATTCATGCTAACAAGCTTATAGGCACCTGAATATTGATATATCACAATGCCAGATTAACTGATCTGAGCATATCGCAAGATTAATAATTTGCAATTAGTGAATTGCACAGTGTTGCCTGTTGGTGTTTCAGCACGATAATACATACAATATCCTTAAGTACAGCTTGAATAAAATCTCTACAAATAAGGTAAAGGTTCCTAAGACAGGCCAAAGACAATGTTAAAATCATATTTTAATAAGTGGCTGCCACAAAAAAACTATGCCTGATGGAATGATGGAAATTCTAAATACATATCTGAATTCAGTGAGAGAAAAAACGCACTAGATTCAGTAATCAGATTTCTTGTGAAGAAAACCTTGTTGACCAAGTGATATTAGAGATAGAGATTTTTTCTTTTAATGAAATCTGTGACTCAAAAATATATTTTGAAATAAAGTCAGGTACATTTTTTCTGAAATTTGAGTCCTTTTTTCGTAATCTGAAGTAAATACGGGTGAGAAAGTACGAGTTTTAGCACCACTAGTTGTTTTTAGTCTTCGGGAATGTTCTGAAAATCCTCACAATAAAATTCCCTAAGCATCTTGGAAACTGGTGTCCGTAGCAAGAACTGAATTAGCTTCCTTTTTCGAATGATTGCAAAAAGTATAAAATGATAGGTTATTTAGAAACCACTATGATAAAGTAAAATTATATCGCACACCGTTTAATTTATTCCACCGCTAGCGGCAACATCTTGCAGCTCGAGCGTCATTGGGAGATCGCTGGTTCGACCTCGGCACGGTGGCAGAAACTCTCATCTAATGAAAAAATGACCCAGCCACCTGTTCAAAATGTGGAGGAATATTATCAACGTCACACATTATCTTTCAGTGTTCCAGTCTCCAAAATATACGAATTCTCTCATGGCAGCAAGAACGAAATTTATAAAATATTTAATTGAATAGAAGGTTTCAAAACAATTTTAACTTATCTCAATTTGGCTGGTTTAGATAATATTGATCTGAATAATGGCAAAATTTATTGTACTTCATGTTTCAAGTTTATCTTTATTACTTCTGTTTACTCTAAATTTTGAAAAATGTATCTGTAGTATAAATCAATAGTGATCGCCTAATGACCACAGAATTTTTAAAGCGACCTTAATAAAAATTTTAAAAAATAGGTGCCAGAAAGCACTTGATGAGTTTAACAGTCGGTGGGTTTGTGGCGTCGGTCGGAACTGAATTCCATCACACCGTCATCCTCTGGCCGATCAAGTGAATTTCTCTGACGACTTCCAGGAAAATGCCGCTGCAGTCATCCCAGAATTCAGTGCAGTAGGACTAAATATAATATTGTGAGTGGAAGAAACCGAAATAATAATTTGAAAAATTAAATTTACAATAAAATATGTGCAATCTTTATTATATTGAATGTATAAGACTACTGAATTTAAACAAAATCGTCAAACTTTGCGTCTCATTGCGTCAAATATTCGTCACACTGAAATGTAATTTTCTTGATAATTGGCTTGCATTAAATTTTGCATTCATTTCATTAGATTGCTTTTATTTTATAGAATGTATGATATTCTGTTAATACGAGTACAATGAAAGGGGCAAGGAAATTAACAAAGGAATGTTTTAAAGTTGGTAAAACTGACGTACAATGTAGCAGTAGTGAGATTAAGTTTGATACATTATAAAAGTACCTTTTATTCAAAAATAGTATTAATTACTTATTTTTTCGTGTGATGATTGTATTCTACAATGAAAAATAATCGCAATGGAACGTTTTTCATATTTGTAAAGTATTAAAAGGCGCTCCTTGTGAGTACCTCCCATTTTCTCAATTCGATAATATGTCTAAATAATTTCTTATAATACTGTATTGTAATATTAAAATATGTGTATATTAATCTTTATTATCCCCGAGTAGTGCTGTTCTCAGAAATGTAATAGTCTGTCACACAAAAGATAATGAAATAAAATATAATATTGCACATAACGTAATTACTCGTATAAACGAGCACTTAATTGATGACAAACTGTTTGAACGTAGCCTTACCTTTTGCATTAAAAAAAGAGGATGATGCAATTTTATGAGCAAAATAAAGAACCTTTGAGGTACTTAGCAAAGTACACTAATTATAACAATTTTTCAAAAATAACTTTCTAATCTAATAAAACGAACAATAAATTTCTGTTTGTACCGAAATAATTTCAGCAAAATGTGGTTTAATGGACGTAGGAAAATTCAAAAAATAATTCAAATTTTGCAAGCCAAATAGTTAAACATATTTAACAATTGTTGTAAACAGATCAATAAACTCCTACAGACGTAAAGGGCATAGGTTACATATCTAGATCTTAATAAACGACAACAACCGGAATGAGTGTAATAAATATTCTTTGCCGCAAAATCGATGTATCGAGGTCAAACATTTTGCAGCAAGTGCAGAGATTGGTATAAACATTACCAATGCCATTACGTTAAGGAAATTGCGTGGCAACTACTTCAACTACATTACGTCCACTTAGCACCATGAGGTTTCCAAGCTGAGTCAATTGCGCGTGAAAAAAATTGAACCTCGTACATCCGCCCGCAAAGCCTACTTCCGTGAAGTCTTTCATCTCTCCGGCGCGTCGGAGCTCTTTGAGTGTTGCGGAGGGGGTTGCTACCCTCGACTGGCTTTTTTATGAGGGTTGCCTGCGCCGGGAAAAAAAACTACCTGGGGGCACCCGGACGTTGCGAGGCTCTGGCCCCTGTTGCAGCATGCCCTCTGGCGGGCGTGTTCACGCGAGAACGTTTTGCGAATTGCCCTGCGATTTGTTGCGAAGACGCGGGCCACGCATGGGGACTGCGGGAATTAATTTTCATTTTTTATATAATAAATACAATAATCCCTCGACATCCGTGAATTCGATAGTTCGCGATTTCTGAACATTCATGGTTAGAGCAATGCTACCGGTTTTTTTACATTCGCGACTGCGTCTTTTGGTCGTACTACATTTTTTTGAAAGCGAGCATATTTCATTTCTTTAACAGCATCATCTGGGAAAAGGAACTCAGCAGACACCGGAGCTCAAAGTGTAACATTTCTGTAAATATGTAAAAGTTGGAATGTCCATTCACCTTAAAGAATAACATAATTGTAAAATCAATTCAGTTGCGTCAAATTGGAGATCAAGAGTTTTGGCAACATGAACAGAAAAGCTATTGAAGATCTGTGCAACTCTCATTATAATATCTCACTGAAGAGGAGCTTCGGGAAATCATCAGCGAAGAAAACCTACTCGGAACGTATTGATGAAGTAACGGAAGCGAATCTGCGTCCTGCAGCAACTTCAATGTCAAAACTGATAATGGCGTTCTAAAACTTCAACAAACTCTGATGGAAAGGGCATTCGAACGTGATGCGAACATGGAAATAACTTCGAATATTTAAAGAGAAATAAAAGCAGTAACTCTTCCATACTTGGATATTAGAACAACGAGGAGGGTGATGAAACAAAAAATAACCAATTCTTTATCCATTCACTTTCAACCTTGAAATGTTTCAATATTGTTTTATTTCTTCACCTTTGGAATGTTAATTGTGTATTGTTTTGGTACTCACTTCTTTGCAATTGCTTTTCAGATATTTTTTCTTTTTTTAAAACAGTTTTTCGATATCCAGGAACCTAACCGACTTTTCTTCATTAAAGATAGACATAACATTCGCGGATTTGACATTCGATGCTTTTTGGGAAACTAACCCATGTGAATGTTGAAGGATTACTGTAACTAGACTTTATTGATGGCTAGGCTCAGGCCATTTGGCCTGCTCTTCCGTCGGACCACGTTCATAAATTTAATACAAAGTTCCTAATAAAAAGAAGGTCGTTCAAACAAAGTACGTATGCAATTAGGGTAATGACTTTCTCACATATATGACAGGGAGTAAAAAACGAGTGAGGAGGTGATTGACAGAAAAGAAACACTGACACTTCATTTATGCGATTACATTTATTAACTTCAAATTAGAGATGGGTTTAAAATTAACCAAAATATGTCAAGTGAATACACTTGAACACTTACGAGAGTTAACTCAAATATAGTGAAATTACCTTTGTGTGACTCAGCAAGTTCGGATTAGAATAAGATTTAAAATATAGCGTTAAAGTTAGTGGACTTTAAGTGCTACTAATTGCTACAAAAAGGTTTTGAAAAAGCTAAAATAATGTGTACGTATTTTTGGATTACCCCTAACAATACCAAGAAAAGCAGAGCATCTCGCCAGCTTACAAGGAAAATACACATTAAGTCAAGAGTTCAAGCTTTGGAAGAAACGGAATACATTGAACATACACTTTCTCGCCTGCCTACGTAAGTAATAAAGACAAAAAATTGTAATCGTATCGCGAAAATCGCTTATTTTTTAAAGAAAAACTCGTCGGGTCCTGGTCGGGGCGTTGTCAGGCCCTGGTGACGAGAAAGTGATATAATCTATATCCGTTATGTAGTAAATTACATCCTCTAAAACGTCATGAGTGAGAATCAATGTTTTGTGGATTCTTGACACCAAAAACTCAATTGACAGCAAAACGCCTTTGTGTGTATCCGTCTGTCCGTAGGAATTAATAAATATATCGTGGATACATTGCATAGAAATACATGCAACCCAGAAATTCGCAAAATTAATTTAAGTGATTTGAAGTCTTAATTTTATTATATATTGTGTTTAAATAATAAATACATAAATATACATCAAATGAATGTACAAAAATATGTAAATCTATACCAATTTTAAAGTTAAAAACGAATTTCTCAAGTATGGGGATGCATAATCAATTTATACAAAAAATGTGAGAATGACCACTATCTCGCATCAGCAAAAGTGAGCAACTAATTGCAGAATTTTGACAATATTCTTTATTGAACTCCCTTTTCTGTTAATAATGTATAAATGTATTTAAATTTCCATTCAAAGTGTTTTCCACTTGCATTAATCGTAATCAATGCAGAAATTCTGACGGAGGAATCAGTAATATTTTCTGCAAACTTTCACTCTCAGTGCGTGACTGCAGGTAAAATGTCTTTTCAGCTTACTAGACCCACCAGTTGCTGCTCCCAACCGGGAAGGTGACAGTGGGTCACTGAATTTTTTATGAAGGGTACGTCGCCTGAGAAAAATAAATGTTATTTTCTTTCAGGAACTGACGCAGGCTTACAAAGAGCAATCTTTTTCTTCGGAACAACGTCACCATGATCTATTTGGTAAAGTCCCCGCCAAATTGTTAACAAGTTCTCTGAAGTACTGTTTGTCCAACCGGCTGAATTGTTCTTTCTTAGCAGGGACTGTGCTAAGACGTGTGCGTTTTGCAAATGCTCCGTTAGGTAGTAGGCAGAGATGACCTGGAGGCTATATAGTTGGCGTGGGAAAACCTAAAGTGTTGTATTCTTCTAGTGCTTTCATTGCGTTTCTAAGTGTGAAACTCGTACTTGAATACACATTGTGATTCTGAATGTGAAGTTCGTATTTAGATACACATTGGGCTCCGAAATGTATTACTCGAAATTAAGTACACATTGCGTTTCTAAATTTTAAGACTGTATTTACGCACAGATTGCGTTTAAATGTGAAGCTCGTATTTAAATAAACATCGTAATCAAAATGTACACATCATATTGAAGTGCACATTGCTTGTCTAGATGTGGAGCACATTTTTATGTACTCTTTTGAATGAATCTGCAAATTTCATTGAATCTGCTGAAGTATTGTTTTGAATTTAAAAAAAGGAAATTCAAATATTGTAGAAACTCTATTAGTCATAATGTATAGATTTATTGTATTGAACGCCATTTTGGGATGGCATTATATATTTGATAATTATGTTAACTATTCATTGAAAGTTCAACATTTAACTGCAACTCAAAATTCGATTTGAAAAATAAAAATGCTCATCCAGAACATCATCTTTTCGAAAACGTGTATCTCTTTGATACGATATTGTTTCTTTACTTCAACAAAAAATATTCGATTTGTTGAAGTAAATGTCGGATTCTTCCACTGCATTTCCTGACTCCTAAGAAATCAGCAGCGAAGAAAACAAAGAAAAAAATATTATCACAAAATAGAGAAATCCCACTCGTAGAGCAATGGAGGGACGGTTGAGAGTTCGATCAGTCCAACAATGGATCAAATCGTTGATTTGCATAGTGTGCAAAGGAATGAGGTTGGAGGTTGGACAACCGTCCTTCGTGACCCTTTGGTTCAGTAGTCCACCCTTGAGGGACACCGGCGGCGACGGTCACCGAATTTTTTATGAGTGGTGCGGCGGTCGTGGCCTGGGAACGGAAATTGCCCACGTGATTGTGCAGTCCACGAGAGAGTCCCGATCTTTCTCCCTTCGTCCGTTCGCTTGCCGCCTGTTGCTCCTACCTGCACCTCAGGCTTTTTTATGGAGGGGATGCAGGGTGGGGGGTGTGAGAAAAAAATCGCAGGGCTGAAGGCCGAGCGGTTTTTTCATCATGGCGCTGCCCTACACTGCCCCTTCCACTAGCCTCCTGATGCATCTTTGTCTGCCCTGTCGCACCGGCCGAGGTGGCTCAGGACAGCAACTGATTTCATTGCAGTGCCTCTGACAGGGAGGTGCAGTGTACAGTAGTGCTCAATGAAACCACATCACGTAAAGGAAACGGGCATTCTCCGTTTTCCTAATTCAGTTTGCTCTCAATTGGTACTCATATATTTTATGTAGATTATATGATGTTTCTGATTCCATTTTCTTCATAACTCACTCGATTGTTTTGCAATTCAAGGGGTGTATTTCAGGATTCTATTGCAGATTATAACTGTGAGCAAGATGAAGTGTTTTTTGTTGTATGTTTTTTTGAGCACTACTGTGTGTTTTATCACATAGAGAAGGCGGTGTTCTTTCTCCGCTGGATTATGAGGTCAGAGG
Organism: Acheta domesticus; assembly: GCA_031308135.1. Taxonomy (NCBI): domain Eukaryota; kingdom Metazoa; phylum Arthropoda; class Insecta; order Orthoptera; family Gryllidae; genus Acheta; species Acheta domesticus. The sequence goes on from JAHLJT010005437.1 coordinate 48,059,603, forward strand.
ACGACCTGTACTATCGCCTTCTGGAGGTGTTCCCTTCCAGGTATCTCCATCACCGCCCCAAACCGGGACAATCTCTTAGATTCCGACAGGTCTCCCGAAATGTGTGGTAGTAGTGCATGTGTGTGTGTGAGGATAGAACAAGAAAGAAGAATAGATCTTACACGGTCCTTGACCCGTTTGTTAGATCTGATCAGCTCCGGAATTCGCCTTGAGCTGATCAGAAAAATACCTGATCAGAGGAGTTTACCGTTAGAAGTCTTATCTACACAGCGGTTGAATTCGACTTAGCTAGTGTCGAAAACCCTGCCACCAGCGCGGGGACTGGAGCCCTAGGACCTTTCGGTCAGAGGCACTGCAGTGACATCACTTGATGCCCTGAGCCACCTCTTGCCGATCCCACACAATGAGGGCGGAGAACACAGGGAGGGGGAGCTACGGGGACCCAGGCTCGTATGCACATCTCGACGCGCAGTTTTTTTTCTCACGCGATGTATCCCCTTCATAAAAAATGCCGGCGCAGCCGCGTGTGTTGGGTAGACAGGTACGAGAGATGCAACGAGGTTAGGGAGCGGAGAGAGCAGAGTTTGTGGCTGTCCGATGCAGTGGTCTGTGATGCAGGATAGGGGGCACAAATATGAAAGAACTAGGAAAACCCGGCAGACGTTGTTCTGCCCTTCATCTCCTTCTTTCCCCCTCCCCTCACCCTCTCACTCTCCCTCCCTCCGTCACCTGTCTGACTCTGCCGCTCTCTGCCCTTGTCATTCACATTTAATTGCAGATTCTGCACATCTCTGAGCAGATGAGGTAATATCGGGAAACGCCGGACCAGCAAAAATGTAATAGAATATTCAAGAAGGTTTCATCCTATAGATTACGGTGTGAGAAACGTTTTCTTTGACCCTTCGGCCTCAAAATTTTAGTTTTTAAACCTATAGAAAGCATTGTTTACCAGTTATTTAACGATATAGATTCAAAATCCTACCGAATGTGTTGCGGGTTGCATTTGACGTAAATATTTAGTTTTGTTCTACAGCGCAATGTAGTGGACTTACAACAGATTTAACAGCACATAAACCTTCTCTGTGAAAAAAACATGTAGCAGTGCCAATTTTCATGGAGATTGGTCTCACGGTGTCCGAGTTTAGCTCTTATATACCAACATCCATTTGTATATATACATAGATAATGATTATCAAACGTATCCAATATTTAATATATAACAAGCTATGATTGTTTTTAGACCGGTCGGTTCTAGGGTGCAAGTCCCGACAGTAGCGGGATTTTGCTATTTGGCTAGATCAGTCATTGACCGGAGAACAATTGTAACGAGCCGTTACCTGGCTTTCGGAAGTTTTCCGCGCTTTCTTCGATCAACTACCAGGCGAATGCTGGAGCAATACTAAAACAAAAGGGTAACGGATCGCGCGACATCTTTCCTTCCTCTCCCTTGGCCTATCATCCGTTACACACACTTGCAGGTTACAGTACCATACATGTCGCGAGACCAGTAGAGTTTGCCCGGGTGGGGCGGTGCCCCGCTGAAGGAAGATACCTGGACGTGGAAAACCCCGCTAGCCAATGTGTAGGTCGATACCGAATCTCGCCATCCAGCTGGGAATAATCACAGCCATTTCCCTGCAATAACATATCCACTACACTTACGGGACCAAATACCGTAGCATTCAATACTCCCTGAAACACGCCCAGGAATCTAAAAACTTACTCAATGTTCAGCGTCGGTGGTGTAACGGTTGGCGTATCGGACTGTTGTACCCAAGTTCGCGGGATCAAACCCGATCTAAGCCGTGGACTTTTAAGGACGAAGAAATCCTTCGTACGCCTTCCTTCGGGGAGGGGGGGAGTAAAGCTGGCTGTCACACGTTGTAGATTTACTGCATATAAAATATCCTCAAGCTTAAAAAAAGACTGAGCTAAATTCTAATCATCTGTTTCGTCGCCCCGTTCACCAGTCGGTGAAAAGAGTGTAGCTAAACTTGCGTGTCAGACGGAAGAGCAGGCCTCATGGCCTGAGTCTCGCCACCTAAAATAAGGCAATTCAATTCAATGTCGATTTCGGCTGCTAGTTGCGAATTTTTTCGAATGAAGTCAAACAATTTTGCTCGCAGTTGATCTGTAGAGAGTGGCGGATATTTCGAGTAAACTAGCGGTTTCGGATGCGGAGCGGATTCGGATGGTTTAACAGTCAGCGTATCGGATTGTGGGTTCAAACCCGATCGAAGCCGTGGATTTTTAAGGGCGAAAAAATCCTTCGTACGCCTTCCTTCGGAGGGGAAGTAAAGCCGGCTGTCCCATGTTAGTAGATTTACTTGCATGTAAAAGACCCTCAAGCCTAAATGAAGCCTCTGAGTTAAATTCAAAATCGTCTCTTTCGTCACCCGAGATAATACCTTCTTTCTCCGCTAGATGGTGAAAGGAAGCGTAGCGACATTTGCGTGATCAGACGGAAGAGCAGGCGTCATGAACTGAGTCTCGCCACGTAAAAGAAGGCATTAACTTAACTTAACTATGACTTTAGCCCAACATTCGAATAATACATCAATTCAATTCACTCGCAAAACTTCCGCCTTGCGGACCACTGTAACGCGGTTCACGGGAGGCGGCTGGGGGGAGCGTTTGGCGTACGTGGTCTCGTCGCTTCTCATAAGGAACCGCGAGAGCCGTAAAGGCAGCAGAGAGGAAAGGCGGCGCTGGGAAGTGGGGAGTCGAGGATCAGTTGGAAAGCCTCCTTGATGAATGGACACCTCACAAATCACAGCACGTCCTTCTTGTACCGCCGCGAAAGATACGTTGTATCACAGGATGCTTCTGATCGAATTATTTCCAGCTTTCTTGTAAGAAAGTTGGAAAGTAAGTTCAACTGGTGTCCTAAGAAAGTAGGGAAACTTGTAACTTATAAAAAATGGAAACATTTAAACGAGTGTCGTTTAAATGTTGTGTGTTAAGTGTCATTTAAATGTTGTCGTCGAGTGTCGCAAATAGTTTTCGCAGTATTTATGTCGTTCCTCATATCACACTTCATGAATACTCTTGAACTTTTTATTAATAGGAGAGCGCCGTTTTAAAAAACGTTATCACCGTTTCAAAGGACGAATTAAAGAAACTTAACGTGCATCGTAATATAAATCATAGCCCAAAATATGTATTTCTGCCTCCAATGATTTTATCAGTGCGATGATATGGCAGTAGCTTTATCTACTTTTATTCATTTGTTTTCAGAATGTTAATACCTGCTCCAGCGCCAGAATTGTGTGAATTTGTGATTATAAACGAGCGAAGATATCTTTTCCATCAGCGAAATTCTGTTTAATGAAACTTAAACTCGTTGAGATATGTATAGGATGTGCCGAGTTAGTTACGTTTTAGTCAAGCCTCTCGTGAGGTGGTGGCAAAAGCATCTCTCTGAAACCCCAAAGCTGCGGTCAAAGTGAGGTTGATTTTGGCCGAAAGTTTGGTCGGCTGACGGACGTTTTCATCTTATGAGCCGAATTCTTTCAAAAGTGAGCTTCAAAAGAGGAAATTATCATAATGAACCCTACCTGCTCTGACGGCGGCTGAAACAAATCTTCTGTCGGAAGAAGTTTGGTTACTGTCGTTTACTTTCAACCAAATTCAGTTGAAGACTCAACGGGCATCTGCGATACCAAGACCATCTGCAATATATGAAGATGGTCTTGAGCATGTTTCTCGCAAATGATTTCAAAAATGAGCTAAGGAATTATGGAAATATTCCGACGATTTCGGGTGTAACTTTCGGATAAATCAAGTCGGACAATTTCGTAGTCATCCGGTAGCAAATCACCGATTTTCGGCTGCAGTGTGTCCGTGGCCTTATGAGAATATTTGGACGATTTTGGGAGTATTTGCAAATCTTTTGCGGATGAAGCAAGTCAAACAATTTTGCTCGGAATCATTCAGTAGACAACGACGGATATTTCGAGTGAACTGTGACTGTAGCCCAACATTCCGCTATTTTTCAGATGAAATAAATCGAACGTTTTCGCTCGCAATTGTCCAGGAGCGAACAACCTATTTCCGGCCGCACTGTGACCGCAACCGTCTAACAGGAACATTTGGACGATTTTCGGTGCAACTTTCAAGTTCTTTTTATGTATGAAGTACATACGTCGGACGATTTCGTTAGCGGTAGTCGGCAGCGGACGATCGATATTTCGACTGCACAATGACTGTAGCTTAAGATTCTGGTGGTTTTTGGATGACGTAAGTCGAACGATTTTGCTGTCAATCGTCCGGTAGGAGAACGACCGATATTTCAGCTGCATTGCGACAATAGCCTTTTTTTGGGGGGGGCGCGAATTGGCCATCTCGGGATCCACGCGAACACACCGGGCTCAGTCATATTAATGGAGGGTAGGTGCACGTGCCTTTATGAGGGATCAACATTTTTATGCTCAATCTTCACACCCTGGAGGATGAGGTGAAATGATAATAATGATAGTAGGATGAAAATTGACCATCAGAAACAGAGACACTCACAAAGATAACCAAGCCCGAGGCGAGACTCGAACCCGCGATCCTTCGGTCCGAGACCGCCAGGGCACTACTGCTTTAGTGATCTCGACTACCCGGATCGGCTGTGACGGTAACCTTCTAAAAAATGTATGATGTAAGTCGAACACTTTCGCTTGCAATCGTCCGGTATACGAAAGACCGTTATTTCGTCTGGACTGTAATGGTAAAATTTAACTATATGTGTGCTATAATGGTAAAATTTAACTCGATGGACCTGCACTGTGACCGTAACCTTCATTCTGGTATTTACGGATGTAAGTAAATCGCTCGATTTCGGTAGCGAACGACCGTTATTTCGTCTGCACTGTAATCTGAGCGACTGTGCGCTACAGTGGTAAATCGGGTGGCAAGTTAACTCCATGGACCTGCACTGTGACCGCGTAGCCTTCGGCAGCCGTAGGCGGGCCGAGATGGCCGGCGGAAAGCAGGCAACAGGGCAAGCACCCCCGCTCTTTTTTCTTCTTTTTTTTCTAAGACGCAGCCTCCTCCCAGAGCTGCAGCCTTTCGTTTATAAAAAAAAGAGAAGGCCGCTGGCAGGCGGACGGGGTAGCAACCCCTGCGCCGCGAATGGTGCCACAGGCTGCACCCGAACGGAAGCCGCTGTTGGCTCCTGAAGAGAGGGTCTGTGTTCGGCTGACCGAAGTATCGTGTTCCTTCGATCAGGATTCCTTCATTGGAGGGCAGCTGCGAAATTTTTTTTAGAGTTCTGTGAACTGGGGTTGAGACTGGGGTGCTACGGCCGTAATGTACCTGCTGGAAGGGACTTTGCGATACTTATTTTTCAGTATGATACCAACCCTTGAAAAAAATATCGAAACTTTAAAATTTTACGAATGTCTAGTTTCAATGTATGAGGGGCTGAGAATGTAAGTGGTGTGAGTCAGTTTGATCTAATCGATGAGGAAAAAAATGTGCATTTGTTAATACCAGCAATTCTGTTGTCAGGCTATGCCCTCTATCTTAACAGTAGTTCAAAATTACTGTTGCTAAAATGTTTAGTGAAAAAAATCAGAAGAGAAAAGGAGAGTCAGAGAACCTTCAAAAGTAGTAGGTCCAGAAAGTACTGAAAAGAAAACAGAAGAAAAAGTACTAGAAAAACCAGAAGAAAAAATTAGAATTTTTTCCTGCAGCTTTACAATTCTTTCTCTGTATTACGAGAAATTAATAATGATAAATAATAATGAAAACAAAAAGGGGAACTAGTTGAAGCAAAAGGATCAAATGAAAGCGAAAGAGCAGAAAAAGAAGGAAAAGGAGGGAAAGAGCAGTAGAAAAAGTAAAAAAGGAAAAGGACATTAGGTACAAAAAAGAAGAAATGTCGTAGCAGATAAAACATAAGAAGACATGAAATGGAAAGAAGCAGAGGGCAAAAAAAATAATTGAATAAACAGAATAATTAGTAAAAGAGGAAGAGGAAGAAGAAAGAGCAGCCGAAGAAGAACAATGAAGGAATAGCACAGAAGACGAAGAAGAATAACAAATAGAAACAGCAGAAGAACAAAATAAACAGCAACAAAAGAATAACGAAAAACAAAATATGAAGAACCAGAAGAAGGAAAAGGAGAAGAAGAAAAAAGAAACGGCAGAAATCACAAAAACAAAAGAAGAGCCTAAAGCAAAAGCAGAAGACAAGAGAAGAACATGAGTAAACAGCAATAGAAGAAGGAAATTAGAACGAAGATGCGTAGTCACTGTAAGAAAACGGCGGAACCCGCAGAGCCCTAAGCCCAGTCTTTGATTTTTCCTTCACAGAAGTCCAGTGGAGGCAGGAGTTCATTTGTCTAAAAATATTTGCAATTTGAACTACTCTCATGCAGCTTGAATAGTGAGAAGAGGCTGTATCTTTCATGTACTAGCTAAAACTATTTTAATTCCAGCTTAAATCTAATAAAAAAATTTCTGTTAGACTCTTTTGACTTCTTAATTTGAAATAAAAACTTTTCATTCTAATTTTTTTCTTTACAACTAATGGTTCCAAACCTTTAGAAGCGTCAGCAAAATGAAAACTAAAAGCAAAGGTAGAAGACAAAGAACGAGAAGAAAGCGCAGAAGTTCACGAATAAACAGAAATAGGAGAAGAATAACAAATAATCTAATCCTTTTTACAATCACGTAACATTCATACCCCCAGGCTTGGGTAATATATAAAAAAAGGGCGCAGGTTTTGGAACTCCGTTAGCCGGCAAAAGTGGAATTAATCCGAATCTAAAGTGCCAAATTCACACATTACGACTATTGTAATTAATATTTTTAGTTTCTGTCTATATTTTCAATTATATCAATATGTTGGCCCATCACCCATCATTTGAAAGACAGAAACATTTATTGATAAAACAGTTTATATAATATTAAATAACTGGTTTCTATCATCAGATGACAAAACAAATAAATATAATATTATATTTATTTGTTTTGTCACCTGATGATGGAAACCAATTATTTCCGAAATGTTGTGAAGAATATGTATTTCATTTAACATTATATAAACTGTTTTGTCAAGAAATGTTTCTGTCTTTCAAATGATGGGCCAACATATTGATACAATTCACGACCATTCATTGACCCCACTCCCTCCCAGTGCACCCGTGTTCCAATTGGGCCTCCAGCACCGCCTCCGCTGCGCGCTTTTTCTCTCGCGGGCCTCGCGCGTGGGTGCGCGGCGCGGGCGGCGCTTCCTTCCGGCGCGAGGGAGGAGGGGCGGGGAGGGAGGGGAGGGGAGGGGAGGGCGCTCTCCCAGAGGCCGCGGACGCAGGGGGCTTTGTTCGCGCCGGGAAGAAGAAGGCGGCGGCCGTGGCCCGCGGCTAAGCAGGCGACGGCGGTGAAGGCGGTGACTGTGGCGGAGGTGCTGGCGGTGGTACTGGCGGCGTTGGCGGTGACGGTAGGCGGAGGAGGGGGTGGTGGTGGGAGGGATGGAGGCTGTGGCAGTGGAGGGGCGGGGGCGGCGGGCAGTGGGGTGGCTGGGGCGGCGACTGCGAGGGGGGTGGCGGTGGCAGTGGTGAAGCGGTAGAGTGGTGGTCCGGCGGGGACGGGGGGGGCATTGGCGGGGGCGGCGGAGCGGAGGGCGGTGGGGCGGTGGGGCGGCGGGGACAGGGGCGGGGGCAGCGGGACGGCGGGGACAGCGGGGGTGGCGACTGCGACAGGAGCGGCGGCGGCATGGGCGGCGGGGGGGCGGCGGGGCTGCGGGGACAGCGGCAGTGGCGGTGAAGTGGCGGGGCGGTGGGGCGGCGGGGGTGGTGGGGAGGCGGGGGCGGCGGGGCGGCGGGGCCGGCGGGCCGGTGGGGCGGCGGGGCGGCGGGGCGGCGGGGCGGCGGGGCGGCGGAGGCGGCGGGGCGGCGGGGGCGGCGGGGCGGCGGGGGTGGCGGTGGAGTGGCGGGGCGGTGGGGCGGCGGGGGTGGTGGGGAGGCGGGGGCGGCGGGGCAGCGGGGCGGCGGTGGCTGCGGGGACAGCGGCAGTGGCGGTGGAGTGGCGGGGCGGTGGGGCGGCGGGGGTGGTGGGGAGGCGGGGACGGCGGGGCCGGCGGGCCGGTGGGGCGGTGGAATGGCGGGGCGGTGGGGCGGCGGGGCGGCGGTGACGGCGGGGACGGCGGGGCGGCGGGGGCGGCGGGGCTGGTGACTGCGAGAGGAGCAGCGGTGGCAGGGGCAGGGGTGGAGATGTTGGGTCGTGAGAGTAGCCGGCGTCACTGCGGCCGATACGGACAAGCCGCCTAGCGCTCGGACAGGTTGCTTGGGGATGGTCGGTAGCAGTGTATTCACTGATCGATGTTTCCGGCCTCGTCAACTGCTGTCGTCGTTCATCCCGTTAGTGTAGTGGGTGTCTCGCTTGGCGGAGGGTGGTCATTCCTTCCCGGATAGATAGTGAGATCTGGGGCCGTCCGATAGTCGACATGAGGGGTATTTCCCCTCTCCAGGTATCTCCATATACGGAGCTTAGCCCCAACCGGGACAAACTCAAAACACCCGACTGGCTGCTGGCTCTCGGACACGCTGCATGGGATGGCAGGAAGCAGGGGCGGCGGGGCGGCGGGGGCGGCGGGATTGATTGGTGTTTCCGGGCGTGTCAACTGCTTTGGTCAATTGTCCCGTAGGTGTAGTGAATGTGTCGTCGGAGGGTGGAGGTGACTCCTCTGCTGGATGACGAGATCTGGCTGCCCTGTAGTTCGGCTCGGGGGGAGGGATCCACTGCAGTTATCTCCTCTTGCGATGCACCGCCCTAACCGGGGCCAGCTCTAAACTCCCGACTAGCCTGCCGACAGGTGGTGTGGTAGTGTAGTGCATGTAAATAAATTTGTACGTGTAAGTAACGGGTAATAATTGGGTAATTATTACCCGTTACGTAATACGTGTAAGGGTGAGGAAGGAATGATCGCGTGCGGCGCATGAACTTTTTTTTTTGATAATGCCCTGGCATGTGGAGAAACCTTCCAAAAACTACTGATCAGAGCAACTGGTCGCTAGAATTATCCTCCAAACAGAGGCTGAATTCGACCTAGCTAAATAGCTAGTATCGAAAATCCGCGAACCCTAGGGCTTCCCGGTAAAAGTCGCTGTCGCGCCAGCGGACAGTCTGAGCTACATGCAGTCGGTGTAGCGGATGTCCGGTAGGGTCAGTAGTGATGACCAGTAGCTTCAGGAACACTGGAAGAGGTTCGTAGTAGTTGGGAGGAAAGTGAACTACTTTGGACGGTTTTAAATCCGCCGGGATCTAGTTGGGTTTGATTTGTATCGGGTTCGAGTTGGGTTCCGTTCGCATACGAGTAAGGCTTGGTTTGGGTCGAGTTGGGTTCCATTCGCATACGTGTCACGCTTGGTTTGGGTCGAGTTGGGTTCCGTTCGCATACGTGTCACGCTTGGTTTGGGTCGAGTTGGTTTCCGTTCGCATACGTGTCAGGCTTGGTTTGGGTCGAGTTGGGTTCCGTTCGCAAACATGTCAGGCTTGTTTTGGGTCGAGTCGGGTCGGATCCCGTTCGGGTAGGAGTGGGGATTGTTTCGTATTCGGTTGTGGAATTCAATCATGAGAGCCATGAGGTTCGACTTCTTCTCGGTGCGGTTGCTGAAGGAAAATAAGATCAGACTCCTATTAAGCTTGATAGGATTTGGTGGTTCTAACCCATGGAGGGTGGCACGGTGGAAGCTGCACATATACGCATTCATACAAGAGGGCTCTTTTAGCTCTCCAAAGCAAAATTTCGGTTTCTGTAATCGTATAAAATTTATTCAAAGATTTTCCACGCCTGTTTCCCTTCACATCTCAAGAAGTATACCCACTACGAATATATATATATATATATATATATATATATATATATATATATATATATATTTTAATTTCAAGCTAGCAATTACATTTTTTTATTATTTCAAAAAATATATAGCTGAGGAATTCCCATTCGAAATTTCCCTCTTTTCTGAAAAACTTTCTTGTTCTGCTTTTATCGTGTTTGTACATTTAACTACGGCTACATTTGTTGCAAGAATATGAGTGGTGATTCATAGGGCTGAGTAATTTATTTCTGATCAAATTTCTTATTGAAAAACAGCTTCCTGTCTATGAATCTACTTTGTCTCTCAAGCGAATTTCGTTTACTCAATTTCTGTAGGAGTCCCTCGCCACTGCCCCTGAGGTCGTGCGTGGGAGGCGGTGATCCACTTTGCATCGATCGCCCACGAAGAAAATGTGAAGGTCAAGCTGCGCACCATCCACATTTTGAAACTAGCCCTTTAAAACAGAACACACCTCAGTTGAGCCGACCACAGAGCGGGTTTGAAATAACTAGATACCAATTGTGTGTGGAAGTAATATTTACTTCTTTTAATTTACTTTTCAATTTTACTTTCTTTTGTCATCAATATCCATTTTGCTGGTAAAGAGAAACACACTTCACATTGTGGATATATTTTAATTAATTACCGGAAACAAGTACACACAATGTATCAATTATTAAATTATTATTGTATTTTAATATTTTTCTTTTCTGCCTATATTACGTGTTATATATTATAAGTTGGTCCATCATTCATAAGACAGAAATCATTTAATCAGCTTTATATACAATTTTTTTTCACAACGTTTCGGAAACATATGGTTTCCATCATCAGGTGAGAAATAATTATAATATATTTTAAAAAATATATTTTAATATATTATAATTATTTCTCACCTGATGATGGAAACCATATGTTTCCGAAACGTTGTGAAAAAAAAATTGTATATAAAGCTGATTAAATGATTTCTGTCTTATGAATGATGGACCAACTTATAATATATAAATTATTATTGCTTATTATTGATTATTATTAATACTTAATTATTAATTATTATTCATACAAGGTGCACAATATATACAAATGGAACGTTATAAGAATCTTTGATGAATTCCAATTCATTTTCTTCCCATCAAGAGCGTCTCTAAAGAGTTTGCATTCAGGTGCAAATATCAGAAAAAATAATAAACATGAGATAAGAGATTGCGCTTCTAAACATACAAAATAAGGTTACTAAAAGTACCTGTAAAACAAAAGAATGATATGAAAGTAAGAGGCATGATGGCGATGCCTCTTGAAATCAATGTTTTTTTACTGACAATCTCGACAGTTTGGATTCCATTTATGTGATTACATAAAACATTACGCCTAGATTTTTATTAGAAGGATAAATGTAGTTCGAATTGTTCTGGGAATCAGTTAATATACATTTTAAAACTAATTTGTTACAACAAAAATGTTCTCCTTTAATTGCTGTTTCTTGTTATAATTAATAAAAATTGTTATCATTAATATTTTTATTTTTAATGATATTATTATCATCACTACCTAAGTTATTATTATTATAAACAAAATCATTGTCTTCATCAACACATAAGTTCTCACGAAACGAGATACCGTGTTTGGAAGATATATTACCGTCACTTTCTAAGAAATAAATTCGTCGGAACTCATTCATTTTTGAGATACTTGGGCCGAATATATGCCAATCCACTTAATAAACTATCCTTCATTGTGTTTAATTCCTAGATGATGGGATTAAGGTAGGAATAATTCATCACAGAGTACACTATTCAACTTTTGTCCCGAAACACATTGCATATTTTCTTATTGAAGTTTGTTTGTGGATACCTTGAACATTTCCCAGGCACAACGATCCATGAATATTCTATATGCTCTTCCTTTCGTGAGAAATTCTGGAAATTCTTGTTTTAATGCGTAAAGATGCCTCATTTTAAGCAACCATTTGACCTCATTCCAAAAATTCCTATTCAAATTGACACAAACATCACACGCAAAAGAATAAAATGGACCAATATCACAAGTTCTGTTTCAATTATCTTTATACAATATGCAATTATCTAATTAGGTTTTTAAGCTATACAATTTAGAATAACCTATAAGACGTTTTAGAAACAAATAATTGTAGGCCTATTTCGGCGGATGAATTTCCCTTGCCTTTGGTGGGATAAATCTAAATGTAAAAATGGAGAGTCAGGATATCAACTGATGTCACTGCAGTCTCTCTGACCGGGAGGCCGTAGGTTCGAGTTCCGACGGTGGCAGGATATTCGACCCTAGCTTGTCAGCTTAGGTCGAATTCAGTCGTTGTCTAGAGGAGAACTCTAGCGGCCGGCTGCTCTAATCGGTAGTTTTCCGTGGTTTCTTCCGATCAACACCAGGCGAATGCCGGAGCAGTACCCCTAACAAACGGGCCACGGACCGCGCGCGATCTTTCCTTCCTCTTCCTTGTCCTATCCTCTCCCCTTACACACACACTTACACTAACATGCATTACACTACCACCAGTCGGAGCTTAGAGCTTGTCCTGGCTGGGGCGGTGCCCTGAAGGTAGAAGATATCTTTAAAACAATAGTTTATTTCTTAATCTAATATATACATTTCAGATTGCCGTTTGGCTTAATGGCCGTTTGGCTTGGAAAAACCCTCTAGCCGCCGGGAGATCGGCTAGGAGTTCTCACCATCCAGCGGTGGAAGGTCACCGCCATCTTCCAAGGGAAAACATGCGCTACACTTACGGGACTAATGACTTTAGCATTTGACGCTCTCTGAATCACTGATAAGTCATCCCAATTACTATACCTCGGATTATCACGTTTCTATTGCACTCATCGACTTCTTGATCGTCGCTCATTAGAAAATGCATTCCACACGTGTACCTTTCATTTGTTTAGGTTTATCTACTCCTATTGTCGTAATGCTATCATTTGATGGCTGCAACCAGTTACATAATAATAGTCATTTCGACACAGTTTTCATTATGATACAGGTTCTTGACCAATCACAGAGAAGTTTACAAAGTATTGACACTTAATTGAACTTTGAGAATCGTTTCTAGTCAAATGTTTCGTTCGATTGTGTACCTTAAAATTGCATTTGATATTATATTATACTCAATAGTTTTAATTTCTTTTATTATTACTATTTTTTCGTGGAATATTATTTAGAATAAATTGTATCGTAATTTCACTTTGATCCTATTTGACTAGCGCAGTACTCCCTCGCCGGCGGACAGGTAACCATAGCCACCTGCGGCAGCGTGCGAGGGTAGATTTAGGTAGCTGTCCGCTAGGTGACCTTGGCTGAATCAACTGCCACGAAACTATTCAATGTAAAAGTTTTACTTATAAAAGTCGCAGAAAAATTACCGTACGAAACTCGGTGTAGTGGGTATTAATACACTCGTGTGAAGTTTACGATACTCCCTCGTTCCTCGCTCGTATCATAATATCACACTCGTGAAATAATACCCATCATTACATCATCGTTTCATAATGTATTATTCTTAATTAAATGATCATAGTATCATCAATAATATTGTTGTCATTACCAACAATACTATTTATTTCAAGAACACCTTCGATGGCTTAGCCATCATCATCAGTTTCTGCTATCTGGAAGCCACAAAAGACTACGTAGTCGGAACGTAGTTGTCGTTTTGTGGCTTCCAGACAGCAGAAACGGTTGATGATGGCTAAGCCATCGAAAGCTACTCTTGAAATAACATTGTTGACAATGACAACACCTGTGATCATTTAATTTAAAAGGCCAGCGACATTTCACCACAAACCCAATAGTATCTGTTTCTCCCCAAAACAAATCCTTCTCCGCCGCGATGGCACCTGTCTGCATACGGCAGGAAGGCGCGGACGCGGGAGCGGCTCAACGAATGTCAATGCTAGTGGGGGAGGAAGAGGGGGGGGGTGGAGTCCAGGAGGCCGAGGTCGCAGAGTGACCGCGCGCGCAGAGGGCCTTGACGCGTTGTCCGAGTTCCCAGCGCCCGCGCCCCCTGTGAACCGGCGCCGCCGTTCCCACCGCCCCCGCCACCCGCCACCCGCCGACGCCGACGCGCACGAGGCCAGCGCGAGCCAACGCTGCCACCTCCGTCTTCGTCGCCCCTGCTCGGGCCCACGGAGCTTCCGAACGTACGATTCGTTGTAACACGCCACCCTCACTGTGCTGGATACTCGGATTGATATGAAATTTTACCAGCTTGTTCAGCACCCTTCCATACCCTTTCATACAATGTTTACGTGCTACGAAGCATTGCAATGGGTGCTTCAGAAGCATTGCAATGGGTTTCAAAACCCTTCCATACAAATGTTTACGTGCTATGAAGCATTGCAAGTGGTGCTTTTGCGACAATTAGTAGTAAGATCTTTTATAGACCTTAACGGCTTTGGAAGAGAGGAAATCGCTGCTCGTCCGCTTGTTCTGGGGCCGTTAATCACATCACCGCACCGCCAATATCGGCGTTCAGCAGAGATTTCTTCTCTTCCATAGGCGGTAAGGTCATGAAAGCATCTCAGTACTAATTGTCGCAAAAACACAACTTGCAATGCTTCATAGCACATAAAAAATTTGATGGAAGAGTTTTGAAACGTGCTGAACAAGCTGGTAAAATGATGAATTGATGTCAATCCGAAGTATCCAGCACGGTGAGTGTTGCGTACGAGTTTGCTGAAAAGTTGTGAAGTTTATGAAGTTGTGAAGGTTATAAACTCTCTGAAGGGTTTAGGGCATTTCAAGTTTTCTAGCATTTCAGTGTTTCAAGCGTTTCAGTATTTCAGGCGATTCAATATTTCAACAATTTCAGTTTTTAAGGGGATTTTGTGTTTCAAGCGATTCAATGTTTCAAACGTTTCAACGTTTCATGGATTACGAAGTGTCATGAATTTGGAACAGAGTCTCACAAATCCCCTTTCAATCGGCACATGCTCAAATTCATACTTTCTTCTGTTTCGTGGTTTTGAAAACGTTTAAATTTTACTCCGTCTCCTCAATCTTTATCAACCCTACTCGGGCCCACGGAGCTTCCGGACGGACGATTTGTTGTAAGCGGTTGAAGTTTATAAACGCTCTTGACGGTTTGGGGCATTTCAAGGTTTCTAGCATTTCAGTGTTTCAAGCGTTTCAATATTTCAGGCGATTCAATATTTCAACAATTTCAGTGTTTTGTGTTTCAAGCGATTCAATGTTCCAAACATTTCAACGTTTCATGGATTACGAAGTGCCATGAATTTGGAATGGAGTCTCTCAAATCTCCTTTCAATCGTCACATGCTCAAATTCATACTTTCTTCTGTTTCGTGGTTTTGAAAACGTTTAAATTTTACTCCGTCACCTCAGTCCTTTATCAACCCTACTCGGGCCCACGGAGCTTCCGGACGGACGATTCGTTCTAAGCGGTTGGAAGTTTATAAACGCTCTTGACGGTTTTGGGGCATTTCAAGGTTTCTAGCATTTCAGTGTTTCAAGTATATTACAAGCGATTCAAGGTTTCATGCGTGTCAGTGTTTCAAGAAATGCAGTATTTCAGGCGTTTTTGTGTTTCAAGCGATTCAATGTTTCAAGAGTTTCAGTGTTTTTAAGCTGTTTCAATGTTTCAAACGTTTCAATGTTTCAAACATTTCAATATTTCAAGCATTTCAAAGTTTCATGGATTTTGAAGTGTCATGAATTACAGTGAAATAATTTGGAACGGAATCTCTCAAACTTCCTTGCAATCGGCACATGCTGAAATATATATATTTTTCTATTTCGTGATCATTAAACGCTTGTATATTACGCTCTTGTCTTAATTTAATTAATTCATGTTCACTTTACTGTTGTAATAGATACAAATCTTCACTTCAATAAATCAGTGAAGATATTTAAATTAGGATACGTAAATAATAACCAAAATGAAATTTATATATTGTATTTAACATCTCTCCGCACGTCATTAATATTTACTTTAAAGGTATTTTTGTACTTTAATGCAGTTTTGGTTACAAATTATTCAAATGATCTCTTAT
The DNA here is from genome assembly GCA_031308135.1 of Acheta domesticus. Taxonomy (NCBI): domain Eukaryota; kingdom Metazoa; phylum Arthropoda; class Insecta; order Orthoptera; family Gryllidae; genus Acheta; species Acheta domesticus. Next base: position 48,075,452 of record JAHLJT010005437.1, read on the forward strand.
GAAATTCCATGAAACCTAAATTCTTATGAACGATAAACCAAGTATAGTTATCTCCTGTTTGCTACGCGTGTTTCGTAGCGAAAAATTTAAGCACATTGGAAGAGATTTTGTCCAAAGTGATTTATCTCAATGAAATACTATTTTTTCAGGAAGGGAACGTATCAACTTTGAGACACGTTTTCACGTATTGAACTGAAGACACGCATTCACATTCAATATTTTGGACATGTGATAAGATTGGGAGGAAAACGAACTCCAATAAATATTTTAGAATGATATCCCACCGGTAAAAAATCAAGAGGAGGTCCTAAACGTACTTGGATAAATGAAATTTCCTAAATTATGAAAATAAAAGGTTTAAATCAAGCAGACTACGCAGATATTTGGGAGAAGAAAATTAAAGAAAATAGTTGTAAGCAATATTTAAACCACAGGAAGTTGTGAAACTATGTTATACCTATTAAATAAATAAATTCACATTCAGACTTATAGTTCAGTCTAGGATTCAACGTATTTCTCATGGTAAAAAAAATGATCTCGCAGCAGCCCCTGGCGGAAGAAAAATACAAACAAAAATTTTTTTAAAAAACGTATGGGAAGGAGAATTTCGTCTTCGCGCGAAAGGTCAACGAAAGGAGCCACAACTTCGTTTTGACGCTGGGAGAACATCCACCATATTGCTGGCGACACGTTGCCCCACAGGAGTCAGTGCCGGCGGAAGGAAAATAAGATTTCCTTTGATCTTCCTGTGGGAATCATCTTGACATTTCGAAAACTCGCGAAGGATAGAATTCGCTTATGGCTGATGCCTTCCTCGTGGAACAGGCGAGAAAACTTCAAGAAAGAAAGCAGATTAATTTCTGACTTTTATTCGTTTATTTATTTACTTATTATTTATTACTATTTACTATTGTCAGAATATTTTTGCATTATTATTTATATAACATTAAGACTAAGACTATTTATTGCATTTAAAACACTAAGACTATTCGTTTAGAAAGAAAATTGACATTTCTACTCTACCAAACATCGTGGTTCTTGCTTTAAATGAAAGACAATGCGACACAAATGTGTTATCGCTCACTATTATTAACCTGTTTTATAGAATAAACACTGGAATTTAATATTGTCTTAAAATTAATAAAATGAACACATATCGACTGTCGTTTGTTCATGGCATCGTTTGTTTATCATGACGTGAAATTGTATGGTTCGGTTATGTTGGTTGTGATAGATCTATTCAAAACATTCGATGTTTCTTTGTCCAACATGAGCAAGTATGTTTGAGTGTAAGTTTATAATTAGCGAAACTTAGAATGAGATTTTTAAATGCAAAGATTATTGTGTTTATATAAACGCAGTATCATGCTATCGTTTGAAACATGTGTCCCTTCAAAAAATCCATGATTGTAATAATATATTTTGCAGTTATGTTTTTAAATTAAGATGGGTAGCAGGATTCCCTGCTGTAGTCCAGTACAAAATTCATATCCAGATTTTGGTAAAAATTAAACTTTTCAATTACACTTTTCAAAAACATGTATAACTGTTTTGATAGGGATCATGTTCCTTCAGAATTTATAATTTTAATTTTCTTTCACCCCTTATTAGTCTTGGAAATTATTTCCGAACGCCATCAAAAATACTTTGCAATAGTCTATTTTCAATGTAATGTATTTACACCGTACTTTCCCGTTGTAACTTTTCTACATTCTTTCCTGTGTAGTTTCATTGGTTCTGATAGATTTTTTTGTTTTTTTATTGCATTCTTGAAGGAGATGACCGAAGTCCATGAGTTCAGAGAACTGTCCTTTAGTCGAAGGATCCTGAGATTCGAGACCCGTCTCATCCCATTTTTACTTTCCCGTATACGTACGTATACACGGAGTGATATACGTGGTATAGGGAAAGTTATGTAATGCTTCGTGAAAAAGTGGCCAATTTTCGGCGGAAAAAAAATTAATTTCCGGGCCGTGATTACGAAAAAGTAGATAAAACCAGTTGCTAAATTAAGGAAAAAAACCCTAACACGTGGTGTAGCCAGAAACCCTCTTTTGTGGGTCCTTGATAGCGGAAAACCAATTGAAAGGAAAACGTCCGTCTGTCTGTCCGTCCGTCTGTGAACACTGCTAGCGCCTAAACCTAATTTCTTCCAAAATGGATATTCCCCGGTCGATCTGGTTAGTTCTTTCCTCGCGCCCGTAGCCCTGGCGAGGCGGTCGTTTAATGGCATGTAGGGGTTACATGCGCCGCAGCTCTCATCCCATCATGAATCCGTTCATAAGCATGATTTCTAGTTCATTGACTCATCTTTGTGAAATACAACCGTAATTATAATTGTGGAGACTGTTTTCCCCCTCTTGAATAGTCAAAACTTCCTGTCATGTGCGAGTAGATAAAGCGTGCCTGGATAGAATGTGGCATAATTATTACAAACAAACAAAATGTAAACAAAGAGTAAAATTTAAAAGAATATTAAAGTCTTTGAAAATAAGTTTTAAATAGATATATTTCTATTACGAAGTAAATATTACGCGATAGTTTCAAGTTTGAAATGCGGACAATTATTAAGTAACATTATTTCTAGTTATACTTCCACACTTGAATGTGTACAATTTTGACTAATTGTTTCTGAAGAGCAAGTCAAGATCGTAAGATTGGCAAACCAGGACAAATTTAAATGTAAATTTAGTAGTAATAAGATGAAAACCAAAAGTAATTAACACAATAGTTACACGAAATACTTTTCGATGAAAATGAAATTTCATTATGGATTTTCCATAGTTGATGCCTCAATGGAGGATTCTAGGTTTCAGGAGATCTTCCTTGTAAATACAAGTGATTTAGTAATTGTACGATCTTCTTTTTCCTTTGTGAAGTACCTATCATGCTACTAGGTCAACTTGTTTTTTGAAACCTGTTTCACTGCACCTGTTTAAATACACAGCGATTCATACGTGCATAAAGCTGGTTCCCAGAATGTAATTGTAGATTAGAATATTTACATGAAATAAAAGCAACTTCGAGCCGGTTTACAGGTATGGTGAATGAGGAAAAACAAAAATTGCACGATTTGGATGCAGTGCCATTATATTACTGTATCCCCCACTCTCATACTAGTATTAAATATTATTATTATTAAATAAATGCAGTATTTTCTGCGTAGGTTATAAAACTTGAATTATAATGGTGAGTTATGAGATAGTTCAATGTTTATTTTTTGACAGAACTGAAGAAAATAGATTGGGTTGAAACTAACATATTACAATAGCCGTGAAAGTAACTTACTACAATAACACTAACAAGCCTTAAATTATCTTCATATCTAGCGTTTGACCGATCTTCTCGATCTAATTCTATTGGTTACTTTTTAATTCAGGATTTTTTAGGTCTTAATTTGTAAATTATTTTTGGTATTTTGTGTAACATTTTAGTTATGTTTATTTATTTTTTATAGTAATAAGATTTCAGTATTTTAGATTCTATAATACATTCTAGGCGCCAAAAATAAGCTCTTAGAGTGTGAAAATATCTTGCATAATTTCTTGAATAGGCAGAGTAGATAGTCATTAAAATAAATATTTCATAAATTTTATTTTACTTTAAACTGTTTTATGAAAAAATGTGGCATGAATAATTCAGAAGAACAGAGAGGGAAATTGAATGCTAAATCCTCTATGCATTTCCATTCATAATCTTTTTATTAGCTGAAAATGAACACAAATCCACAACTTGGGTTCCTACAGCGTAGGGGTGCGACGTTCATCTCGATGTTTTCAAAATATTGTTTGAAACATCGATTTATAAAATCTGATGCTTATTCAACATCAATTTTAGTTAATGTTTTCATGTTTCGGCTTTTTTTGTGAAAGAAAAGTCCCGTAACTACAATTTTGTGAAAGTTAAAATACGATATAACTGATACCATTCAGTTTGTACTGCGTACATGTAAGATTTCCCTTTTCCCATACGGCACTTTTCCAGGAATCTCTGACCTGTTTAGATTACAATTAGCGCTCCGGAATCGGACAGAGTGTGGTTAGTGGTTATTATTTTTAACCGGTTTTACCTGTTAAATCTTAATATAAATTAACAATTACCTTGGCGAGCATTAACTTGGTGCTCGGCGAATGCCGAATGTATGGAGCCGCTTGAAATCGGTTGCTGGTGCCTTTCGTGCAGCCAGATTCCGCCGAAACCCCAAGAGCTACAGCATGGTTGCGTTGGTGCGTCTGGGAGGGAAGTGATCTCCTGAAATGAACGATCAGGCTTTAGCCTTAGTTTCGTTAATTGTTACTTTTGACTCGTTTTGCCAGTTAAATCTTAATATTACATTAATAAACGCGATTACTATCAAATTCAATTATGCTCCTTGCGAAATATTAGAGGATACTAAACCAGTTTTAAAACGTCGATATGTAAAAACCATCGATGGATTTTGGGGGAAGTTTTCTAACATCGATATTTTAGTTTTGAATATCGATACATACAAACATCAATGCTACGTTGACGATCTGTACTAAAACGCGACGTCGATTGCTAATCTTGGCTAATTTGCTACTTGCCGAGCAGCAAACATGCGGTGTTTGCCCCATCCTCAGCAAGGCTGTCTCTCGAAGCTACTTACCGTTCGCTGTATGTGTGGAGCCGCCGTTTTTTACACGCAATTCGGCGTGCACTGTGTCCTAGAACGTCAACATCGGTCGCAGGTGCCGCTCGTGCAGCCAGTTTCTCCGCAACCCAATAGGTGGGTGTGAATGAGTAGAATGAATGGCTATGTATATAATGAAACAAGAAAGAATGATGCTTGAATGGAAATAAACAAAAAGAACATTTCACAGAACATTTCATCAACATTTCTAGAAAAATTTTACTTAGGATTAAGAAAAACAAAATAATAAAAATTTTCTTTTAAGTTAGGTGTGCCAAAGTGCTACATTAGTAACTAGAAAATTAGATTCAAGCTAAAATTAAGTTAGTTTTAGTTAATTTTTGTTAGAAGAAGAAAAAAAATCTCTCCCTCTCAGCTGCTTAAGCCGCAAGGCAGCAGTTTACGTGTATACCAGTTCAGAATAGTACAGTGAAATATCTCGGTCTAAATATAGATACTAAACTGAACTGGAATCAGCACATTAATAGCAAAATACAACAAGCAAAAAATAAGCTACATCAACTAAAGCCCATCATTAATCGATCTTCTCAACTCCGCTTCCCAACAGCCATAACCATCTACAAAACCATCATCAGACCACTCCTCCTTTACGCCTGCCCAATTTGGATCTCCGCCGCAAAAACCAGCCTTAAAAAGCTTCAGATCGTTCAGAACCATTTTCTTAGAACCATCACAAATGCTCCTTGGTTTGTCACAAACTCACAGCTCCACGAAGAATTCCAAATTGACTCCATAAAACACCGTATGACATACCTCTCCACCCAGTTCTATCACTCTATACCACAAATCCCACACCTAATCAACTTCGGACTCCGGAAAACTCCTTCTCACAGAACCAGAACCAAAAATAGATATCCATACCAGACATTCCTAGTCAAATTTGCAGAAAAAGATTGTTTTTAGAGGGGTCTGGAAAAGACTTCCTCACTCAAATTAGTTTATGGTGTAATTTTAAGTAAATTAGAATGTAAGCCTTCTCCACATATGTATAGTATTGTATCTACTGATCTATGTATTCTCTGAAAAAAAATCAATAAATAAAAAAATACCAGTTCAGAAAATAAATTCCCACCTCCTCAGGGGTACTGTGGAGGGGAAAACGAAAAAGAAATTCTCCGCAACTTGGTCGCGTTGGTGTGTCGGGGAGGGAGGGGGCGGAGTGGAGGTCCAAGGTCACGGGGACATTCCTTCCCCGGGTGACCCTCGCGAGGGTGGCGGAGGGTGGCGCGGAGGCGGCGATGGCCGAGGGCGAGGTCAGATTTCCAGCGGTGGTCTCCGGGTCCCGTTATCCTCCCCCAGCCTCTCCAAGGGGATGGAAGAGGGGGGCGGGGGCGACGCGAGGGAGAGATGTGGGCGATTGCGTGATGGCTTCCGCCCGCCCGCCCGCCCGCCCGTCCGACCGGGCGGCGGTCCTCTGCTCGGCTCGGCCCTCGCAAGGGGTGGCCCTCGTCCGCTGGCCAGCCAGTTCCGGCTTCTGAAGCAGTATGTTCTTGGCTGTCCGGGATGAACCGCGTCTCAGTCGGTTTTGCTGACGTTTCGGCCATCTTGCTGTGGCCTTCACAGCGTCAAGCAACGTCACACAACGTCAGCAAAACCGACTGAGACGCGGCTCATCCCGGACAGCCAAGAACATAATGACTCCGGCCTGCGGAAGCCTACGAACCTTCTGAAGCAGGCCCATGCTGAGGATGGGGCAAACACCGCATATTTTTGCTCGACCAAGTAGCAAATAAGCCATGATTAGCAATCGACGTCGTGTTTTAGTACAGATCGTCAACGTAGCATTAATGTTTGTGAGTATCGATATTCAAAACTAAAATATCGATGTTAGAAAACTTTCCCCAAAATCCATCAATCTTTTTTAAATACCGACGTTTTAAAACTGGTTTAGTATCCTCCAATATTTCGCTTCCCAGCAACCGATACAAGAACGGAGTACATACCTAGGTCACTCCAAGAGTAATGCACATGACTTTTTTAAAAATTCATTTTCTTTTCTACGTCTTTGCTCTTTACAGATTTCGTATTATCATTCTTCTCGCTTGAATTCGTATTTATTTCAACCTGTTTCCGCAAGTGTTGCTCTCGTAGCACTCGATCAAGATAGTTGCTGCATTACGTGTTCGTCAGAAGCAACGTGCTGTGACAACAAGAAAGTCACAGACATTCACAAGATGTTAAAAATGTGAATGGAGATGATGCTGTTGATCACAGAGTTAGTCGGTGGGATTTCAGAGTTTCTGGTCAATTAGGGCAAGCGAATACTCAGAATCTCCCGCGCAGAGGCATACCGCGCCCTTCACGTTTTCCTGACAATGTGCAGCTCATTCACAATCTCGTTTTGGTTGACAAAAGAGTAACCGTGAAAGAATTGTCAATGAAAGTGGAAACAGGAGAAGCGAGTATGGGAAGAAAGTTGGAAGAACTGGAACTGAAAAAAAAAATTCTGTCAGTTGATTTCCAGGAGATTATGACTCCAGTGTGAAGGCTGCTAAACAGTGGTTCAGACGTGCTGGCCCAGGCTTCTACCGTGCGAATGTACATGCCATTCTTTCAAGGTGTCGTAAGGCAGTAGAAATAGACGGAGATAATGTGGAGAGGTGACTTTTTGTTCCTCAAAGATGGATCAACATGCTGCAAAAATAGCACAGGTATGGAAAATAAATTGAATGTTTAAAGAAAATTGTTGTGCATTACTTTTGGAGTGACCCTCGTACACGTTCGTTATTCGAACCACTTGTTTGGAATCGCGGATAATTCGAAATATTCAATGGTTCAAGCAGGACGCGCTCGTCCAATCGGCAGCCTGCTCCGGCTTCTGAAGCGTGGTTCTTGCACGTCCTTCGCCACGTAAAGTCATGTTCGTTTGGCGAGTAAAGTTGTGTTCGTTTGGAGTGAAAAGTCATGTTCGTTTGGCGAGTAAAGTTGTGTTCGTTTGGAGTGTAAAGTCATGTTTGTTTGGCGAGTAAAGTCATGTTCGTTTGGAAGTAAAGTCATGTTCTTTTGGTGAGTAAAGCCATGTTCGTTTGGAGTGTAAAGTCATGTTCGTTTGACGAATAATTCATGTTCGTTTGGAGTGTAAAATCATGTTCGTTTGGAGTGTAAAATCATGTTCGTTTGGCGAGTAAAGTCATGTTCGTTTGGCGAGTAAAGTCAAGTTCGTTCGGCGAGAAAAGTCATGTTCGTTCAGCATTTGTTACTTTTTTGAACAACTGGTTTGTAGGAATCGCGGATGATTCGAAATATTAAATTCAATACCCAGAGTAAGTCGAAGTTTCGGATATATCGAATTATCGATTTAATCCAGCCATTCTTGAGGAGTGGTTGCCCCGTCCGGGACGCGTTCCTCCGCTGAGCAGCCAGCTCTGGCTTCTGAAGCGTGGTTCTTGCAGTTCCTTCGCTACACAGCATGGGGTCCAAGCAAGAAATCTCATGTTCCTTCGGAATTAGATCCTTATTTAAACAACCTGGATTGATTGAAGTCTTTGATAATTCGAAGAATTGGATAATTCAAGACCATTCGTAATTCGAAGTCTCTAATATTTCGAATCATTGATTAAATTTGAAGTCATTCCTAAGGGGTGGCCGGGATGCAATCGTCTTTCACGTGATTCCTGTCGGTCCTTGGCTTTGCAGCAAAAGGCTGCTCCACACATTTGGCATTCGCCGAGCAGCGAGCTATTGCTCGTCCTATCCCGACCAGCTGATGTGTTCGGTGAATGTTCGCTCCCTTTGATATGTCCAAAAGACCGACACGCGGTGGGTAGGGCGAGCGCCGAATGTTCGTCACTCGGCAAATAGCAAGCAATACCTACACACTACTCGGGATTCGGCAAGCGGTTTCGCTGTTCGCCGAATAATGAATGTGTGGAGCCGCCTTAAGGTCCAAGAGAATAACTTGATGTTCGTTTGGCATTATGTACTTATTAAAACAACTGGATTGATTCGGAATCGCGGATAACACGAAATATTGAATAGTTCAAAATTCCGCATAATTCGAAGCCTGATATTTCGAATTATTGATTTAATTCGAAGTCATTCCTTAGGAGTGGTCTCCCCGTATGGGTCGCGACTGGTCGTCTGGGCCCTCTGGGCAGCCACCTGCGGCTTCATCCTTCTTCGTAAAGGTCCTTCGCTTCGCAGCTACTGGTCTGAAGGTAGCTCCACGCATTCGTTATTCGGCGAGTAGCGAGCAACCGCTCGCCGAATCCCGAGTAATGTAAATGGGTTGCTTACTATTTGCCGAAGTGACGAACATTCGGCTCTTGCTCTACCCACCGCGTGTCGGTCTTTTGGACACATCAAAGGAATGCGAACGTTCGCCGAACACACCAGCTACTCGGGATTGGGCGAGCAGTAGCTCGCTGCTCAGCGAATGCCGAATGCGTGGAGCCACCTTAAAAGAGTAAACTCATGTTCGTTCGGCGTTAGACACTGATTTGCACAACTGAAATGAAGGAATAACGGATAATTCAAGGCTCCAAATAATTCGAAATATTTGATATTTCTAATTACCGATTTAAATCGAAGTCCTTCCTCGGCGATGGCCCTCTGAGCTGGGACGCGCTTTCCTTCCGCCTGTCCTTGGCTACGCAGCTTCTGAGCTAAGAGAGTAAACCCATGTTTTTTCGGTGGTAAATACTGATTTGAATGACTATATTGTAACCCTTTAACTGCTACATGCCGTCCTACTGAGAGTCACGCGTCATGCTTCTCGCTATGGGCCCCGTTGCGAGCTGAGCTCGCTCGCACACAGGTACCGCGCAAGGGGGGGTCTGCTAAAAGCAATCTTTAAAAACTGGAAGTACTGCAAAATAAATTTTTAATAAGTGTCTTAAAAGCTCCATGGTATATCAGAAATGATCAAATTTTAAAAGAATTATCTGTAGAACCTATAAAAACTTCGATTCTAAACTCTCTTCCAATTTCTACTCTTCTCTTTCATCTTGCCCAGCCACTCCTTTGTACAATCTAGGTAAATCAGTCAATTTGTTTTTCCACGAATCAAATCAAGATATTCTAAAGACCTACTGCATCGTCCTTAATAACCTGTAAAACAGATTCAATATGTATTTTTTAAATGAAATATTTTATGTATTTTTCTGAAGGACCTTTCCTGGGTATCCTTAGTAGTTAGTTTCAATATTATTGTTTTCAAATATTATACATGTATGATGAAGTGTAGTAAAAAATGATTGTGTATAATATGTAACATGAAAACCCTTGAAAGACATAATATTGTCAAACAAGGATAATAAAGAAACTATTTAAAAAAAGGTACCGCGCAAGACTTCTCGGTTATCAGTTAAGTCCTAGCGTCTGCGAACTCGTCCAGGGGCTCCCGGGACATCGCGGTTCCGCATATGATCTCGCCCAGAGACTCCCAGTGTCAATTTGAGTCAGCGTGCAGAAGCTACCATGCACGGACATATTTTGTCTAACAATATATCTAGAGCAGTCAAAGAGGTAGGGAATGGAGAAACAAATTCCGTGGTAGCAGATATCTTGTGGTAATCCATAATGGTAATGGAAGGTAAGGGATAATCAACCACAATAAGTATATAGTACTTATTTATATCACACCATCCCTAAAGTAAACTTTCGGGATCAAACTTTCCCGCCTTCAGGTGGGTCTCTAGCAAAGTAAACGGAAAAATGAAGTCTTTATGTTGATTTCTCATCTTTTCCTTTTTCTTTGCTAGAGACCCACTGAAGACGGGAAAGTTTGATCCCGAAAGTTTACTTTGGGGCATGGTGTGATATAAATAAATATTATATACTTATTGTGGTTGATTATCCCTTACCTCTCATTACCAGAATCGAGAAATGTTGGATAGTTCAAGCATAATAATTCGGAATCTCGGATATTTCGAATTGTCAAGTTGACGCTAAGTCATTCTTTAAGGGTGGCCTCCCCGTGCGGGACGCGCTGGCCCTCTTGGCAACCATGTCCGGCTTCCGAAGCGAGGTTCCTGCAGGACCTTCTCCACGCACCTACTCGTCTACGAGAGTAAACTCATGATTGTTCGGTATTAGCTATATATGCAATAATAAGGGAAGTCATCTCCGTCGTCTTTTAATGTATATGTTCAGAGAGCTTTTGCCATTATCTTCAGCCTACAGATATAAACAAAATAAAATGTAAATTAAATTACAAGTAAATACAAATGAGAGAAAGTGGGGGATGAAAGAAGTAACAATCTGAGCCCCGGTGGGATGCACGTGTAGCGTGAACACATGATGGCTTATTCTCGAAGTATAATTATAATAATAATAATAATAATAATAAAAATAATGTTACTCTTACTTCATACATCCAAAATAATGATGTTATAATCCCCACAGCAAACAAAAATGATTAAAACTTTATACAAACATATTCATAAAACTACCACCTATTAGGGAAGCGTCAGGAAGTGGACAAAACAAGAAAAATGTCTCGTTTTACAGAAACTACCCCAGATGTTGAACCCTAAGGAGATAAAGTAATGTTTATTTCTCGTTTACTAAAATTACGAACTTTTTTGAGGATTACTACTACGTTTACCCCGACCAATTCGATTGTTCTTGATGTTGCTGCTGTGATTGTTGTTCTTCTTCATATTGTTGTTATTATTAATAGTATTATTATTATTAATCATCTTTTAGAGTTTGGAATTTCCAATGAATCGAAGAAATACGAGTCCCTATTGTTAGAACTAAAAAAAAATATCAGATTCACCCCACCTCCGCTCCTAAGCCACAAAATCTTCCCGCACCTGCCGTCGCATCATATCATTTTTTTTCTTCCAGTCCGAAGGGCTCTTTTGGCGTGGTCCAGCGACGGACAAAAGAACCGTTAGGATCCCGCATCCCTCGTGATTCCTCTCCTTTCGAATTCCACGAGCGCGGTTTCGGATTCCTGGCCGCCCCGCCGCGGCTGGAGCAGGGAGTCCTCTCGGCCGATGGCCAAGGGCGGTGGCGGGGGCCGGAGAGGGGGTTGGAGGGAGGGGAGGGAGTGAGGGGTGCGTCGGCGCGGTCCAGACGAGCCCCTTGCAGGGGGCTGTGGTTTCTGCCTCGTGATGCAACAGGCGGCCGTGGGCCTGGCCGTCAAGAGGGTCGGCGTTGGTCAGGCAGCGTGTGTTTTTGCTCGGGCGCTTGAGGTCGAAAGGAGGCCGAGCGTTTCGCTTTGGAGAGTGCAGAGTGAAGAGGCGGTCACATTGGAGCCGATTTCGGCCGAAATTTCGGACAGATATAACCAAACGTTTCGTCATAAAATCCATCTGGTTTTGATCATTTGGGTTTAAAGTAAAAAAAAAGAAATTGAACTCCTAATTAATCCTTATTAATCATTGGGAAGGAAAGTAAAAAGAGGAAAGGAAATGATTCGCTACAAAATAATCATTGAAAACTGCACTATAGAATAAGTGACAAACTTTAAATATCTTGTATGTAATGTTATCGGCCTTAAACATGACGATATGCAAAAGAAAATAGAAAAATATAATTGCATTAATGGTCTTCTCAAAAGAACTTTCGGAATGAAACTAAATTCAGATACCCTCCTAAAATTTTATAGAGCAGTTTCAGTTCCAATTCTGCTGTATGGATGCGAGAATTGGGTATTATCACAAGTAGATAAATGGAGAAACCAGTGAAATGAAATTCTTTTTAATTTTGCCCCCGCCAGTAGCCCTGACGAGGCGGTCGTTTATTATCTTGCAGTGAACATGCGCCGCAGCTCGATGGCTTATGCGGCAAAGAAAGGGGCAGCTTATTTACTAACTTATGAAATTCCTAAGATGGGTGGCAGGATATTCAAAATTAGACCATAAGTCAACCAATAGTGTAAGAGAAGAACTTAATATATAGGCCATAATGAAAAATAACAGCATAAAAAGAAAAATTGCTCAAGATGTAAAGTGAATGAATGTCTCAAGAGTTCCACGATCAATGTACAATTATATCTCACAAGGAAGAACAGATTTTGGTCGACAACCAAAGAGATGGAAAGATCAGTAGATGCAACAGGCAATAGTGCCTAAGCATGAAGAAGGCATAACCAAACGAAATAGACCTTCGACAGCCAATGTCTTCGGACTGTCGTCGGAAAAAGTAGTTCGGATTCATTATGACCATTTCTATTTACCACCACGTGGTTGGACGAATTCGGAAGGTCGCACTAAAACGGTCGACCGAAATTTCGGCCAAATTCGAAGTACTCCCATCAAACACTATAGCCTACATAAACAACATATACTATTCAATTTTCAGATTAGGGTACTATCCACTAAATTGGAAGTTCTCTATCATTATTCCGATTCCCAAACCAAACAAAAATCGTAATAATCCAGAAAGCTACAGACCGATCAGTCTTCTTCCCACACTAGCTAAATTACTAGATAAAATTATCCTTAAAAGATTAAAACACTACGCAAATACCATTAAAGCTATCCCCCATCATCGATTCGGATTCATCAACACCATTTCAACCTCCCACCAATTACTAAGGATTCATGAATTCATCCAGGAAGCTTTCTAGAAAAAACAGCATACTATCGTCACGTGTCTAGATCTAACTCATGCCTTCGACAGAGTATGGCACATTGGCCTCGTTCACAAGTTAAATTCTATAGGCACCCCGGTATATCTCCTCAACACAATAACTACTTTTTTTATCGGACAGAACTTTTGCAGTCACCATTGATAATCACACATCTAACCCCAGAAAAAATACAAGCAGGCCTCCCCCAAGGATCTCCGTTATCTCCCACACTCTTTAATCTTTACGTAGCTGACATCCCAGTAGCACCCAACACTAACATTGGACCGACGATACCATAATTTACGGATCTATTTATTCATGCAACATCTTAAGAAATAAGATTCAAAGGCACCTAGACAAAATTGATGAATGGTCCTTAAAATGGAAACTTAAACTCAACGCCGAAAAATCCAACGCAAAAATCTTCTCTTAGACAAATGTTTACCCCTCCCCCCTCCAAATCAGTAATTCTCTAATTCCATGATCTTCACCCAATCAAATCATCAATATCTAGGTCTAAATCTTGATACGAAACTTCATTCGAAGGAACATATAAATGCAATATCGCAACAAGCAAAAGTAAAGATCCTCCAACTAAAACCACTCATTAATCACAAAAGTAAACTATCTTTAAACAATGCAATAGCCCTCTACAAACATATTATCCGGCCTACTATGACCTACGCATGCCCCATCTCGCTAAATGCCTCAAGAACCAACTTAAACAAAATCCAAATCATCCAGAACAAGTACCTCAGAACAATAACTCAAGCCCCATGGTTAGTTTCAAATCTACAGTTGCACAAAGAATTAAATATTCCGTACAATAATCTCAGTACCAAGATCTCTAGCAAATTCTACTCTTTCATCAAACAAAACGACCAACTATCCCATTTCAACCTCGCTCAAATCCCGGATTACCGAACTAGAATTAAAAACAGGTTCCCTATTCAAGCTTTTTTAGACATTCAGTCCGAGTCGTAAAGTAAGTAGGCGCTTCGTGAACTCCCTTACTCTGTGTAGTTTTTAGATTTAAGTTAGTATTAAGTTAATTTAAGTCGCTAATAATGCATATGTAAAAGTACAAGGTACTGGTCTATGTGACTTATATTACCAATAAAAATAAAATGAAAATGAAATGAAATGAAATTCGAAGTAAAATGCATATTAAAATTTCACAAAATACTTCTATTAAAATACATAAACTTCTCTTCCTTCACTACATCATGTGTACTCTTCCTTTGCTACAAAATGAACATTTTTTTAAAATCTTGGTAAAACTTACCCTCTTCCTAATAGAATTAATTCCAAATTTTCTGAAGATAAATTTCATCCTGCGTAATTTTATTTTCTTTACTTTTTTTCCGTTCTGCTTATCTTTATAACATTATTATAATTCTTAAATTTTGCTTAAAATAAATTCCTCTTACAGGTTACTGTTAGTGTCCAAAACGACTGTTCTTTTATTGTAAATTTCAATGCTCTCAAAGACATGTCGAACGGAAAATAATAAATTAAAAAAAATCGGCTTAACTTTGATTACCGCTTTACTCTGCACATTCCAACGCGAAAACGCTTGATTTTTGGTAACCTATTTGGAAGAATTTTTTGTCGGCGGACAACGGAAGTTTTCGTCCGATGTGTATGATACATTAAAATTGTGTTTGGTAAATAAATAGTCACAGTGAACCTAATCCACCTCTTCTGACTCTTCAGACACTGGAGGTGCTCAAACAAACATTCTTTCTCGAATTATTTCTAAAATTGCAATTTTCGAAAATTCAGAGAAGTCAACAAAAACGAGGCCTATGCCATTCTTTTAAGTGAACTTTTTTATGCGTGAAAAAAATTGAACAGAAAAATTTGGAGGTGATTTTTGAGAATGTGATTTTGAAATGTTGATGTTTTTGTTGAAATGTTGATGAAATCTGTTAATTTCAAGCAGAAGTTACCCGAAAACTACTCTTTTTTAAATTGGACATGGCCTTTTTTAAATATCTGATTTTTTTAAAATATATTTTGATTAAGAAAAAAATCTCTATCTTCAATGTATCTATAGTTTTGAATATTATTAAATCTATGCAATTTTCGAAGATACAGAGAGTTTGCCGGAAATGAGACTAGCACCAATATTTTAACTGACTTTTGATAGATATGAGAAGTCACTTTAAAGTACAAATTTTGATCCATTTTTGAGAAAAAATTGTTTAAAATTTAAATATTGGATATATTTCACGCAAAATTACACAAAAGCAACTCATATTTTCGAGAAATTGTACATGACCTTATTTCAAGATCTGTCGTCTTAATAAGAGTATATTTTATTAAGTAAAAATGCCTTTCTTCAATATGCAATTGTAGTAAACACCAAAAAACGAACGTTTGCAATTTACAATAAATCAGGGATTTCAACGAAAGTGAAACCTACGTCATTCTCTTAAGTGTTCTTTACTCTATCAGAGGACAAAGTTTAATCTAAAAATTTCGAGCCATTTTTGAGAAAATATTTTTAAATATTAAGGCTTTATGTCCAATACTTCCTAATATCAAAATATCCGTTTCAAACTCAGAGGATCGAGTAATATCAATTTTGGAGAAAATCGCCTGAACCATTTAGGCGCTTAAGTTGACCACAGACGTACGAACGGTCAGACGTTTTATCGCCAATCGATTTTTTGGTACCAAGGGCCGACAAAACAAGGATTCTGAAAACACAACGTGTTAGAGAAAGTCATTTACTTTATGTAGAACAAGATTTATCCACTTTTTCGTTACCAGGGTCCGACGGTTTCTCTGTCGAAAATTAGTTGTTTTCCGTGCGTGCGCTTCCAGTACTTTCTCTTCTAATGAAGTAAAAGTGAAAAAGTAAAATGGGTTAAATTGGAAATAATCGTAACTTCCATAACGTTCACTCACAATAAATTGATGAGTTTCTATTCTCTGAAAGTTTGATGACGATTTAGATGTATTTGTAGGTAGGAAAAACATTAGGAAAAGTAATTCACTTATTTGTATCAACAAAATACTACCTTGTAATCCCTTCAACGACCTAAACTTTTAGGTACTAATGTTTAATATTGTTGAAAATTAGAACATACAAATGTATAATCTAAATTCGTTTATTCAGTGTCTCTCGTTTTAAATAGAAATATATTTCTTCTTGTTGAACAGAATGTTTGGTCATGCAGAATGTTCAACATTCTATTGAACAAGAAGAAATATTTTTTAAGTGTCTCCTTCTCATGGAATGGAAAACAAGACTTCAAAGAGCTGAAGAACATTGTATTACCACAGGAATAACACCGTATTACCTTAATAAATATGTAAACATTTAAGAAAAATAGTGGTCAGTGAAGACCTAGCCATCAATTGTCATCGTAAACCTGATGGGATTCGTTTCTTAGAATTCTGTAGGCGATTGTTCGCCCGTTTAAAATGGGCACACATACGGCCCGGAATGAATGAATGTAAATCAGAAAGCACTAAACGATATGCTGATTGAATTCAAAACAGCAGACAAAGATGGAGAACAGCGCGCGCATGACTGGCTATGGGCGTGCTTCTTTTGAAGAGAGTTTAAAAATGTTTACACTTGTGTTACACAGGTCTATTACGACATGTTTTTAAAATATGCAGCTAGGTTGTTCGTGATTCACGTCCATTATTAAGTTCTTTGGGTGGTGATTACAGTTTGTGATGTCGAGCCCTCCATTATCAAGAGATGTAGGTGAAAGTCATCATCTTCTGGTGCATTGTTTAACTTATTTTACTTGTTAATTTCAATCAAACAAGTGAAGATAGATGTTCCATGGCCATGTTAGAACGTTGCCTTGACAGCGATAACGCGAGTGCATTGAGATAGTCCCGAATCTCAGAGATAATGACAACGGTTTGAAATTAATCGCAACGAAAGTGTAAGTGTTGTCAGGCAAGTTGAAATACAGTGTGCATTACACAATTTTGGTCCTCATCCCCCATTTTGTAACAGTTAGTTATTCTTACTAACATCCCATTGGGTCAAACGCTTCGTTTCATTCCCTACTCACAACTTGCAGAGTGACACACAGGTAATGTTATTAATTTGCGTAAATTCTTGCAGAACATGCACACGCAATCACTTTATATTTCTTTTTATTTTTAAATTAATTTCTAACTTTTAGTTCACAAAATAATCACACAAATGATGTGAGAGGATTCTTTTCATCGAACCTTCCTTCTCCCTTACACTCCAGTCCCACTTGTGGGAAACCCATTTCCCTAAATGCTACGTATTTTCTTTGAATGACCTATTTATTATGTATTGTATTCTACTTTTCGAAGTGGCCAGGTGAAGCGCAGGACCTGATCCTCGCCACCAAAGAAGATTCGTTAATAATCTTGTGATTCTGTAAAACAGCGTTGTCAAGGTCGATGCCACGACGAAAGTCCGCGACGCAACGTCGATGCCACGATGCGGAGTCCGTGGCACGAGTACCAAGACGAAATCGCCTCTCCAAGCAGTTCATCTCCCGGCCACAAGAGACAACGCCATCACTATTGTATAACGGCGGGTTTACTACAAATAGTTTTCTTTCCGGACGCTAGTTCCGTAGAGAAGCTCGTGGCTTCCTACGGTGTCACAAAGCGTGCCACTGCCACCAGTAGAAGACCTTGACACCATTTTTGTAAAAGATTAATGGAACACAGTTGTGTCAGATTTGGTTAAATGAAATTAATTCTCTGTAATTTTTCTGACAAATTCTTAGTTTGGCAGTCACACAAACTTTGTATAGGGTCATAAATCGTTCAAAACCATAATCTTTCCTTGGCATATTATTTAGGAAGTGGATAAAACAAAAAATGCAAACAAGATTCAGATTTGCCTGCGGACCACAAAAACATTCTTAGATCTTCTTACACAAAATCATCTTAGATCCTCGGACTGCTTAATTCATACAGAAAGTACTGCACAAGAGTTGAAGCACGTAATGCAAACTGCAAGCTGACGCTTTGAGGTACTACAGTGCTGTGCCGAGAACATGCAAAGATAATTTCTGTATTTAATGTATATATTGTGATGTATAATAAACGACTGAGCGATCTGAGTAAAGAATGGGAGAGTAATATTGTGATTAAATGTACTCGAATTTAAACACAGTATAAAACTTAGCATTTATTAAACCGAGAGAAACGGTCAAAGCCCATTTCTATAATATGTAGATTATTTTACGACATGCTAGATGCTAGTTTAAAGATCAACTCTACCTATACTCGATTTATTTTAACGTTGCCTCTAAGCCCCTATGGCCACGATGGAATATCACGCGGAATTTCGCGACTTTCTCAGTCGTGCTGCTAGATATCGCATGACCGCGACTGTATCAAGCAGTGCTTGTGATCATGCGAATTCTAACGGAACGACCGAGAAAGGCGCGAAAAGCCGTATGATATTTCATCGTGGCCATAGGAGCTTGAGAGGCAAAGTTAGAAAAATCGCACTATGGAGAATAAGTATCCTCCTCTGACAAACAGCAAGTAGTGCAGAGGAGCACATGCGGATTGTACTGTTCCGAAGCCAAATCTACCGCTTTCCCTGGGGTGTAGTCTTAGGGAGGGGGGATTGAAAACAAAAACACTCTCGTGGACACAAGTTGCCCATAGGCTCGCCTCTGGCAACTTCCGAAATGAAATGTAGCTCACAAAAGGTGCCACACTGATTTTTTCACATACTAGAAACGTCATTCAGAACAAGAAAGTAGCGTTGTTGGTAGCTTTAATCGGCCCACAGAGGCGCGACACACAAAAATTTTAATGACGCCATTTTTTCTAAATTAATTTCTTCCGTTTCGACAACAAAAAACTTGCAGCCATTTTTCAGAATATTTTGAAAAAGTCACATGTAAAGCACCTCTAAAAATTATAACCATGACCCACAAACATGGATACCCGGCTACATCACGTGTTAGAGGATTTTTTACATATTTAGCAACTGGATTTCTCCACGTTTTCGTTACCAGGGCCCAACAATAAGAGTTTTTCGGCGCGTGATTACGTAACTATGTCTTCTTACGAAGTACCTTCGAGGCGAGAAAGTAAAAATTAATTATCTAGAGATCGGCACAACTTGATATTGCTTCTAACGTACTTTTACAAGTTTCAACTTAAAAGCTACTAATCTGATAGCGTTATGCCTAAAATACTTGCATCCATCCATACAGACAGACAACCCGATTTTCAGATACAAAATTACTTGTATCTGCTTGCGACCTCTACCATCTTAACCATACGAGTATTTAGGACAGCTTTCATAGATCTTAATCCTCGCGCCTGAACGAAATTAAGGTGGAAAGAATCGTTAACAAAGATTTCACCATTGAAAATTCGACATTGTATTGTTGCGGTGACTCCAATACTTTCCCTCTCTATATCATAAGTATAAAACGAAACTAAGAGTGCGTCAGAATGACATAGACTTTTTCGCATTAATTAATACATTTTCTTCCAAAAAATCATCTTTCACTGCAGCGGTACATAACTTTCTCTATAACACGTACGTAGTATGCGAGAAAGTAAGAGTAAGAAATAAACTGGCATTTGCGAACTGCTGGTGTACAGACGTTTTTCTAAGAAGGGAGCAGTTTGTCATGTCGGAAACAATGAATCACACGTAGGACGATGAGATTGCAAGAGATTGTGATGAAGCCCCTAACAAGTGAGCCAACTTCAACGAACCCTTGACAAATTCAATGCATGGACATTACCTGCAGTTATGTTGACAGCAATAGCCAAGCAGTGGCCTTCAAAGCAGTCCCTTCTTATATAATATTTCTATTCACTAGCTGACCCCGTGCGATTACATCAAACAGAAGAAAGTTTTATAGAAATGTTAAGACAGAAAATACTGCATATCTATGAACATACATCATGTTTAATATTTCCAAGATCTTTGTACATAAATTCATTGATATTGTTTTGGCCTATAACAGCAAATCCGGTTATCAACCGTACCTATGTAACAAAATATATGAAATACAATTTCGAAATAATAATCAGAGCTCCCTCACCTCTTCGATGTTTTTTGTAGATATCACAAGAAATGATATAAAGAAAGTACTACATTGAATTCTTACAATTGGTAGTCACAAAACAATCGTTTTAACGATCATAAAACACGATGTTTACCAGCAAGGAAGGCCAACGGCTAATCCATTTCTCACGAACTTGCCCAGAAGCACATGATGGCCACCCTCCAGTTTCCATTCTGGCTGCGCATTACAAACAACGCAAATTTCATATCTTTTAATTAATAAACGAAAGTTACTATCTATTCAATATGTAGTGACCTCCACTTTCATTTTTTTCTCTCTACTTTAGTACCAATTGATTTAAAACCGTTTCTTACAGCCAAATAGGAGGGACATGAAAATCGTTCTCTTTACAGCTTCAGTATACTAATTACTTGAAGCTATCGACTCCTTTTGATAATACCACCAGTACCATATACCAATAGCTTTAAGTGCAATGAGTTAATGTTTACCAAATTGTAAAAGTGAAGCTGAAATTATTGAAAGAATAAGAAAAGGGAAACAAGTTACAAAACTGCTGCACAATACTGTATGGAGCATCCAAATAAGACCTTGCACGAAGATAAAGATATACAAGACTATTGTAGAGAGCATTGTTACCTATGGAGCAGAAGTATGGGCAACAATGGAACAACTAAAGAAAAAACTAAGAGCAACAGAAATGAGTTATTGGCGACGTTGTTGTCAACTCACGATTCAGACAGAATAAGGAATGAAGATGTGTTAGCAAGACTAAACATTTTAGACATTTTAGACACTGTGGAGGCAAAGTGCCTACGATGGTATGGGCATGTGCTTCGAATGGATGAGGGAAGGGGTGGCCGAAAAAAAATGATCGAATAGGCCCCTGCAGAAAGAAGAAGAAGAAGAAGCGGGAAACCAGGACACTTTAGAAGGATGCAGTAAATAACGCGATGAACGGAAGAAACCTGCAAGAAAACGACTGGAAATATCGTAGTAAATGGAAGCTAGGATGCGATAAGCGACTCTAAGTTGTAATAATTCGCAAAACAAATTTTAAAAAAATACTAGGAAAACCCCGCAGACGTTGTTCTGCCCTTCATCTTCCTCTTTCCCCTCCCATCACCGTTTCTCACTGTCTCTCCTCGCTCCCTCACCCTGTCCCATTCTGTCTGTGTGTGCCTCTGTCTCTACTGCTCTCTGTTCCTCTCATTCACATTTACTTGCAGATTCTGCACGTCTCTGAGCAGGTGAGGTAATATCGGGAAGCACCGAACCAGCAAAAATGTAATAGAATGTTCAGGAAGAGTTCATTCCGTAGATTACGGTGTGAGAAACTTTTAGTTTTTAAGGCCCTAGAACGCCTCGTTTAGGAGTTATTTAACGATATAGATTGAAAATGCTGCAGAGTGTGCTGCAGGTTGCATTTGACGTAATATATATATATATATATATAGTGAATATGTAGCGCCATGTAGTGGAGTTACAACAGAATTAACATCACATAAACTTCTCGTGAAAAAACACGTAGAAGTGCCAACTCTCATGCAGATCGGTCCAACGGTGTCGGTGTTTTGCTCTTGTATACATACCAACATCCTGTTTTATATGTGTAGATATACTAATTATATGGGGGGAAATGCCTTTCCCAAGCAGAGTCACTCGAACTCCAACACAGGCGCAAAACCGACGCCCAAGGAGGAAGGAGGAACTTTCATCGGCTCACGGCATTGGCCTGTCCATCGCCCGGGTGACCGAGCCCGGGGAGACAGATGACAATCCAGAATCAAGTATGGAGATAGCACTGTAGAAGGATCTGGGGTAATTACTAATGAAAAATGAACGAAGCAAACAATTGAAAATAATAGATTTTTAAGGAAAAATAAAGATATTAAAATTTTTAGTTCTTGCTGTTAATGCTTTTTTCTGTATCTCTATATTATAAAATCAACCATTGTAGAGAAATTCTATTTCATTTTGACATTATCGGATATGGTGAACCTCTGATAAAGTGAACCAAACATGTTAGTCCTCGTAAGTTCACTATAACCGTAGTCGACTGTAAAGGAAATGCCGCTTCAGGTATACTTAGGTTTTCCTTTCTTGGCGCGTGGGGGTGTGTCAACAAAATGGAATATCTCACGCTATTTAGCATCGTTCTCCGTTGTGCCGCTAGGAGTCAAATGATCGCCAACACTGCTCGATACAGTCGCGATCATGCGAATCCTACCGGCACAACCAGAACGACCCGAAATACCGTGAGATATTCCATTTTGTTGACGCACCCCCACGCCCCAAGAAAGAAAACCTACATTTCTGTAAATCTTGTAATTTCCTAAATGACATATAATCCTTCTAATGTAATTCAAAACTGTTAAATTATTCTGTATAATTTTTCTGTTTATTTATTGTTTATTATCATAGTCATTGTGAGATTATTGTGTCATTGTGTTATTATTATATTGTCATTGTGTATCATCAATTATCATTGTTTTTATAACTAAAGGAAAATATTATGTAATGTACAAAATTGTAGTCGCTAATAACCATAGCTATTGATGCGACTTAAAATAAACAAATTAAAAAATTTTTAAAAAAGAAAAGAAAACCGAAGTATAGTGCCACTCGTACGTCGACACAGGCTACAGACCGACGCAAACAGCGAGCAGGGAGGACGTTAGCTTTCATCGGCCCACGGCGTTGGGCTGTCCAGCACCCGCGGGGCATCGCCCGGGGCGACCGAGCGGGCGCGCCGTGGGCGGGCAGGCGGCAGAGGGACGGCGGCGCGCCGCGGCGTCCAGGCGGGCAGGCGGGCGGGCGGGCGTGGCGGCGGCGGCGGCGGCGGGCGAGCAGCGAAGAGAGACCAGCGTGCTCCATCGAACGGCGACATTTACATTGAATGGCGCGCCCCCGCCCGCCGCCCGCCCGCCCGCCCGCCGACCAGCACCGCCCAGCACCGCCCAACGCCGCCCAGCGCCGCCCGACGCCGCCCGCTCGCCCGCCCGCCTGACCTCATCTTGGGGTTCGGTCTTCTGCGCGCTCGGCCGCGCCGCTCCGTACCGTTCTGCTGGAACATTATATGACGCTGTACTTTCGAATATAATGAATAGAGACCGGATTTTTATGTAATTACACATTTTTTGTCTTTCTACTTATCGTTCTCAAAATTGTAATATTGGTGAATCATAGCCCTCTTAACACAATATCGATTTTTTCGTTATAATGTTTTTACACATTCAGTTCTATATTACATATTTTACATTATTTGCTGTTTTCACAATATTTTTTCTTATCAATTTTCATCAATTTAATTCCACATTTTTTTTGTGAAAAGATGTTTTTTTTAATCACCATTTTCCTACATTTTTGAGGTAATCTAGGAGTCCAAAATATCATTGACACCGCGCGTTTTGTGATCTGTAACCTTAATTTCCCGGAAAAATTTGCGACCGCAGACGTGTAACACTTCGATGAAGATGCTACAGTGCATGTTTGCGTGTCGTAGATCTCACCAGTGCGATGGCTTCTATTGCGATTAGTCCGGCTGCTAAACTACGGTCATGGTTTACAATAGATGAAGCTTTCACTACTGACGAGAAAGTTTTGTATGATATAAAGTGAGCGGTTTTTCTAAATGTTATTGTTGCTAAATAAATGGTTTTTAATTAGAGAATTTTAATATTACATATTATATCGGATTTTACATATTTCTTACATATTCTTACTGTTTTCATTACATATTTAGGTACATATTTTGACGTTTAATACTACATACTTTTCCGGTCTCTAATAATGAACTTCTGAAGTTTTGGTTCACTATATCGTGTTCGTCTCGCGGATAGCTCTTGGTCAACATGCTCGCTTTCTTCTACGCGTTTCCGTGTTCGATTCCCGATCGAGGCAAGTGAGTTTTCCTTGCAATGTCCCATTATATGTTGCTGTGTGACGATGAGAAAATTCACTTCTTAGTTTGAGAAGACGGAATATCGGCTTGGGGATGTCTACGTGCTAACCACACGTACCCCTTAACCCATGACCGTGAGGCTGAGTCGTCGCCGTAAGCCTTTGCCCGTTCACGGCTGTCGCGCCAAGTAGGCCTACATACATATCAGAGGTTCACGATATCCGATAATTTAAATTTAATCAGAATTTTTCATAATGATTCATTCTATTGATATAGAAATACAGCAAAATACATTAGCAGCACCGACCTTAAAACATAAAGTATTTTCAATTGTTTGCTTCGTACATTTTTCATTTCTTTTTTGTTGTTGTAATTTTTCTTGTAATTGTAATTTGTAATTGTAATCTTTCTAGATCCTTCTAGA